>PVKU01002537.1:0-222501 GCA_004027475.1 Anoura caudifer
TAAGTTGGAAGTGGGCTTGGCCACGTAACTTGCTTTGGACAACAAAATGAGTTGCAAGGCACATAGTCCCCAGACGTGGAGCCCTTGCATGCTTCAGCTCACTCCGCTTTGCTCCTGCCATTGTTCTGAGAAAGGCAAGCCTGGCCAGAGCTTCCTCAGTGAAGGTGCCAGAAAAGCCCCTGGCTCACCCACAACCACTAGCCAGCCAGCTGAGACCCCCTGACTCCCAGCATGTGACTGGGGAGCTAAATAAATGCTGTCGTCACCACTGAAGTTGTGTAAATTTGTGACATGGCATTATTGTGGTCATAGTCATTGGGTGCACTGAGTCAGTCTCCTGTTCCCCTCATATGTGCCTAGCACAGAGTGGGTGCTCACTGAATATTTGATGACTATGTAAGTGAGTATGTGAAGTGAATTCCGTGCCACATCCTGAACTCAGGAGAATGAAGGGCCCCCCCAAACCCTTCTCCTTCTGGGAGCCTGGACCTGCAGAGGCCCCTGTTACCTTACATGGCATGATCCAACCCCTGGAGAAAGCCTTACCTCTGGTTTTTGGAGGTATATTCCTTTGCCATCTTGGGTTAAGTTTTGGAAGATACCTGTGAAAATGCAGAAGAAACAACAGCTAAAGTGTTTTGAAAATATTATGAACTGGTTCCTCCCATATGTCTCCTCACCTGGGAACCCAATGGTGGAAGCAAGCACATGTGGCCACACCTATCATAAGTGAGCTGCCTCCCACCTTTGCCTCTGGAAAAGGCAGGGTGCAAATTAGTCGGAGTGGATGCAGCCAGTTTCCCAAGCATGTAGCCAGCACTCCCCATAGCTCCCTGGCCTGTTGTTTCTGCACTAGCAGCTGTCCTCCCTCCTGCTTGAATTGGGGGCAGGTGGACAATCCATGAGCAGTGCAGAGAAAGCCCTGGCCCTCCCTCCTTCCCGCCAGCTCACTCTCCATCTTTTCCGCACGAAGCATCAAGTGGACAAAGCTGACAAAGTCCATCTGGAGCTTGGGGCCACCATAGCGGATGAGCATCAGGTAGCAGATGTCATCACTGAGCACAATTCCTGCATTGAACACACAGATTCCTGCTGTGGGTGCTGGGGACCTCACACCCAGCTCCTCTTCCATTTGAGACCCCTTACATTGTCTCTCCTCTTCTGGGACCTGAGTCCCAAAAGCATGGGGACCTTCTTTTACGGGCTTCATTGTGAATTGTTTAATTATTTAGTCCATTCAATTTTTTAAATGATTTTATTTATTTGTTTTTAGAGAGGGGAAGGGAGGGAGAAAGAGAGAAACATCAATGTGTGGTTGCTTCTCATGTGGCCCCCACTGGGGACCTGGCCCGCAACCCAGGCATGTGCCCTGACTGGGAATTGAACCTGTGACCCTTTGGTTCGCAGTCCATGCTCAATCCACTGAGCTATGCCAGCCAGGGCTATTTAGTCCATTCATTTTATCTCCACTCCCCCCTCCTGCCCCCTTGGGCAACCAGCATGAAGACCTTTTTGTTAATTGGGTTACTGGCCTTCAGAGCAGGAGGCAGTCTGTTAGGGGTCAAGAGCATCTGCTCTGGAGGCTGGTGGTCCTGAACTTAAACTCCAGGCAAGTTATCTAGCTTCCCTGAGCTTCAGTTTCTTCCTCTATAAAGTGGGGATTTGAAAAGGGCATTGTTGAAGATTAAATGAGAATGTGGATGTGCCAACCCCCAATAATTGTTAGCAAAGATTATAATGACAATAATAAATGTACCCGTTATTTGTAGAGCTATGTGTTTGGATCTCTGAATGAGGAGTAATTTTGTGCATTAGAATTACTCCAGAATGTCATTCAATGCACCCCCCACTTGTTCATACCTATAGCACCAGCTCCCCCACGCCCACCTGCATCCTTCATGGCAGCCCGCAGCTGTCCCCAGTTCAGGCATCCCAACCTGTTACTGTCATGCTTGTGGAAAACCACCTACAAAGAACAAAATGTTAAGGACCCCCTGAGATCCCCTCTGTCCCCAGTGTCAATGCTGCAGAGGACTGCTGGAGAGTGGAGGCTCCATCAGCAGGGCCTGCTGCCCAGACAGGGGGTGCATGCCAGGATCCTACCACCTCACCCGTTTCTTCTGAAGACTTCTGAGAAAGGGAGTGGTCTTTAGGTCTCAGGGGATAGATAGTCCAGGTATATGTAAATGTGCTTATTCTGAGCATATTACCCAACCTTTGATGGGCTTCCAACTTTATGACTCGGGAGACAAGGAGGAGAGCTGTGAGTAATGATTGGAAAAGTAGGGAGGAATTAAGTTACAAACGACTTTAATGCCACGCTGAAGAGTGTGGACTTCCTCTGAAGGCTGTGGGGAGTCTCACAGAGCTTTTTTGGAGAAAGTGATGTAATCAGATGCGAGCTTTAGAGACTCAGGAGACCAATGCAATAGGCTCTCTGAGTTTGTGTGAGAGAGAGGAGTCTCGTTGGAGGAAGAGCAGAGAAGATTGGGTGAGCGGTTGGGTTTAAAGGACTGAAAGGGAGAAAAGTAAGTTCCTTACATACTTTGGAGAATTGCCATTGCTGCAGCATCCTGCAAAACTTGTTCTTACCTGATAGTGAATCAGCTGCTTCCACAGGTCCCTGAATTCCTGGATGCTCACGGTACCAGATGCATTAAGCTGACAGCAGGGTTAAGGTCAAAGCCACCAGGGGAGTTTCATCTATGCCTCTGGAGGCAGCGATGGGCATTCCACACAACACTGTGTGATTGCTAGATAGCCCCATTCCATGTCAGGCATCTCTAGTGCCCTCCAGCCCAGGGCTCCCTGCCCTTGCTGGGAAAGGACAGAATGAGCTGCAACACAGCAGCCTGGGGAAAAATGCTGATGATGGTGAATGGTGCCAATGACAACAGCTACTGTTTAGTGAAGCGAGATATTTTGACATGGCCAATTTCATTTGATTTATTTTTTAAAAAATACCAGTAACTGTTTTTTATTACTGTCAAAGCCAACTTATGGAAGGAGTCAGGTGGCTAAGGATGCTTCTTATATTCAGTCATTTTATGAAAAGTTAAAAGCTTAATGGTTGGCCTTGTGAATCTTGTCCCAACACCCTTGCATTAGGGAGACTGGGTCAGCATGCCACCATTACTGGCGGTCTAGCTCTGAGTTCCTCGCTTTATCATGTTACTTCATTTTCACCTGGTAGGTGAGATTGGTGTTACCTTGTCCTTGTCATGGATGATGAAATGAGGGTTCAACAAGTCTGATCATGTCCAAGTTTACACAGCTGGTGACAAGGCTGGGACCTGTTCCAATGCCTGGCACCATCCCATGCTGTCTGTGCCCTCTGCAAAGTTTCTGCAAACACTGTGGTTTGTGTTTGCTACTCCACTGCACCGACCCACACACACTCATCCTATGTGCCTGTCTGTAGTACAGACAACCAAACTTTGATTAAAGTGTCCACTTAGACAGGCAGAAGGTTTGCTTTAAAAAATTAATAAATCACAGGACTGAGAATGAGGAAAGCTGAGTTTGCAGCATGTTGTTGAGCTTCCTGAGCTTTGAGTTCCTGACCCATAAATAGGAGTAGCCACTGCCTGGTCACCAAACAGAAAACTTAGGACCCTGAAGCTCTTGATAAAGTTTCTTGTAAATCTGGAGAATTGTTATTAACCACCACCCTTCAGCTGCCTCATCCTCACTATCAGACTATTGTTAGTAATAGTTAATATTGATCACTTTTCCTAGGACAGTTCTGTCCTGAGCACTTCACATGGCTTATCCCATTTACTTTCTCACCCTGATCATACTGATGAGGCTCAAATGCCATCTCCATGCTGCAGATGAGGACGTGGAGGCTCAGGGACTTTCCCAAGATGACCCAACCAGTAAGCACTGAGAGTGGGACTCAAACCCAGGCAGCCTAGCCTGGCTTCAGCGCGAAGCTCTCCACCAGCAGCGTGCATCCTCCCACAGACAAGAAAAGATACGTCCAGGAGAGCCAGGATCCCCTGGCAGGCATCAAGGCTGAAGAGGGGATGTATGTTCCCCAGACCTGTAGAAGAACAGAAAGTGTTCATGGGGCTGGCCCAGGACAGCACAGCACAGCTCTTTTCTGGATGGGACCAGACAATGTCACCTATGCCAGCCACAGGTTCCAATGACTCTCATTTATGTGGGAAGGGAAGAAACAAAGAGATAGGGACAGAAAGGGAAGGCTTGCTGGTGATGTCCGCATGCAAGTTGCACAGTAAACCCCTGTGGAGAACCCCAGTTGTAACCTGGAGTTGCCTATAGAGTGAGTCAGAAGAACGTGGCCCTAGGTGCCCAGCAAGGGCCAGGATCCAAGAGTTATGGGCTCTATGAGAGACGTCTGAGAGGCGAATTTGATCAAGCTCCCACCTAAATTAGGAAGTGCTTTCCTCAGACATCTTGACGATGGTCAGCCAATGAGAGGTGCTCCCCTGGATGGCTACCTCCATTCAGGAGAAACTTCCTACGTTAATTCCAAAGCAAGCTCCTGTAAGATCCACACACTATTCCTTGTTCTGCCTCTAGCAAAGCATAAACAGGTTTTTGTCTCCTGTCAACATTTCTCCAACCATTCCCCAGACGATATGGTTTCTAAATTCTCATTGCCCTCTTCTAGATCCATGCTTTGCCAGAATCTTGCTAAAATATGACACTAAGCCTGGAACACAGTCCTTCAGAGGCAGCTTGTTTAGCAGAGTATAATGGTTCTATCACTTGCAAAATTTTCAGTCTGCATTTTCCAAATTATGTTCCAAGAGAGATTTTCTGCAAAGAAAGGGTTCTGAGTTCAAACAAATTTGAAATACTTTGTATCTATAGATGGTTTTCTCCATTCATCAGGTACCTTAGTATATAAGAGGTACAGAGGGACCAACACTGAAATTTTGACACAGAATTTGTCAAGCAAGAGCGCTTGACTTAATCCCTTCTGTTTCATGGGACACTTACAAAACTTCTTGGTTTCTAATGTTTCTTAGAACACAATTTCAAAAACACAAATCTAGACTTCTGGCCAAAATGGAGGCATAGATAGGTATACTTTGCCTCCTCACACAACCAAAAGAAGGACAACAACAAATTTAAAGACAAAAAATTACCAGAACTGTCAGCAAATTGATCTGTATGGAAGTCCAACAACCAAGGAGTTAAAGAAGAAACATTCATTCAGACTGGTAGAAGGGGGAGAGACAGGCAGTTGGGGCAGAGAGGATGCATAGCAAGGTGGCAGCTGGAGGACCAGGCAAGCAAGGTGGTGGGTGGCAGACCAAGTGATCCCACATTTACATGTGGATAAACCAGGAGGATCAACTGGAGAGCAAGACAGACTGTGCAACCCAGGGTTACAGCACAGGAAAAGAAAGCCTCAAAACCTCTTGCTGTAAAAACATGTGGGGGTTGTGGCAGCGGGAGAAACTCCCAGCCTCATAGGAGAGTTCATTGGAGAGACCCACAGGGTCCTAGAACATACACAAACTTGTCCACCCAGGAATCAACACCAGAAGGGCCCAACTTGCTTGTGGGTAGTAGGGAAGGGACTGAAAGCTAGGCAAGAGATGAGCAAGTGACATTGTTACTCTGGGACCCTCCCCCACATACAGCACCACAATGCAGCAATGTAGATTGCCCCACCCTGGCAAATACGTAATGTTCTACACTTTACAATGTAATAGGGTGCCAAGACAAAGAAATATGGCCCAAATGAAAGAACAGACCAAAGCTCCAAAAATAAAACTAAGTGATAAAGAGATAGCCAACCTTTTGGATGTCGAGTTCAAAACACTGGTAATCAGAATGCTCACAGAAATGGTTGAGTATGGTCACAAAATAGAGGAAAAAATGAAGGCTATGCAAAGTGAAATAAAAGAAAATAGACTGGTAACCAACAGTGAAGAGAAGGAAACCAGGACTCAAATCAATGATTTGGAAAAGAAAGAAGAAATAAACATTCAACCAGACCAGAATGAAGAAAGAAGAATTAAAAAAAAAAAAAATGAGGAGAAGCTTAGGAACCTCCAGGACAACTTTAAGTCTTCCAACATCCAAACCATAGGAGTGCCAAAGGAGAAGAAGAACAGCAAGAAATTGAAAACTTATTTGAAAACATAATGAAGGAGAACTTCCCTAATATGACAAAGGAAATATACTTTAAGGAAGTCCAGAAAGCTCAGAGAGTTCCAAAGAAGTTGGACCCAATGAAGCACACACTAACACACATCATAATTACATCACACAACATTAAAGATAAGGAGAGAATCTTAAAAGCAGCAAGAGAAAAGGAGAGAGTTACCTACAAAGGAGTTCCCATAAGACTATCAGCTGATTTCTCAAAAGAAACCTTGCAGGCAAGAAAGGGCTGGAAAAAAGTATTCAAAGTCATGAACAGCAAGGAACTACATCCAAAATTACTCTATTCAGCAAAGCTATCATTAGAATGGAAGGGCAGATAAAGTGCTTCCCAGATAAGGTCAAGTTAAAGGAGTTCATCATCACCAAGCCCTTATTATGTGAAATGTTAAAGGGACTTATCTAAGAAAAAGATAAAAAATATGAACAGTAAAATGACAACAAACTCACAACTATCAACAACTGAACCTAAAACAAAAACAAACTAAGCAAACATCTAGAACAGGAACAGAAACACAGAAATGGAAATCACATGGAGGGTTATCAGTGGGTAGGGGGCACAGGGAGAATGGGGGAAAATGCACAGGGAATAAAAAGTATAAATAGTAGGTACAAAATAGACAGAGGGAGGTTAAGAATAGTATAGGAAATGGAGAAGCCCAAGAACTTATATGTACAACTCATGGACATGAACTAAGGGGGGTGGGGAATCCTGGTGGGAGTGGGGGTGTAGGGTGGAAGGGAATAAAAGGGAGAAAAAAATGGGACAACTGTAATAGCATAATCAATAAAATATATTTTAAAAACCCACAAATCAAATGCTTCCATTAAATACAGCCGGAATCTGGATCAGCTTATTTAATAGCAGTGATTTAAAACTATTAGCTCATGTGAAGCTCAAGGTCACCTACATTAACCAGATAGGTTTCACATCAGGTACCACAAAAATGAGGTCTCTTCTATTAGGAACTTGCACAACCAAGTTTTTAAAATAACTAAGTGGTAGTTTCGAATTATCATCCTGACTCTGTTTCATCTTTTCAGTTTGGGCACAGCTTGTGGTGGCATTCTGAATTTCAATTCTGCTGTCTGTGACGATGGTTCCTCCCAGCATGTGCCATCTGCACCTCTGGTCAACCTGCCTTCCACGTCTTCTTCTGAACCACTGACAAAAGTTGAGGAAGCAAAGGGCAGAGTCCAAAGACTTTCATCTAAACATCTAGACACTCAGCTATAACATAGAATTATCCCTCTGGTTTTATATTTAGATAACTTTTGGGAATGGTCATAAGACTTGTGAATACATCTCATATTGCTGCTCTCCAACCCATACTTCACCATTTATCATGGGAGACTTTACCAAATACTTCACCAAAATCCACAGTAGTTCCCTGATCCATCAAACCAGAACCCCTCTCAGAAACTAAACAGAAGCACCTTGTCCATAGATTCCTTGGAAACCATTTTGCAGACTTGTGATCAAGGCATTTTAAAAAAAATTTAAATGTGTACCTTTCTAGATGATTTCCCTGGCATATTTTTCTAAGTGGGGCATGGGGAGGATTCTTAGATTCTATCATTTCTAGAATCTCTTCTTCTGGTTATTTTACCCAAGTTAGGCTTTGAGGAACCATCTGGAAACCCTTTCAAGCCCTGAGTTATTCAGTAGCCTGGACTGTAACTTGTTTGAGTTTGAAGTCTTATTTTCAGGTGAAGAAGAAGCAACGACATAGATTAGGCAGAATATACCCTTTAATTTTTTGGCTTAAAAAATTTTGAAGTTTAGTTTCCTCCCTGGAGAAATCATGTTCTTCTCACTCAAAATATACTTATAAAATATTTTATATGGACTTTAAGCTTTCCTGATAATGTATCTCAGACTTCCTCCAAAAGCATCCGCACTACCCATTGTCATCCCTCCCAGGTGACATGCTCCCTCCTTCCAGATTTATGTAGGTTGATCGATTTAAATATGAATTTGTCAGAGAGCAACCTGGTGGGCTAGTCAATATTTCATATTTATTTGCCATGTTGAGGAAATGGGTACAGTTTCCCACATGGAATTTATATGCCAAGAAAGAAGTACTCAACTGTTCCTCCCAAGCCAGGAACATTGCAGAAATTTTCATTTCCACTGCTATAGTCTCTACACACCCAAAACAAAACAAAATAAAACAAGAACTATTTTCCAAGCTGCGCAAATTCCTTTACTACCTTGTCAGACCACATGATCCACTCTGGTGTAAGATACAAGACACAGCTGTTCAGGGGACCAGCACACAGTCTGGTTCACATGCCCTACCAAGGGAAAGAGAAAGAGACCCCAAGATCAGAACAGTTGTGTCCCCTGAGTCCTGCAGGATGGATGACTCTGAAAGACTCACCTGACCAGGGCAGGTGGTTCAGGATCTCCTGCAGCTCAGCAGCATTTATTTCTGGATTCTGGAGTGAAAGCAGAGGGACAGGAGAACACCATCACCATGGGAGGCTCACTAGATGCTCAGGGGCCACCGCTAAAGGGGGCTGGGACATCCTCTCCAGCAAATGTTCGGCATGACACAGATGCTACTTCTGGGCACAATGAGTGATGCTGTTAGCTTGCACATCAGGAAGATGACTAGTCCTGCAATTAAACCTGCAATTTCATAAGCACTTTTACAATACTTTTTAACTGGGTGCCAAGTCCGGAGCACCTCAGCAGGGCAGGACTCTTAAGAAACAGACTAAAAGGGAGCAGTAGCTTCCAAATTGGGTTCTACAGAGATGCTTCCGAGGTTGAGCAAACAATTTGGTTTCAATTTTACTCCTCATAAAATATCCTCAGCCAAGGTTCTAGATTTTAATTTTAGATTCATCAGAAGCAACTTTTTACATTAAGATTTAACTTTTAAGTATATTAAAATACAAAGATTGCAAATTTGAATTTATAAGACAGATCCATGTTCATAACATACAATTTTTATCTGTTTTGTGTATCTTGGGATTCTCTATGAGATTTCATTAGATTAAAGGACGGCAGCAGAAAATGTTTGGAGATCCCTGATGCGGAGGAAAACACTGACGAACAACACACATACGATGCTGACATAGCCTGTCCGGCTACATTAAACAGAGAACCGGGGGAGAATACGAGAGAAGATGGGAGGACAGGCAAGTTGTGAACGAAATCCAGAGTGTTACTAACACGAGGAACACACACTCTTCCACTTTTCATGAAATCACTAGGATGTCAGACCCCAGCTTCCCAGTGTACTTGTTGCCCTATTTCCAAAGGGACTTAGCATCCTGCAGGTTAGAGTGGACCCCAGAGCCCTACACCCACTGCACTGGCCTCCTGATCTGGGTCAGCCCAAGGAAAGAAGTCAAGGGGACCAGGTGTGCAGCCCTGGGCCCCTTGCCCCACCCCCTCTCCGGGGAGCCACCCAAGAGGTCTTTCTCCCTGGGTTTGTCATTGCCGTGCCCACCCCCACTCCGGACACTGATTTCTGACTCTGCTGTACTCCGTGTTCTCCCACAACCAATCCATATAGCTGTCGAGAACAGATAGATGTGCATTTTACAGGAGCCTTCCGGAGACAGCAGCTCCAATCGTTTGGCTAAAAAGTTGATGACTTGAATAGAACATGGTGGCAGTTTGGGGGATAGGTCACCTTAAATCACAATTTGTACACAGGGTCAGGCAGATGCAAACACATGGTCTGGAATTACATGCTCCACTTTGTCCCCTGCCCTGCCCACATCTGGCTACCAAACTTTGTCAACTTACCCTTTCAAAGTATTCGAAGAATTTCTCATGCCCTTCTGCCTGGTCTACTATTTCCTATAGGAACAGACACAGAGAAAGACTTATTCACCTGGAGATGTGAACTCCCACACACACACTCGTGTCTCACGGGCCCGGCTTCTAAAATCCAGACGTCTGACCTTGAGCATTGTCTTAAATTTTCTACCACAGTGTTTACACAGCCCTCATGTCTCCATTTCTCACTGCCTTTGGGGAAGCAGCAAACAGTGAAATGGGTACAAGAAACACCAGGTTAAGAGAAGCAGAAGAGGGCAAAGGTATAACTCATGCACCTGGGGCTCAGGGTCCTCAGTGACAAGGACCCAACCAGAAGGGCAGTTCTCCTGGTGCAAAAACAGCAGAACCTGGGTAAACTGAGGGCACAATGGATATTGTGGTGTGTGTGCCATGGAGCAGGGTCTGCAGGATCTAAGACCTTCTCCCCAACCCCCAAACATGGGTGAGAAACCCATCATCCTGGCTTTGTAAACAGTCCCAGCCATGTGGAATTCCACCTGACTACTTACCTTAAAGAAGACAGCTTTGGGATTGCTGCCGATTTCACTGAGGGAAAACAAAAGACAGAATTCCTTCTTGAGGACCCTCTTGGGAACCTTTGGCCAATGCCCACCCCTCAGCCCAAGGAACTCTTCCAAGCTCCTTAGCGGATGCAGCATGTGGGCCTGTCCAGCTCTCATGCCTCACCTCCCGCTCCTCCTTGAAGCACAAGTTCAACCACACAGCAGGGCACACTGCTTGTAACTCCCCACACACCTAGTGCTGTTTCTCACCTCACACCTTTGCTCATGCCAAGCCCACGGCCCAGCGCATCCTTTGCTTCCCCCCACCCACATCTAACTATCCCTCCTCATATTTTAGGATGCAGCAGTCTGACAGGGCAGTGATGCTTGAGATCAAGTCAAACTATCGATGGCCAACACAAAGAAAAAAAAAACCCAGGACTTTAAGCATTGAAGGGCTGTCATGTCAAAACAATCCTAGGCCAAATACTAAGTGTAGCTGGGATGTATATGTATTGATTCACCTGCGCACGCCAGCACTGTCTGAGCCTGCTGGTCAACAACAGACAGCCTCCCCTCATCTGAACCACCCCTGTGCATCCCTTAGGAATCACCACCTCCCAGAAGCTACCCCTGCTTTCCCTGGGGCCATGGAAGATTAGCTGATGCTCCTTGATGCTCCTCTAACACCCTGTGCATATAAATGCTTCTGCTGGATGCAGTCTAACAAAAATGGTTGTTCACATGTCCACGTCCTGCCCAGACCTTGAGCTTCTGGAGAGCAAGGGCCGTGCCTGTGCCTGTGCTATCGTTTTCTATAACACCCAGCAGAGTGTTCATTGGTCAGTACAAGGAGAGCGGGAGAAAGAAGGAAGGATGTTCTCCACGCAGAGAGGTGCCCTGCTCTCCTGTTCTCCCGACCTCTGTCTGGACTGGCCACAGGGACCCCAACCTCTGCCTTTCCCACCTCATGCCCCTTATCGTCCCTGGCCCGAGGGGACCCCAGCCTCTGGGAGAGGCTGTGCCCTTACTGGAAGAAGTGTTTCTTGGAGAAGACTCTGAGGATGAACTCTGACTCCTGGCCGGCCTCCGATGTGCAGGGCACGATGAGGTACGTCCCTGGCTCCAGCCACAACTCCCGACTCACTTCTTTTTCTCGGAGAAATGCCTCGGGAAGGCTCAGGGGATGAGTTTTCAAGAAGAACTCATGGGGCAGTTTCCTCTGGTCATCAAATAACTGTAGGTGGCAGACAGAAAGGCACCAGTTGAGGTCATTACCCCAGACTTTTGGCCAGGCCTGGGGCCCTTGGCCACAAACCAGGAGTCAGATAGCCTCTTATTTGCCAATTCCACCCTGCCCCCATGGAGGATGGGATAAAGGAGTGGGCAGCTGGAAGTTTAAAACAGAGCATGTCAGGAGCAGACACCTTTGCTGGAACTTGATGTGAGGCTAGACAAACACTTGATCAAACCGATTTGCTGTTACATCAAAAACAACATCGTGTACAAAATGATGTGAGGAATGTCACCGTGCCTGCATTCTCCAAGTTAGGCCATCAGCCCAGAGTCTCCCAGCTACTAAGTGTTCTGTCCAGGACTAGAATTCAGGGCAGCTGAGCTCCAGTGTCCACATTCTTCACATTTCCTGATTTTGCACTTTCAGTGTTGAGTATGACATGGTTACGGTCATTGATACAGAGGGACCACCAACCATCTCCCCTCCAACATCATAACAGCTACATACAAATCACCTGGACACTCCATATGATCTCAGGAAAACAGCCTCGTAAGGGGGAAAGAGGACTGGACAAGAGCTCAGGAGACCTGGTTCAGGGTCTCTGGTTTTTACGTTGCCTGGGTGTGTGTTTTATTTCAACTTACATTCATATACTCTCTCTTTCTTTCTGTCTTTCTCTCTTGAACTCTCCCTCCACCCCTCCCTCCTTTACTTTTCCCTCTTTCTCTATTTTTCTCTCTTGCTCCCTCTTTCCTTTGCCCTCACTCAGGGCTGTGAGGGAAGAGGAGGTCCATATGGAGAATTCTTTTTCAGTACATATACAGTTGTTAACAAAGACACTACCCATCCACACAAAGACGTATTTCACAGATTCCACTCAGGGCTAGGGAAATAAAATTTATCTCCTGATGACATATGCTTTATTTTTTAATCAGGCAATGAAAACTAGGGAATCATCTGATTGCTATCTTTGCCCTGCTAGGAATCTCAGAACTAAGTTTTATAACCAGACATATTAGCTGTCCTAGATTTAGTTTTCCTGGTAGAATCAACTACTTATCCCTCATATATTATCCCTCATATACTTATTACTTTCTTTTTGTCATTTAAATTTTTAACTGGCTTGTAGTTTTGTTCTGTTTAGAAATAGTCCTGATATAAATGACTTTTTCTTTTTTAAATTAATAGGCAACTTGGAGATTACTCAATGTTCCCACAGGAGGAAAAAACCAAAACCAACCCAAGACACCCAATGCAAAATGGTTTCTTTATAAAAATCCTTTTATATTGTTTAGACCAATCGGAGAAAATTAAGTTTTTTACTCCTGTTTTCTTTGGGAAACAAAATAATAGCTTCTACCCTGCAGAGGCTGAGATGCCTCCTGCCTTCTTCACTGAAATACAGAGTTGCGGTCCTCCACCTGTGTGTCTGTCCTGTTTTCCAACCCTCTGTCCCATGTCCCCGAGGCAGTGGGCTGCATGGTCTCCCCCAGTCTCATATGTTATAGATCTGTTTTATTAGAGGTTTCATAACTTAGGCAAGGTTGTGATTCATCAGCCTTCCTATGCTGTGACAGTCTCTGATATTAGCCCTAGGTATTTATGTAGGGATTTCATAAACTCTAAGATTTATTAGTTCTATGCTAGGCCCAGAGACCTCCCTATAGAGGCACAAGAATTTCTTGGGGCCCTTGGATTAAAAAAAAAACAAAAACGGCAGAAGCACTCTACTTCCACACACACAGGCAGTGACATTATTGTCAGGCATTCTCAGAGCTCCTTGTAAAGTGCTGCAAACTGAACCTCACAGTGGCTTGGCCACACGTGACATCGCTCCAAACCAGGGCCAGCTGGCCAAGTGTGGAACTCACCTGGCTCATCTGAAAAACAGAAAAAGAGAGAGAGAGAGAGAGAGAGAGATCTCATTAGTCAGTAAATATGCTCTTTCGCAAGCACAAACTCTAATGGAGGCTGATAAACAAGAGGACTCTACCTAGAGATCCCCTCCCCTCCCACAAGCTCTTCTGTTCCAGTCAGTGACATTTAAATCCATCATCAGGAATTCTGGGAAAGGGTGAAGGAAGCCAACCTTGGCTTTTTGGGGGAGAAAAAGGAAACTAGTATTGATTGTAAACTGCATGCCAGGCACAGTGAAAAGCACTGCCATGTGATCTTTCAGTCTGCTCTCTGCACAAATCTCATTGCCCCCATTTTACAGATGAAGAAGCTGATGTTCCATTCAAGGAGATGACTTGTTCTAGATCACATATCCCTAAAGGATAGAGCCAAGATATATACCCAGGTCTGTGGGCAGATCGAGGATAGGGAACAGGAAGAAAGGACAAGAGCTGGAGACCCTGTGTGTGGCCGTGCATCCCAGAGCACCCCCTACCCTGAAGAGGTAGAAGCCAATGGCAAGGGGAGGCTTCCGTTTGCGGTGTCTGTGCCTGGGCTTCTGGATCAGGGACACCAGCACATTGCAGGGCATCAGCAACGTCCTGCTCTCCTTTGGCCTCGAGACGGACAGCAGGAATTGTGGGTTCTTCCAAAATGTGTCTCGGGCTGAAAATAGCAAAATGAGACAGGTCCTCAGCTCCCCCAGCATGTTGCTCCCCAAACCGCAGAGAGGTGCACAGACCCAGGGGACCTGCCCCAGGACTCCCCCCGCTCCGCCCACCCTCCGAAGGTTCATCAGGACAGAGTCAGGGCCTCTTCAGCCTCAGCTTATCCACCCTCCCATCTTACCTCCACCACCCAGGTTTTCTACAGACACGCAGACTGAGAGGTATTCGCATCACCGAAGCCCCTGTGCCCAGCACAGACTCTGTGTCCCTAAACATTGGCTGCCTAAGTGACTATATTAACTACCTGAGGAGAATATGCCCACAGTCCCAAGGGGATCTGCATTTTAAGGGAACCAAGCCTTAGCTCAAGGGCAGCTCCAGCTTTGGAGGAACGCTGGTGGGACAGGGATGCCAGAGGTCAGGCGACCACAGCCCGCTGAGGTCATACCCTACAGGCCTTTCCTTCCAAAGGGATCTCTCACTACCTCCATTATGGAGAAAGGGACACAGTCAACGCATCTTCCATTTTGAGAATTTAGATACGTTTGTCTCCTGTAACTGAGGACTTCCTAGGTAAGGAGGGCCTGGTACATGTGATACAACTGTTATTTCCATCTGCCTGTTAAGGGGCGGTTCCTTCAACCTATCAATCACTTCGTACTAAAACCAGAAAAACATGGAACCTCCTAGTGCTAATTAGGATCAAAGGTGCCCCATCTTCCAGTGGACACAGCCCAGAGCCAGAGCAGTTACCCTGGCCCCCAGGAGTTCTCCCCCCTCAGCCCAATGCCCTCTGCAGGACACAAGTCACACACCATCCACAGTGGCTCTGCCCGTATCCCCATCCTTGCCTGGAAAAGCTGCCACTTTAGACCCAGGAGTCCCAGCTCCTGTGCATGCACTCACTCACCGTGGTGCAACTTCATGGGGCCACCAGCTGTGGTCCCCTTCTCCCATCTCCCTTCCTGCATGGTGTACGACCACTTCTGGCCTACCTCATGACTCAGTAGGCCTGGGGTCAGTTTACAGATGACCAGAAGCTTGAAGTGTGCTTTAAAGTCCTTAAGCGTCATCCTGGAGAGGAAGAGGGGACAGTACCAAGATAAATGGGATGATGTCTAGTTAGCAGGACCAAAGAGGAGACTGGAACAAAGCAGTGGGCATTCCAGACCCAGGCCCCCATGCTGCATGCCCACCCATGTGCAGAGCTGAGCAGGCCTTGGACATGAGAGTGGGGCTTGCTGGACCAGTGTGGGGAGCCACCACGGGTTGGTGGAGCTACCAACAAACCCCTTCCTGTGGCTGCAGAATGTGCCTCCTGGTTTGCTGGTTGCACTGATAAAGCTAAATTGAGGCATTTATAACCAGTCAATTGATTTATAGGTGTTCAGTAACCAGTTCTCATTCATTAAATGATAAAAATCTTCACTCGTGCTTGCTAACTTTGCGATCAAGGCATGCTACTGGGGCTTTCTGGTGCTCAGTTTACTTATCTGTAATGTGGAAATAATAGTATTTGCAGGGAGCTTGAGTTTGGTGACTACTTCAAAGAGAGATGACTGCAGCAGTCTGGAAAGGATGGGTAATGGAGAAGAGGAATCACAGGAAGAGGTGGAAGTTAATAGCAAGGGTGAAAAGTAAAGGGAATGGGAAACAGCGGGTCTCATGTCAGACACCCAGAAGCAGCATTGGCTCAGGGTGTCTGGGTGACCTTTCATAATAAGAGTGAGTGGTGTTGGAGTCGGTGGGAGTAGTACTATTCTGCTGTGGAGGACACAGGTGAGGTGGCTTATAGCTTGGCAAGACCTTGCAGTTCCTCCTTTCCTCATCTCCTTTTTAGGCCAGGAGAGGCACAACCACGGCTGGAGTGTACTGAGTGACATAAGAGCAGAGTGGGCATCAGGAGGAGGCGGCCACCCCACAGTCCACTCTGAGTGCCTGCCGAGCCCCATGCCAGGGGCCACTGCTCTTGTCAGAGACTGTGATTGTCCCTTTGCAGGGGCCATTTGCCCTGCCAGACTGTGAGCCCCTAAAGGATCTTCTTGATTGCTGCAAAAGAGATGCCGGGCACAGGGGAGGCACCCCATAAATATTTGCTGGATGGATAAGCAAATAAAAGCCAGGGCATTTGTCCCGCATCCTTGAGTCAAATACCAAAATTCTCCATCATTATCTTTTCTCCACAGCACAATCTTCTCCTTGGGGCTCAGTAGGTCCCATGTACTTGAGCTGAAAACAGAAAAGAAATGTTTTCATGGGGAATGAAAGGATTGTGGAGGACATGTGAGAAATTCTCCAGTAAATGCTCTATAGCATTGTTATTTATTCTCTTCTTGCTGCCTTTGCAGACAACCAAATCTCACATTCTGTATTATAAAAGCAACATGTAACATTAATTCATCATTCATTGTGAGCCAAAATCTGGGCTAGGCTTTTGATGGGCTTTATTTCAGGCAAGGATAACAACCTTGCAAGGTAGGGATTTTTGTTGCCATTTTAGAGATTAGGAAACTGAGGTTAAAAGAGATTGTCACCCGCTTGAAGCCACAAAGCTATGAAATGTCAGGGCCAGTGTTTGAACCTATGCTGGAATTACTTATTGTCAAAGGCCATCATTTTGTACTATTATCTGTGGCCACGAAGGGTAAGGCTTTCCTGTATCACTTCCACACTATAAACAGCTACAGCTGGGACCGAATATAAGCAACAACTGTTTCTACACATTAGAGAGCAGGCAGCACAGGACTGAGACCCCAAGAGGCTGGGAGCAAACAACGTGAGGCCTAACATCACCAGGACTCCTGACTGAAACTAATTCCCTGGGCACCGCTGCAGAAAAGTGGAACCCAGAAAGAACCTTGCGGTCTTGCTGAGCATAAGAGGCAGAGTCCCGTGTTTGGGGAGGCCGCAACAGCTAGAACTGGCCAGAGAACGTGCCTGAGAGCAGGAGGCTGCACCAAGAAGGAGCTCCAGAGAACTTCATAGGGGTTCCCTTGAGTCTGGCTGAAATCAGATCGGTACATCCATAAAGTAAAACCCCGCAAGACTGAACTATACACAGAAGAATTTCTAGAGGTGACACAGGGCTAGGAATCATTTGAATTCCCACAAGCCAGAGTTGAAAGACCTTGTTGACCCCCTGGGGTCCTTAGTAGAGACCCCAGGGGGTCAATACCTTCATAGTGGGGTCAAATTATTCCTGAAATAAAGGTTTCTCTAGCTCTGCCTTGAAAGTGCTTTAAAACAAAACTTCAACGTATCAAAAATTATCCCTAATTTAACTACCTGCCAGGAAAAAAAAAGCGCCCAACATTCTTTAAAGGAATGCAACAAAATTCAGCATTCAGAAACTTAAATTTATAATGTCTAGCATCCAATAAAAATTTACTAAGCATATAAAAAAGTAGAAAATGTGACCCATTATCAGGAATAGAAAGAGTTAGGAGGAACAGACCTAGAAATAAGAGAGATGATGGAATTAGCAAATAAGGATATTTACACAGCTATTATTAACCCATTCAATATTTTCAAGGTTATAAAAAGAACTGCGGACACAATGAAGAGAGAAGTAGAAGATATTCTCAAATGAAATCTCTAGAATTAGGAAATGCAATATCTAAAATGAAAATATACACTGGATGAGATTAACAGCAGATCAGACTCTATGGAATAAAAGCCGACCATTTTATTTAATCCTTACCAGACCTCTAGCTCAGAGAAATGAAAAACCTTGCCCAAGGTCACACAACTAACAAAATGAATTCAATTCATCACTTATCTCTAATGTAAAGACTTGTTCTTCTATGAAACAAACTAAAACCAACATCATGATGCTATATTTTGGTAACAATTTAAAGGTGATATATATCTTGCCCTGGCTGGTGCAGCTCAATGGATTGAGTGTGGGCCTGCAAACCAAAGAGTTGCTGGTTCGATTCCCAGTCAGAGCACATGCTTGGGTTGCAGGCCAGGTCCCCAGTAGGGGGCACATCAGAGGCAACCACACACTGATGTTTCTCTCCTTCTCTTTCTCCTTCCCTTTCCCTCTCTCTAAAAATAAGTAAATAAAATCTTTTAAAAAATAAAATTAATAGATATATTTGGATGCCATTTTTTACACAGACCTAGTTCCACTGACAATTCTTTTTATTCATGTATCACACATCAAGCATGGCACATCCTGTGAGGAGTGGAATACAACTTATTTTTCTAAGCCTTCATTTCTTCATCTATAAAGATGACTAAGTGATAATGAGTACATGGATGAGTTTCTATATTTTAAAGTGTTATGCAGAGTCCAGTATTATAAATCTTCATGCAAGAGGGTGAAGGGCTTTGCTGCTGGTCTCCCCCTCTGCCTATGCCCTCCAGCCAGTCTGTAGTCCGTCAAGCCCACATTCAGGTTGTCTTTGGGCAGAAACAACCCAAGGCCACTAAATAAAACCAGAATTTGGGGCCAATCGAATCTGTCTACCTCTGACCCAACAAGCCCAAGAGGGCCCACGCCAGGGGAGGGACACTGGACTAGACAGGAAAGCCCTTGGCTGGTTCCTGCTCTGAGACCTTAAGTAATTCACCCAGTCTAAGCATCAGTTCCTTCATCTGTAAAACAGGCATAAAACTACCTACCTTATAATCACATTATTTGGAGAATTAAATGAGATAAAAATCCAAAGGACTTAGCACAGTGCTGGCAAGCTCTTAATGATCATTTGACTTTAATTACTATATAATGAATGAGAAAACAATCTATACATCATGAACCATCTTCTAAATGTGAGAGATTGACCGTCACACCCTGAAAACGTTCCTGATGCAGCCTGAGACCAAGGGAGGAACACCCGGAATCTGTGTGCAGAAGGCAACATCCTTTGCAGGCTTCGCGTACCCCTTCCTCACCCCTCCCAGCCAGTCTCAGAAGCTCACCTGTCACTCCAGTCTCCTCTCCACTCCACCTTTCCCCAGGGGTTCCGCAGCTTGATTAGATATTCAGGCTCATGTTTGCAGGTCACCTGCACAGAACGAGAGGCAGTTTAGGTGGCCGGGCCAGGTGCCAACTGCACGTGTTACAGATACCTGGGTGAGAGTCATGCCTGCAGACAAGACTTTAAAATGGAAGATCAAAGGCCCCGAGAGCTGGCAGAGGAGGAAAAGGCTCTGCTACTAACAAGCTATGAGATGTAAGGCAAATTATTTAACCTCTCCATGGCTACTTCCTGATACGTAAAATGAAGCTAATAGTCACATCTGCCATAGCGGATTGAATGGTGGACCGCAGAAGCTATGTCTACCCAGAACCTGTCAATGGGATCTGATTTGTAAACAGGGTCTTTGCAGGTGTAATGAAGAATTTTGATATGAAATCATCCTGGATTCGGGTGGGTCCTAAATCCAAAGACAAGAGAAAAGAAGGGAAGAAGACACAGAAGAAAAGGGTATGTGAGGATGGAAGCAAAGATTGGAGCTATGCTTGCTTCCCAAGCAAAGAATTGCTGGAAGCCACTGCTAATTGTAAGGCAAGGAAGAATTCTCCCCTAGAGCCTTCGGAGGAAGTGAGAACCTAATGACATCTTTTTTTTTTTTTTTAATCCTCACCCAAGGACATGTTTATTGATTTAGAGAGAGGGAAAGAAACGTTGATATGAGAGAGAAACATCGATCAGTTGCCTCCCACATGCACTCTGACCAGGGACTGAACTTGAAACCTTGGTATGTGACCTGACCGGGGACTGAACCCACAACCTTTTGATTTATGTGATGATGTTCCAACCAACTGAGTCACACTTGCCAGGGCACTGATAACATCTTGATTTCAGACTCTGGAATTTAGAGCTGTGACAAAACAGATTCCTATGTCATGGCAGCCCTAGGGCACTCATACACCCACCCACAGGGTTGTTGTAAGGACTGAGTTAATGTTTGTGAAGCAGCGAGGACAGCATTTGGCATACCGTAAATGTTAAATTTTGTCAAATATTGTTAAATAAATATAAAACAAAATATAAACATACAAATAGTAACAAATATAAATTTTTCTAAATAAGTATGAAAATAAATGTAAAGTTCTCGTTACCCACACAAAAATGATTCATGGATAACTGGGAGGAGGAAGAATTTGGGTATGAGTTGAGTTCAAAACATGTGAAGCAGAATTAAAGGGAATGAGAGGACTTTTGGTAAGTGAGGCTTCTTAAATATCAGAGGTTCTTTAAGATTGACCCTCCTGATTTCTTTTCTCCACATTCTGCACATGCTGTTCCCTTAGCTAGGAATGCCCTTTTCTCCTCCTACAAATCTACTGCCTTTCAGCACCCAGCTCAATGTGACCACCTCTAGAAAGCCTTTGACTTCCCTCCAACCCAACCAGGTGAATGTCTTCCCTCCAAACCCTGAACCCCTCAGGCCTTCTTCTCCCAGTTTCTACTTTCTTCCTCATCATTTTCAGATATGGGTTTTCTCCATACTTGACAGGGAGCTCTCTGTAGGTGGGGTCCCTGTCTGATTCCTCTTTCTCTCAATGCTTAGTAGAGTTCAGAAAGTAAATAGCAATGGGAGGAAACTGGGAGACTTGAAAAGGCACAAGTGAGGAAGACACAGCAACTTGGGAGGGAAGAGCCAGCTGTAAAGGCTGCCGTGGGCAGCCCAGGGGGAGGGGAAACTCAGGGAAGACTGAGAGGCACAGCGAGGATAGATGGCCTGTTGGCTGGGGCTTCCCCATGGGAAGAGAGGTTGGGATGATGCAGTGATGGTGGCAAAGGCTGGACCCCCCACTTCACCCCAGAAAATAGGTCCAGAGGTATGGGGAGTCCCACCAGCTTTGGCAGGCCCTGGAGGACCCCCAGAGAATTTACCCCCAGACTAGACACAGATAGTAACATTCACCAGGAACACCCCCAGGCTTTGGGAAAGAGCCCTACGAGAGAAGCAGCGGCTGAAAGGAAACAGAGGGGGAAGGTTCCACCCACCTTCCAGATTCTTATGACAGTGTAGGCATGGCCGTCCACCAGCCCGTTCTCCAGCACCCTCTCACTCTGCACAGACAAGAGAGCACCTGTCAGTCCTACAGGGTACGGATTATCCAGGAGTCACGGGGACCTGGTTGGCTGAAGCAGGGGTTATGAGGAGGAGGTGGAAGAGACCCACATTGCACTGTGTCATCTTACAGTTTTCATAGCTCTTCAGCACCCAGAGTCTCATCTGAGCGTTTAAGTCAGGGTGCCACTCTGCAGTGATTCTAACCACTCTACAGAGGACAAACCCAGATTCAGAGCCACTAAATGGTTGTGTAAGGTGACACAGTGGTCATTCGTGGAGGCTCTGCTGAACTCAGGGCTCCCTATTCCAGTTCCATGTTCTTGGCTGTTATTAAAACTAGACAGCAAGGATTAGCTGAGCTGTAAACACCTTGCATGTGGTGGACACCTAACTCTCAGCCCCCTTCTTGCATACTCCCTCCTCCTCTGCTCTGAGGCTGCTCTGATTGAACATAGGACTGTAGATGCAGGGGTTTGTGGGAGTCTTGGGGCTCACACTGAGGTAACAACAGTGACTGGCAGATGAAGAGAATGGCAGCAGAGAGGAAGGACATCTGGACAGTGCACAGCCCAGTCTCACCCCTAAGTGGGTCTGGCAGCCAATAAGGGTTTTGCTGTAGGTGGCTCGGGTTAGGATGTCCCAGAGGTTTCCAGGGGCTTCTGCCAGGTTGATGGTGATTGTCACCCCACCAGTGAAGTCCAACAAGGCATCAGCCACCTGTCCACACTGCAAGTCTTCATAGGAGCCACAGAGCCTGCCCAGGGGATAAGTAAACACAGGGAGAGAAGGAAGGGGTATTTAACTGCAGCCTGGGGTGATCTAAAGGAGCCTTGCTTGGTTTTTCCCTGGGCATGTGTCTGCTACCCCTTTCTCCCAACCTAGTGCTCAGAGTTCTCATCCCTGTTAACAACTGTATCCATCAGGGAAGGCAGAATTTCTGAAACCTTGTTTAGATGGGGTGACCACTACACAAAAGTCTCTGGACACGTCCATTGTATATTCACTGAGTCATGCCTCAGTATCTCACTTCATAAATTTTACCTGCCTCCTCTTGTCCTCCCTCAACATTGATGGACAGACAGAGACAGGGTGGGGGGAGGGAAGGAAAGGGAACAAATTTCTCATGGTTGTCTTACTTTGCATAAGCCTTTTCCAGAAGAGCTCCCCAGAACAAGTTCTTATAGGTGGAAGAGACGAAGACCAGCTGGCCAGCTTCATCCACAGGTAGTAGGTCATCTATCACCACAGGAACCCACTTCCCAAAGTGCCAGAACTAGAGAGAGAGTGCCCACTGGTGAGTGAAGATTGTGATGCGACATGCTCAGCCAAGGAGGCAAAGACGACTCTTCCAAGAACCTTCTTTCCTATACCCCCCCAACCCAGACTGGGCACTAGGAGGACACTCACCCAGAACTGGAAGATGCCAGCATAATTCTTGGTGAAACTCTGATTCAGGGGAACAACCTGGCTCAGGATGTCCTGGTGCAAAGTCAGAGCTTGCAAAGCAGCCAAGAACCAGCAGTCACCTAAGCCAGACAGCACACAGTATCTGTGTGGATGTACTGCACATGCACACATATTCTCCAGGTGTCTGCATGGATTTACTGAGGATTTGTTGCATGCAAGAAGTGCCTGGTATCAACTGCTATCCTTTCTGGGCTTGTAACCTACTTTAGGAGAAGGAATTATATGCTGGGGAGGAAAAGGGTGATTGAGTAAAGTGTGGTGCAGGGGGGTACATTGGCTGGAATCTATACTTGAAAATAAGAATTGAGCCATATTCCTGCACCAGCTTTTAGCTCCCCAAATGCTCCATCCTCAGGAACCTGGACCCAATTTTCACAACCACACTTTTCTAATTCCTGTCTCTGTAACTGACTCATGTTCTGGGAAAGCCTTGACCCTCTGGACTCCACTTCCCTGTCCGTGAAATGGATATTACCACACATGTGCCTTCCCTCATGACCAAGGCTTATTTCTATTACTCTAAAAAGAAAGTTGGGTTGAGAAGAGGCCTTCTTGGATCCTATTCTGGGGCATCTAGTGACAGGCGTGCCAAGGAGGACTCATTACAGGGACTAGAGTAGAGTGAGCACATTTTTCCAAGATAAGACTTAGACCTGTCAACTGGTGATGCAGATTTTCATTAGGCAAGGTTTGACACTCCCATGCATCCCGACGGGACCAGTTGTTATTCTGTTCCCAGCGAAGGACATGGCTAGAGTTCAGGCAGCCATTGCCCCCATTGGAATCTCTCAGTTCCCCTCTTTCCTACCCTCTCTTTTGGGCCGAGCCAGGCTCGCAGCTGCCAGGTGTGTGTCTCAGGGGCTGTGCAGACTTACCTACCAATCCCTGGCACAGATCCAGCCTTCGGGCATTGGCAGCATAGAAGTGTGGGTTGCTGTGCAGTTCCTGCAGGGACAGACAGAATTGTCCTTCTGACCAAGAAGAAGCTCCTGGAGCTACAATGACCATCGGGTCCCATACTCACAGACTTATGGGGACATAGATATAGAATGAATATATATATATATATATATGTAGAAGTGGATGTTCATACAGAAGTAGATGCAGATGTAGAAGTAGATACAGATGTAGATGCAGATGCAGATGTAGAAGTAGATACAGATGCAGATGTAGATGCAAATGTAGAAGTATATGCAGATGTAGATTAGATGTACATGTAGAAGTACATGCAGATGTAGATGCAGATGTAGAAGTAGATACAGATGTAGATGCAGATGCAGATGTAGAAGTACATGCAGATGTAGATTAGATGTACATGTAGAAGTACATGCAGATGTAGATGCAGATGTAGAAGTAGATGTAGAAGTAGATACAGATGTAGATGCAGATGTAGAAGTAGATGTAGAAGTAGATACAGATGTAGATGCAGATGTAGAAGTAGATACAGATGTAGATGCAGATGCAGATGTAGAAGTACATGCAGATGTAGATGCAGATGTAGAAGTAGATGTAGAAGTAGATACAGATGTAGATGCAGATGCAGATGTAGAAGTAGATACAGATGTAGATGCAGATGCAGATGTAGAAGTAGATACAGATGTAGATGCAGATGTAGAAGTAGATACAGATGTAGATGCAGATGCAGATGTAGAAGTACATGCAGATGTAGATTAGATGTACATGTAGAAGTAGATGCAGAAGTAGATGTAGATGTAGATGCAGGTGTAGGTGCAGATGTAGAATCAGCGCTGTCCCAGAAAATCTGGCAAGCAGATTCTGTTCATTCTATTTCTCATTCCTCCTTAAAACTCATGTAAGTCAAATCCTGGAGAATTCTATGTAGATATTGAGAAGTGGCACTTATACCAAAAAATGACTGTTTGGGGGTTTCCGTTAAAAGTAGAAGTACCTCTTATAAAGGGGGCATTCTCAGTTTTCCAAGAAATCTTCCTGTTCTTATTCTCTCCCCTACTCCTCGCGCCTGCCCCTAATCCCAGTGCCATGGCCTCTGGCTTTCTGTGCTGAGATGTGGGCTGGGCTGGGGTGGGGCACAGGGGGAGGGGCTGTCCTCTGTTCCATGGCCTGCACCAAATCCCTCAGTCTTCTCGTGGGCACAATTCAGCCCAGGTCAGGTGTGTGAAAACTGTGTCAGCAGTTCCCAGGGTTTCCTGGAAGAAGTAAAATCACGACTGCCCTGTAGTTCAGGAGGCACACTTGGGTCTCTTACACATAGTAGGAACTTAACAAGTCCGGCTTTGATGGTGACCACTGATGAGGGAACACAAAAGGGGAGAATCTGCAGCATGGGCTGGCTTGACCGTGTTCTGGAATCTTCCATGTAAATCGAGTTTGGGGAAGATGAATTGCTTTTGAACACATTGAAGAGTTGTCTTTGAAAGGAATTGTTGATGCATGTATAAAGTGACGAATACTTGCGTAAAGTGATGAACAGTTTCTTAATCTGCAAGTTTCCTGAGCCTGATTTGGGGGGAGTGGGGTGTGAAATGTTAAAATGTGTCCCTCTGGCAGATGGCATTGGCTGTGAGTCAGGAGGCTTGCCATCTCCGATGAAGCTCAACAATACCTTAAATATTTTTGGCTGCAGCTGCTCTGTGTGTTTCAGGCCTGGGGGAGGAGCTACATTTCAGACCCCTCCCAGGATCACCCCTGGTTCTTCCTGGAAAATGGGGATGTGGGGTTTCACCTAGTTTCCTTCTCATGGGGAGCAATGAGAGTAAGACTGGATATCCGAAAGCCCTGAGCCCTGGGAAGGAAGGTCTGGGTCGACACACTTTGCGTGTGTGGTTCGGAAGCCCCCTTCCTGGCCCCTTACCGGTGGCCTCCTCCACTGCAGGCGGGAGGGCAGCTTCTGCAGCAAGGGCCCGCTGCCGATGGAGCTCAGGGTGGCTGGGAAGCTGCTGTCTTCAAAGAGGCAGCCGTTCCTCAGGCACCTTCCCTGCAGGGCCTCATAGTCCTGCTTGGGGAGCTGTGAAGGGCCCCCCATCGGATCCTTCTCCCCTCGGCCTCGCCAAGGTGGCCACAGAGACATAGCAAGAAGTGGATACGATCTTCCTGGATGGTCTCTGTTGCTCCTGAAACAGAAGGTGGATGTTCAGTTTACTTCCTTCCTGTTAATGCTTTGGCATTCCCACAGAGAGGAGGAGGGAGACAGAGAGGATGTAAGAAAGAGAAATTAGCCTGCAAAAAAGAAACAAGATGTATACGCACTAGAAGCTGCCTGCAAACATGTCTGTATGAAGACGTACCCCTATACATTGTAGGGGTGATCTGAGGCTCCTCTCTGTCTGCCAAGGTCTTGCCTATCCCCCAAAGTCCCACTGGAGCCCCTCCTCCAGGAAGCCTTCCTTGAGTACCCAGCCTTCACTGAGTTCCCCTGATCCTGACTGTTGACTCACCATTTACCCCGAAGAATACTCTACTACTTATCACTAGTGAAGGACCTGTATGCTTTTATTTCCAATTTGTCACAGAAATTTAATCAATAGAAAAATGAAATTTAAAAACAATATACAAAATACAAGCCCTCTTTTAAAAAAAAAAAAAATCAGGTTCAACAGAAGTAAAACTATTGGTTAATTGCTATAAAACGTTCCGAACACTTACCCTTAGTTTTGTGCTTAGCTCATCAGCACGGCCAGTGACCAGCTGTGGAGTGGCCCTCTCCCCCAACCCCGTGTGGGCTCTGCGCTGAGTCACGTACTACAAGCTACTCCGTCTGATACTGGGTGTTATCCTCATGGGGTTAATGCTGGCGGAATGCTGTGTCTCACACCTGACTTCTCTCTGACCTGACCACATCTGACTGCAGCGGCTCGCAGTCATCACAGGCGCAAACACATTTCCTGGGGGAAGACCCAGCACTCTCCCGGCCTGGTCACGGGGATTCAAAAGTTCTTACTCTGGTCTGTGTTTTTCCCTGAGGTTTTCTTCCTGATATAGATTACCAGGCAAAGCTTCCTCCAGCCTAACCCTCTTTCTTTCCCAACAAGTTTCTTCTACCCCATTTACATTTGTAAACCAATGTGAAGTCTCATAAGAACAAGATTTTACTTTTTTGCCCCTTCAAGCCTGAGCAGCAGTCATTCACCGCTTGTGACATGACAGCTGATAGCAGGTCCCTTGGCTTCAGAACCCGACCCAGGCTCACGCCCTCCTTACCAAGCACTGGGTTGCACTTGCATTCTTTTCTGAACCAGAAAACACTGCATTATAGTTCATGACAAGCCTTGGTGCCTCGTGGGGCTCAAAGGACCAAACGCCCATCGTAAGATCACGTTTCAGAATGAGGCCACACACACAAGTATTATCTTCTTTTTATAAGTATTCCCAAGTCACCTTAAAGAGGGTCTAGACCCAGATGTGGGCGGTTGTGAGTTCCAGCAAGTCTTCTGTATGTTACAAGCTGGGAGGTGAAATTAGCTTGCTCCCAGATTGTCACAGCTCTCTGCAAAGGGCCAGATGGCTCTTGGTCATATCTGGAAATTCATTTTAACTGTTATGTGTGAGCCGTGTTGGAGCGGCCCCATAAAAGAAAAGACTATGTAAATGAATAGGGAAAGCTACCTAGGGCACAAGACATTAGAGTGTGCAGCCTAAAGTCATGCTTCCGGTGCCTGAGAGTTCTCTCCTGGGCGCCCAGAGGGTGTGAAGGCTCCTCAGTCATGTTCTTCATGTCAGGATTCATTTGCACTCAGCAAAGGCAGGGCAGAGCCTCAATCTTCACTTTTTTCCATATTGACTTTGGTTGCCTTGTCTGCAGTGTTAGGTGCTAGGGAGAGCTTTGTGACAGTGAGACATGAGGGGTCTACCTGGGGCTCCTGATCCAGAGGAGGGCTTTGAGTGCTAACTAGCTGGCCAACATTGAGAAGCATCACCAGGCAAGACACGTGAGCCTCTTCCATGCCTTGAGTCCCTGCCCTGATGTTCCATTCAGTCAGATATTTACTGAGCACCTGCTACGTGCTAGATACTGGGTCCATGCTGGAAGCCTGGCCTTTAGTCCACCTAATGAGGGTAGAGTGGGGGCCCTGGTAAGGAAACAAAAATATAAGAACCATGTCCTCACTTACAGGTGCTGTGAACCTGTAGCATCCTCCTAGGCATGATTGATTTCTAGAGAATTCTGGCCTCTTGCCACAAACCACTGAGTTGTCCGAGGTAAAATTGGAATAGAAACCTGGGCTCCTAGCACAATGGCTCTGTCTGTATGACAAAAAGCACGAGATTGAAAAAGTGATCAATTCCATGTTCTTGACAGTTGGAACAAAAGAACAAAACTAACCATGGGCCCTGCCTGATTCATCTTGGGCAGGGACTGTACTTCTCCTGCGTAATAGCCATTGTGTAGTGGCCATGGAGCGCTACACTTAACAATCAGAAGACCCAGGAGGTGGCCAGGCTGCCACCTCTTACCCATGTGGCTGTAGGCAGACCCCTTGCCCTCTCTAAGCTGGTTTCCTTGCCCATAAAATGGAGAAAAGATACACGATGTCTATTCTTAGGACTCAAAAGATATAACTACATGAAGTGACTTGAAGAAACTCTAGAGCGGGGGTTGACAAACTATGGTCCCTGGGCTAAATCTGGCTCACTAATGGATTTTGTTAATAAAGTTATATTGAAATACAGCCAGAGTTACCTATTCATGTATGGCTGCTTTTGCAACATACAACAGCAGAGTCGGGCCCTTGCAACAGAAATTATTGCCTATAGCCTAAATATTTATTGCCTGCCTTTTACACACAAGTTTGCTTAAAGCACCGACTCACTCGGGTAGATTGTTGTCTCACAGGGCTAGGCACAGTGGTAAACTCCAGGTAGGAATGCGGTTAATCGCATCTATCACTAAGAATTTTTCTTAATGCCGAAGAACTTCATCTCTAATCGACTTTCTGGTTTTTTGCTTTTGCAGACACTTTACATTCACAGGTTACTTTCATGTCTCAAAGTCTTAAAGCTGTGGCCTGCCCTTTCTCTCTGCCGAAGTCTCTAATTTTTCAGATGTGACAACAGCAGACAGTCCTGGACAGCTGTCGGGTGGCTTTGTGGCTGCCGACTGCGAACAGGAACACCCAATCTCTAAGTGCAGACCATGCCCTGTTCATAAAAGAGGAAATGACTTTGCCCAGTGAATGGTTTAAAAGGATCTTGAAAGTTTTTACTGTTTAAATATTTGTCTATATTTAGATTTAGTTTTTAATGGAAGACCCAGAGAACTCATCTTCATGTTTAGAGCAGCCATTTGCCTTTCAGGAAACAATAAAGAACGTGGCCTGTGAGCTATTGAGAACGAGAACAAACAGACACTTAATAAAGGTTTGCTGACTGGCTGACTGAGCAAATAAACAGATGGGTGTTTCTTCATTCGTGAAACGTGAAGAATGATAAAGCCTGCCCCCCCCAAACCCCGCCCCTGCTCCTCCTGACTTGAAGCCGAAATCCGATAAAGATGTGAACTGTCAGCCATTTAGCTGTTCTCCTGTTGTTCTGATTACATCCCCGAGAACTGATTTAGGTTAAGGTTCACATTCAGAGGCCTTCTTAACAGCCCCCCTTCTGATCCAGACTTGTTCGGGAGCTCCTTTCTGGGGGAAGAGGTTCTGGGGACCCTGGGTTGAAGGACCCTAAGGAACGCAGTAAAATCTAAGTCAGTCTTCAAGGAGGGAGTCTCCAAAGGGAGTATGCGCCTTGGGAGTAGACTGGGAAGAGAAGAGGCAGGAAGCCCCCTGCCCTAGCTGGTGGTGCTGGGGGATCCTCTGGGCTGGTCGCACACCTACGTGGAGATATAAAAACTTGGCTGGCGGAGCTCCCTACCCACTCTCAACTGCCCTGTCTTCCACCTGACTCCATGACACACAGCATGGCCACAAACCTCCGTAGAAGTGCAGACAGCCCTCCACTCCCAGAACGCGAGTGTGCCCCTTGAGTTGCCATGTAGTGGAGACAACTTTCCTTGGGCTTAGGAACATTCCCTGGGCCTGCGTGGAAGCCAGACCCTGATGTCACTCCTTGAAGAGAAGCCTAATATCAGGCCAGAGGGACCTGGGTGATCATTCTGGTCAGTGCCCCTCTGCACAAGTAAGACCTCTGAGCAGTGCCTGCGGGCTTCTGGCCAGCCCCGCAGGACCAGGGTAAGCCCTGGGTGTCTCTTTGGCACATCCTCTTCTTTTCTTTCTTACCAGCTCCTCACATGGAACCTCAGTGGGGTCACTCTGTTCCCCTCACGCCTGCTTCCGTTCTTACAGTCCCCACCTGGGAGACGCCAGCACCCAAGTATTAGGTCATTTCCTGCCCTTACTTCTCTACCGCCTTCCATACATTTAAAGGGCCAACCCTTTTGATTTTTCTTCTTTCCAGAATATTTCAAAACATGTTTGAATAGGAAAGAGTCTTAAAACAGATGTAAATTCATCCCTCTTAATTTTCAGGAGCATTTGAATCTTAAAGGGTCAGATGTTGAGCTGCATTACCCACCAGACTAAGGTAGCTTTTCCTCCTCCTGTTCCTGAATTTCCTGTCTGACCAGCCAGGTCATATCCCTCCACTCTGATACCACAGTCCATGGCCTTGAACCCAAAGGGTCAGGGTCTCAGTGCTCTGACCCCTTTCTGTATAAACAACCCGCAGCTCTACCCCAACATACCTTTTACCTGCACACAAACATGAGATGTTTCTTTCTGTCTCTGGTTTGAATTGCATCCATCCATAAAAGCTCAGCTCAAGTTTCCCCTCCTCCCCAGAACCCCAGACCTACTTTTTCTTCTCACAGCTGAGGTATCTCACTGACACGCAGATGCGTGCACCTCAGAAAAGGTACTGTTCTAAGGACCTCTGAGCTCGTGTGACAGGTAGGGAGACTGAACAACGCTGCCGGGAAAGAACACTCCTGAATCAGTTATGACTTAGCACTTGCCCTTTGTTCAAGTTCATGAACCAGGAGAAGGGTGTTAGGTAACAGGTGCACCCCCTCACAGACCCCCCCACCCCAAAGCTCAGTCTGGGACTTGAGGAATGGATGACCTCGCATCTTAGGTTGTGATTTATGCTACTCCAGAATATCAACCTTTGCAGTTATGAACCCAGGCAAAACTTTATAAAAAGTAAGTCAAACAAAAACAGTTTTTAGGGAAACTGTTTAGCAGTAAATACTAAACCTAAGTGTATACATACTCTATGACAACAAGTCCATTCCTGGGTATTACCCAATAGAAATGCTTAAATTTATGAACCAAAAGGCATGTATGAGAATATTTATAATAGTATTATTCAAAATAGCACCAAACTGAGAACTACCAACAAGCCCATGAACATGGATTAATGTCGGAGTACATTCACACAATGGAATACTATACAGCACAGGTGGCAAACACAAGGCCCATGGGCCGAATCTGGCCCTCCACCTTCTTTTATCCAGCCCAGCACCTTGTTTCTACCCGGCGACAGCACCAAGTTCCTTGCCCCTAGTTAAGGAGCAGTTACAAAGTCCTAAAATTACATTCGGCCCTTTGAAGGCAACCGTGAGGCTGCTGTGGCCCCTGGTGAAAATGAGTTTGACACCCCTGCTCTACAGCATTGAGAATAAACAAATCAGAACAACATGCTAAGATATGGGTGGAATTTGCATAGTACTGAGTGAAAAAGTCTAGACACAGAAACCATGATTCTCTTTATGTAATTTTCAAAGGCAAAACCAATCGTGTTACAAATCAGCCTAGTGGTTACCCTTGAGGTGGAGAGATTTATCTATCACACATCAATGATACCACTAATAATTAAATCAGTTCTATTCTTTTCTATTGATTGTTCTGATGGTCAGGAGAGAGATTCAGAAGAGAATTTGAAAAGTGTTAGATCCATTTCATTTAAGCAAGGCTCTATGGAGTGCTTCATCATGGGCTGGGTGTTGCCCTGGATGGTAGGGGTGCATGATGAACTAGAATTTGCTCTCAAGGAGTCCCAGTCCCACCACACTGGGCTCTCACTCTAGAGGGAGTGCAAGGTGCTCACTCTATTTAATGGTCGGTTCCCAACCCATCCAAGAATCCTTTCCAGACTTTTTGAGAGTGAACTAGAGAGTCAAAGATACTCTCTCACCTTGTCGATCTCCCCAAACCCCAAAATCTAGGTCTACCCTGCTGGCTCAAGCTAGGGTCACAGTTCCAGCTCCTGTGTCTGACTATATCTGACATTTCTGAAACAAAAATGTTTAAGCTAAAACCAGACTCAATCCCACCTAAACAAACAATATCTCCTCTCTCTCCATAGGAGATGACTGACTATAAGCTGAGCTGGCTGCTTTCCTCTGGAGTCATCCAGAGCCTCAGTGACCTCGGATGCCCAGAGGCCAGCAAACTGCTCGAACCTGTGTGATTTCTAGATTCCTCATCTAAGCGAGGGCCCCTCCACCCCAGCGCCACAATGACAACTATCACATGAAGGACTATTTCGTCCTCACTTTGTCATCATTGACTTCTTCACACCTGATTGCACAGAGAAAGTCAAACTGGCCTTGCTACCCATTCACACCCAGAGAACATCCTTTCTCCTGGAATATCAGGTCCTTTAAGGCCCCAGGCCACCTCTAGACCCCTTCCAAAGTGGGCCTTCTGAAGACCCCTGGAAGGGGAAATGGCAATGCCTAGCAGTATCAGTAACCCCCCCCCCAAATGACCATTTAACAGAAATCAGAGCTGACGGACCTCTGGGATCACTTAGGCCAAAACACTCCCTTATTTAATTAGAAGACTGAGGCCAAAGGGCTGAAGTCTATTCCTTAAGTCACACTGGTAAGCAATACCAAAGCTGAGAACCAAATTCATATCTCCAAGACTCCAGGGCTCTTTTCACAAAAACTCTGACCTGTGAAGTTCAAATCAGAAGCAGCGACTACATTTCTCTCACCTTCCAAACCCAGAACTGGCAGAGGATTCTAGGGGCTCTGGACTAAATTGAACCCACCCTTGGAGGTAAAGAAATGTACCTGCACAGGAGCTCTTGCTTCTTTAAGCAACTCCACAGGGTCTAGTCCTGATGCAGTCAAAAACCTGCTGCCCAGGCCACTCTTATACATATATACGGTCCTTTCTGTGCACAGGGGCTTGTCCAAGAGTCTGAGTTCCCGCCTCCAGAGCTTTGGCTCCCCCCCACTGTGTGTTCTCTGGAAGGGAGGGGAGCCCCAGAGCTTTGTGATGGTATCACCGGAATCTAATCATTTTCTTAGAATGACAGCCAAACAGACTTGTACCAGTAATGCTTTGACAAGAAAAAGAGTTAGTCATCTTCAGCTCTCTGTTATGACATTCTATGACTCTGTTTGGGACCTGCCTTGAGTAAACATTTAAAGGTCAAGTTTGTTTCTGGCTTCCAGGCCTACTTCCTGGTTGAATGCCTTACTTTCTGGTAGTTTTTTTTCAGGGTCCCAGTGCCCTATATAAGCCTGCCCTTCTGGGTGCAGCCCAAACCTGGGTGCACTCTCTAAGTATGTCCTTTCTTTTCCTCCTGTCACTATTCTCATTCCTCAGGGCACTGGAAAGCAATTGGATGGATGAGTTCTCAAAAATGTGTGACTGTGTAACTTAACTTGCTCACAAATCCTTAACCTTAGCATAGGTATTTGCACTTTTTAAAATAAAATACTCACCCAAATGAATCCCCGATTACTGAAGTTTCAGGCAGTAAAATAATAAGTGAGAAAGTCCAGTTGAGGAATAAATTAGTTGTCAAGTATATTTAATAGTAACTGCTAACAAGTGTTCATGCTCACACAGGTCCTTCGTGTTATTTAATTAGACTGACAATTAAAAAAAACAAGTGAAACTGTTACATGTCCAATACAACCATGAATGGGAAAAACTACTCAAATACTTGTGCATGCATGTATGCACACCTCATGCATACCATTGTAAGCACCACATGCATTGATCCCATGTTTTGCAAATACAAGAATACAACAAGAAAATCATGAGGTAGTAGAGCTCCAGCAAGGGTTACTTCTGGAAGCTCTATAGACAGGGATTGCCGGCCTGGTGGCTACGGCCCCACCAAAGCTTCATAAAATCAATCAACAGGTTCTACTATTCTCTGTTCCCCGCCACCACTTCATTTTTGTTCAGTTGACTATATGATTTCAAAACTAGGATCCAGCAAGGTAAAGAGAAGGGATTTTACTTGTGAATGGAAGAAAAGATAATACCAAGTTAAGCAGAATGAAAGAAAAATTCGTGGTTCCATATATTATGCAACTTACAAGCATTGAAATTTTATCCCAAAACCAAGATAATAAAAAGAGGTTTTGTGATCTAGCTCATAATAAAAGTCATCTCTAAGTTTCCAAAGTAAATTCTAAGACCTTTTTTCCCCCACAGGAGGGTGTTTTCCTAAGTTATCAGAGAGCTAATAGAATTTCAAGGACATTTATTTCTAACCCATAACCCACGTGAACTCAAACTGATGATGTATGTTCTATCTGAGAAGAGCTTGGGATGTAAGGAGGGCAGGCAGATGGGGAGGCAGGGCAGGCATCAGGACGTGGTGACCTGCGGTGGGTAGATGTAAAAGATGCAGAAATACACCAAGATCAAGCTTCAGGCAGGCGGGCATCATCAGTAAGTGTGCAAAACAGCAATAGTGACCTGGCCCCAGAGCACATCAGGATTCCTGGGAAAGTGGCAGAGGTAAGGCTGACCTCAGGTCATAGGAAAGGGGGTGCTAGGCAAGGAGCCCTATGTGGATGTAAGGCAATTGCTTGATCATAGAAAACCAAACAAGTAAAGAGCACACTTATTGAGATAGACTTCAAGGGCTCATAAAATACTTAAATTGGGTCATAGACATTTCCCCAGAATTGGTCAGTAAATCTTGGTGGGAGGAAGTTAAATGGAAGTAGAAGCAGGGGCCTCCCTCCATCACCCTCCTTTCTGGTTATTGTCTTCTCTGTCCCATCTTCTCTGGTCCAATATTGGTCCATGGGAGCAGGTTCAGATAGCACTGGAGTCATGCTGGGGCAACACCTGGGACACACTTACACACGACAGGCACACAACATGTCAGTTGGACGAGTAGTACATTTTGGCACTTCTCTAGCAGGTTCATGAAATGTCCATTAATCTGGCATTCTCATCTTTTTTTTTTTAACATGTTTTCTCCCTGATCATTGGAAAAAATCTGATCACCTAATACATAAAAAGATTAATACGTTTAATAGTCAAGTGCCATTGACTCAATTACAAAATATAGAACTTGAAGGATAGAGCTTCATTTATCAACAATATATGCCCAGAAATCACACAATTATGGTTACGGACCATTCCCTCAAACAAAGACTGTTCAAAGAGAGAAAACAAGGAATGGTCTGCAGTATGGTTTGGGTTTTCGTTTCTTTTTTAGCTCTTGGTCTGGTTCCTTGACAGATAAAAATGTTGTTTAAACTTTTTGCTTTCAAAGTTTCATAGTGTACATCTCTTGTTTTCTGCCTGTATTCTTAATTGTGTTCTTGGCACTATTAAACTTGTCCAAATCAATACACGACTGCAACATGTATTTCTAACCATTCCTCCTCACCCTTACTTTCTTCCTGACATTATTTTCCCCTGAGCGTCTTATAGTTTCACCTCTACTAATGTCTGCTTTGGCTTGTTGATTGTTTGTTTGTTTTCATTTTGACTTGTGACCTGGCCTATCTTCCTTGGCAGAAACTTTGCCATCAGGATGCTCGTGACAGGGAAAAGTGACTGCCAGGGAGAACAGCATGGTTTCTGTATTTCCTTCCAAGAGGTGGTGGAAAGATTTCTGTTAGGAAAGAAGTTCCAATGAAAAAAGAAAGAAGGAAGAAAAGAGAGAGAGGGAGGGAGGGAAGAAGGAAGAGTGAGGAAGAAAGAAGAGGGGGGGAGGGGGTGAAAGAGAGAGACCAAAACAAACAAAACAAGCCAGATTTAAAAAAAAAAAAAAAAAAAAAAGGAAAGGAAAGAAGCGCTGAAGGTCAATAAGCCTGACTGATCCCTGGGGTACAATAATGAGGCAGACACAGTGCCAGGTGTGCCAGGTGCCGGTGCCGATAGGGTGACGACTCCAGCAGAGATAGCAGCTCCCATTCCTGGGAGCTGACCATGCGAAACCATCGAAAGGGGTGTCTGTGCATGGAGGCTTCCAGGTCAAAATCAAAGGAACTCCTCACATTAACAATTATATCTATTAGCCATCCTCACCTTGCCTTCTCCTCAAAGAAGGCACTACTCCAAATCCAGAAAACAACAAGCTTTTATGGAGAAGTTGTGTGGGCTAAAGTTTTCAACAGGAACATAACATATTTATGTTGAAATGTTTTCCTGCTACAGTTCCATGGAAGGGTGTGAGTGTGTCTTTCAACAAATAAAAAAAAAAAAATCCCTTTGACTAAAGAGCATAATCTCTGATAAGCTTTTGAATCTAAGCTTTAGGGAATGAGGCAGCAGCTCTGAAAACATTAGTCACCGAGAGGGCCCTCATGCCTAGACCTCCCCTATGCACAGGAGGGTTTTACCATGATCTGCCCCTTCTAGAATTGTGTGAGTTTATGTTCTAGAAAGAGCTTACCTTGGAGCCAGATAAACCTGGGGTTTGAACCCAACTTTACCGCATATTAGTTGGAGAGCCTTGAGTCATTAACACACCTCTGCCTTATTCTTAACATCTATGAATCAGGAATCATAGCTGCTTTGTAAGATTAGTGGAAGAATTCAACTATTCACACTGTAATGAATGCAAAACATTTAGTCCAGTGGCTGATACATAGTGAGCACTCGATAAACTTTGTTAAAGGAATAATTATGATTATGTCACATGACTAGATTCAGTGCTTACTGAGAGGTCTGTGGGAACCTCTTAGCCCCTGGGACTGAGTGTGAGTTGCCCACAGGATACCCAGGGGGTGCCTGGCCTAGACACGTGAATGTTTAAGGTTATGGGCAGGAGGATGGGAACTGAGATGGTGCATGTGGGTAATATCACAGTAAAGAGAGAGAGAGTGAGCAGTAGATTGACTGCGTTGGGCTCATTCTGTAGCCATAGTTTTTGCCCTCCTGTGCGACAGCCCTTCAAATATAACTGTTACGATTTTAGTTCTTTTAATTATTCACAACATAGTGACTGTTGTCCTAGGCCACAGCGAGCCACATTCAAATATATGAATTGGTTCAAGACTTTACACTTCATAAAAATTGTGGTGCTCCTCCTGCCCTGCCTCATTTTAGCTACCAAGCTTCAGTTTCTCTATGTGGGAGAGTAATGGCACTTTGAACTGTCACTGTGAAAATGAAATGCGTCGTCTCTGTGAGACCACCTCGTATAATGCCTCCCGTATGACAAGCTCTAAGTCAGCATTGATAGTTGTCATTTCCTACGCAGCTGGTACCTCGTGATCATTTTTGGCAACCACATCTCAGCGATGATTCACATTGACTTTGCTGTGTATTAAACCTTGTGTCTCTTCCGCATGCGAATTTGGTGCTGTCCTGTAAAGCAGCAATTTTCAACTGGTGTGCCACAACATTTTTAAAACATGCAATACCTGATTATTTAGTCAGGGGAACTGCCCTCTTCTTCCTTAGGTTGTCACATTAAAAAATGACAACAGCCAACACAACAATAGCCATCCAGTGTGAATGCCTCAAACCATAAATACATAGGTCATATAATAGAGTTGCATCTTAGTGATCGTATCACATAATAAGTTTGCATCAAATTGGTTAAATCTTGATAGCAGAGATCCTTGCATGCAAGTGTAGGAACCTGATTTTTTAAAAAAAGTTGCTTTGGAGCAAAAAGGATAGGTTATTATTATTATCAATACTAATATTGTTGTAAATCAGTCAAAATTAAACCTATTTTTGTCATATTGGCAAAAATATATTTTTAATGTGCTGCAGAATTTTCGTAGTTAACTTATGGGTGACATCTGATGAACAAGGCTGAAAATCACTGCTGTAAAGGAAACTCCCTATGAGCAGGCACCGGGACAGTACTTCAGTGTTCTGTGGCTGTAAGGAGACAGTTCCCCAAACCTACTGCTTCTCCTGTGGTTTCCATTTCTACTAATGGCATCACCATCTACCCAGGCTTCTAAAAAAGAACATCCAGAGAACATAACATACCTATGTAATTACTTATGTAGGATTCTATATACACACAAATACATGTGCTTGTAAATGTGAGAGGATGCCACCTATTAGATGCTTTGTTTTGGGAGAATATTTTTTATCTGAGATCACAGCTCCCAAGCCAAAGAGGTGAAAGAAAGGAGAATCCAGATAAGAAGCAGAATAGCATTGCTGTCAGGGACAAAACAAGCACGTTCCTTTTCTATTTTCAACATTGTTCTGAAACTTCTGACCCAAATATGAAATATAATTATAACCCAACTAGTACCAATAAAAAGAGAAAAACATTAGTTGATGATCTTTATATCACTAGAAAACCTAAGAATGAACTAAAAAGTATTACACTGATGAGTATTAAGTAAAATAACTATACAATAAATATTATTTAAAGTAATAGCATTCCTATATATAACAGTAGGCAATTAGAAGTTACCATAATGGAAATACCTCATTTATAGTAACAGTAACAATATAAAATAACTGAGAATAATCTTAAAGAAAATGTTTTTGACCATTTGAGGGGAGCTATAGAAAGATTACAGAGATGTAAAAGATATTTGACTAAATGGGGAGTCATGTCATCTTGGATAGAAAGATGAATTGTTAATAAGATGTTAATCGTCCTAAAGTTAGTTTGTGGTTTTAATGAGATTCTGATTTAAAAAATCCCAATGATTCTGTTTTGCAGAGATAGGAATAGACAAGAAGATCACAGATAAGGATATTGTCTTAATTCTCAGCAACAGGAACTGGCTGAGTTGATGCACTTTCCCCTTCAACAGAGGTCAACAGAATGGATATACTATGCTTTACTCATCTGGTCCAGACCAGGCTGAGAGGGCCTGCGTCCTAGGGTTGCAGATACTGGCCCCCAGTTGAACTCTCCTCTGACTCCTCTAACCTCCCCTGGCCGGGCTCATGCTTTTCCTCTAAGTTGCTACTGCAGCTTATATCTCTTTCTCCCTCTGCTTCTAACCAGACCTACATGGTCTTGGTGAAAAAAGGAAAGAAAAGGGAAGAAAAGGGAAGGACCCCAATTTCATAGTGTCACCCCCAAGGGCCTATAGTGAATGCTACAAATTCTATTAGCAATTATAATCCTTTGAGTCAAGGTCATCCTCTGTAAAGATACAAATGAACGAAAAGGTCCAGAACACAGGGCAGTGCCCATGTAGTGAATAAATGCAATAGTGATCATAACCTTAATATCTAACCATGAATATTGAGCTCTCTCAGTGGATTATGCATTGCACTAAGCTCTCTGCATGCATTGTCTCCTTTAATCCTGAAAAAAAGATTGTTTCTCCATTTCATAGACCAGGGAGCTGAGGCTTAGACAGCAAAGATCACACAACTAGGATGTGGGGGGACCAGGACCTACCTCCTGCAGGTTGTCTGAACGGGAACCCCTGTGAGCCATCAGGGTGACAGAATATAGGGCCACGTGCTGGGTTTGGGAGAGCCACCTAGCTGGACAGGGTCACCACGGAGGCAGAGGAATCTGAAAACAAATGCTACTGACAAAATGCTGAATAGGAAAAAAATTGAGTTCCAAGGGACTACAAGCAGCAGGATGTGCCTTTTATAAAGTTCCAAAGCACTAAACCTCAATAATATGTTGTTTAGGCTTCCATATAGATGTGATAATATTAATTTAAAGAGCAAGGGAATAAAACACACTAAATTTTGGGTAGTGGTTCTCTCTGGGGAGGGGAGGAGGCAGGAGACAGGACAAGGGAGGAACGGGTAGGTAGATGTAAATTATTGCTAAAATTTTTCTAGTCCTTGGATTAGGTGATAGGTTCACCAGGAATTCATTTATATTATTTAAAATTGTGAAAATTCCCATTGTTCCACACTCTCATCACCACTTGGTAGCATCCAACTTTTTATTTTTGGTCATTATGATGGGGGTGAAGTGTTTTAAGAATTGTGGTTTGGTGTTTCTCTAATTACTAATGAGGTTCAACATCATTTTTTTCTTGATAGGATATTTATATACCTTTTTTGTAAAAGGATTTTTTTATGACTTCTGCCAATTTTTTTGGATTAGGATATTTGTCTTTTCTTTTCTTTTTTTTTTTTTAATTTTATTTTAATTGTTGTTCTTATACAGTCTTCTGTTTTCTACTCCCATCCCGTCCCTCCGCCCCAGCCCTCCCCAGCTCCCTTCCATTTCCACCACCCCCTCCCCCAGCTTTTGTCCATATGTCTTTCATACTTGTTGCTCTAATCCCTTCCCCTCTTTTCCTCATAGATGTAAAAGTATTAATTATAGTAGTAACTGAATGTCCCTTCATTAATTTTATGTATTGCAAATATTTTTTACTCTCTTTTGTATCTGTAGTTGAACAAATGTGCTTAAGCTGACTATTGCCAAATGTATTAATATTTTCATTTGTGGTTTAACTTCAATGTCTTATTGAAAGAATTCTTTCTGACCTTGTACTAGTGTATATGTGATCTCTCAAATTCTTTATATATCAGGTTTCCATATTTGCTGGCTATTTTACCGTATCATTCTATTGGTTTATCTCTGTGCCAAAAGCACACCATCTTAACCACAGCAACTTGATAATGACATCCACTAGGGCAAAGTTCTTCACCTACTTGTTGCTATTGCTGTTACTGTCCTCTTTTTCTCATCCTTCCCTCCACCTCCCCTTCTTCTCCTCCTCCTGTTCCTCCCTTTCTCTTTTTTGTTTTACTGGAAAATATTAGCTATTCTTGGACTATTTTTCTATATGCATTTTAGCATCACCTTGTTAATTTCCATGGAAAATCATACTCTAAACAAGATGGCAGCATAAGTAAATGCATTACTCACATCCTCCCACAAACACATCAAAAGTACAACTAAACTACAGAACAACCATCATTTAGAACCACCTCAAATGTAGCTGGACAAAAGTCCTATAACTAAGGATAAAAAGAAGAAACCACATGGAGCCTGGACATAGTGGCAGAGATGCAGAAACAAGCTGGTTCCACACACATGGAACCATCACACGTGTGATGGTTAAAAATCAGGAGGGATATCTCAGCTACTATGGTCACCCTTCTATGATGAAGGGGTCCCAGCCCAACACCAGGCCTCTCAGCCTTGGATTTAAGTGCCAGGAAGAGAAGCCCCCATAACTTCTGGCTGTAAAAACCAGCAGGAATTAGGCTAAGAAAGACAGAGGGCTTCTGGAATCCCAGGTGTTCCTCTTACAGGGTCCATGAACAGACTTACTCATATTCACTTGTTCTGAGCTCCAATGGTCAGGCAGCAGCTTGAAAGACACATCAGGCACACTCTGCAGAAACTGAATTATCCAGCTTTGGGTTAAGAGTTGAAGGGGCAGCTTTCTCTCAGACAGAAGTGCTGGCAAAGCCCATTGTTCCTTTACTGAGCACTCTACCTGCAGGCAGGCACCACATCTGAGTCTCCATCACTGTTTGTCCCACCCTGGTGATTCACTGAGGCCCCACCCCATCCAACTTGTGGACTTACCCATGCCATTTCCAGTGGCTTTTCCCTACAAATGGCATATCTTGGCTCATGGTGCAGACTTTATCAAAATCTCTAAGAGATTCACAAGCAACTTCTGGCCAGGGCATGCCCCATACCTCTTGCTGAGTAGCCCCTGGCTTGGTCCTAGCAGCAGCCAGCTCTGGTTCACAGCTTTGCCTTTCCCAGGCACTACCAAGTCCGGCACAAGTAGCAACCATCTGCAGATAACTCTGCACCTCTGCCTGCACCTCTGCCTGCACCTCTGCAGAGGCCCCAGAGTCAGCATACCTGGTGGTCAGCTTCAGACTATGCTGGAGCACTACCCAGCCACCTCCATGAGTGACACACCCAAGGAGGGTACGCATCAGGCCCCAGAGCCCTGCTGAAGTGAGTACTGCTATGTGGGGTCAGCCCTTGCACAGTAGCTCCTCCACTGTAGTCTTGGCCAGTGCTCACACCCATGGGCCTGGGTGGGGGGCAGGTAAATCCCTTCCACTGACATGTCAATAGCAAATAAGACTCAACTACAACAGGAGGGTACACACAGCCCACCTGGAGTGCCCATGGGAAAGGCTAAGCAACTGGGCCCAACAGGACACCTATTACATAAGGCTACTCTGTCAAGATTGGGAGATGTGGCAACTCAATCTAATACACAGAAACAAACCATGGAGGCAAACAAAATGAAGAGACAAAGAAACATGTTCCAAATGAAAGAACAGAACAAAACTCCAGAAAAAGAACTAAATAAAATGGAGACAAGCAATCTACCAGGTACAGAGTTCAAAACACTAGTTATAAGGATGCTCAATGACTTATGGCTGGAGTAGATGAACTCAGTGAGAACTTCAACAAAGAAATAAAAAACACAAAAAATGGAGGTATTAAACAAAAAAGAACAAATGAGAAATGAAGAATACAATAACTGAAATGAAGAATACATTACTGGGAATCAACAATAGAGTAGATAAAGCAGAGAATCAAATCTGAGATTTGAAAATAAGAAAACAGAAAATATCCCATCAGAACAGCAAAAAAAAGAACTTAGAAAAAGAGGGTAGTATAAGGAGCCTCCGGAACAAATTCGAGTGCACCAACATTCATATTATCGGATGCCAGAAGGAGAAGAGAGAGAGCAAGGAATTGAAAACCTATTTGAAAAAATAATGATGGAAAACTTCCCTAACCTGGTGAAAGAAATAGACATAAAAGTCCAAGAAGCACAGAGAATCCCAAACAAGATGAACCCAAAAGAGGCCCACCCCAATGTACATCATAATTAAAATTCTAAAATTTAAAAACAAAGAATCTCTTTAAAAGCAGCAAAAGAAAAGTTAATTAAAGGGAGCTCCCATAAGACTGTCAGCTGATTTCTAAACAGAAACTTTACACGCCAGAGGAAATTGTCAAGAAATATTCAAAATGATGAAAAGCAAGGACCTACAACCAAGATTAATCTACCCAGCAAAGCTGTCATTTGCAATTGAAAGACAGATGAAGAGCTTCCTAGACAAGAAAAAAACTAAAGGAGTTTATTATTACCGAACTGATATTACAAAGGAATGTTAGAGTGTCTTTTAAGAAGGAAAATAAAAATAAAAAATATGCAAATTAAAACCACAATGAACCCTGGCTGGTGTAGCTCAGTGGATTGAGTGTGGGCTGTGAACCAAAGGGTAGCCAGTTCAATTCCCAGTCAGGGCACATGCCTGGGTTATAGGCCAGGTCCCCAATGGGGGGTGCACAAGAGGCAACCACACACTGATGTTTCTCTCCCTTTCTTTCTCCCTCCCTTCCCCTCTCTAAAAAATGAATAAATAAAATCTTAAAAAAAAACACAATGAGATACCACTTCACACCAGCTGGAATGCCCATAATTGACAAATCAACAAACAAGTGTTGGCGAGGTTGTGGAGAAAAGGGAGCCCTAGTGCACTGTTGGTGGGAATGCAGACTGGTGCAGCCACTATGGAAAACAGTATGGAATTTCCTAAAAAAAAAAAAAAAAGACTTCTGGCCAAGATGGAAGGGTAGGTGGACACACTGTGCCTCCTCTCACAACCAAGATTAAGGACAACAAAAATATAGAACCAAAAAACTCCCAACCAAAATGGATAGAGGGTTGAATTGTATGGAAGTCTGACAACAATTCATCCACACCAGTAAGAGAGGTGGAGTCAGCAGCCGGCAGAGAGGGGTCGAAGTGGGGAAAAAGCAGTGGCTAGTGGTCCCGGGCTCACAGGCAGCAGTTACCAAGCTCAGGGAGGCAACAAGCAGACCAAGCGAGGCGCACAACGTGGCTGACCATGGTCACACATTCACGTGCAGATAAACCAGGTGAAAACAGGCAGCGAGACAAACTGCGCAGCACAGGGCCCCAGCTCCAGGAAATAAGCCTAAAAAGCTTATTGAGAACACCTGTGGGGGTTGGGGTGCCAGGAGAGAATCCCAGCCTCACGGGAGAGTTCGTTGGAGAGACCCATGGGGTCCTAGAATGTGCATGAGCCCGCCCACACAGAAATCAGTGCCAGAAGGGCCCAATTTGCTTGGGGAAAGTGGCGGAAGGGACTGGAATCCAAGAGAGAGCGGAGCAAGCACCATTGTTCCCTCTCGGACCCCGCCCCCATATCCAGCATCACAACCCAGAGACTGGGTTGCCTTGCCTGGTGAATGCCTAAGGCTCCACCCCTCACTACGTAACAGCTGCGACCAGACCAAAAAAAAAAAAACCAAACCAAAAACAAAAACCAACCAAGGATGGCTCAAACGGGAGAACAGATCAGGGCCCCAGAGCTAATTCATCTAAGCGACCAAGAGGTAGCCAGCCTATCAGATGCATAGCTCAAAGTACTGTGATTAGGAAGCTCACAGAATTGGTTGATTTTGGTCGCAAATTAGAGGAACAAATGAAGGCTACAATAAGTGAAATGAAGAAAAACACACAGGGAACCAATAGAGATGGGAGGAAAAATGGGACTCAAATCAATGGAGTGGACCAGAAGGAAGAAAGAAACAACCAAACAGAAAAGAATGAGGAAACAAGAATTCAAAAAAATGAGGAGAGGTTTAGGAACCTCCAGGACATCTTTAAACGTCCCAACATCCGAATTATAGGGGTACCAGAAGGGGAAGAAGAAGAGCAACAAGTGGAAAACTTATCTGAACAAATAATAAAGGAGAACTTCCCCAATCTGGCAAAGGAAATAGACTTCCAGGAAGTCCAGGAAGCTCAGAGAGTCCCAAAGAGTGTGGACCCAAGGAGGAACACACCAAAGCACGTCATAATTCCATTAGCCAAGATTCAAATAAAGGACAGAATTCTAGAAGCAGCAAGGGATGAGGGCACAGTCACCTACAAAGGAGTCCCCATCAGACTGTCAGCTGATTTCTCAAAAGAGACCTTATAGGCAAAAAGGGGCTGGAAAAAAGTATTCGAAGTCATGAAAGGCAAGGACCTACATCCAAGATTGCTCTATCCAGCAAAGCTGTCATTTAGAATGGAAGGGCAGATAAAGTGCTTCTCAGATAAGGTCAAGTTAAAGGAGTTCATCATCACCAAGCCCTTATTATATGAAATGTTAAAGGGACTTATCTAAGAAAAAGAAGATAAAAAATAGGACAGTAAAAAGACAGCAAACTTACAGATATTAACAACCACACCTAAAACAAAAGCAAACTAAGGAAATGACTAGAACAGAAGCAGAAACACAGAAATGGAGATCACATGGAGGGTTAGCAACAGGGGAGTGGGAGGAGGAGAGAGAGGGAAAAGGTACAAAGAATAAGTAGCATAGATGGTAGGTAGAAAATAGACAGAGGGAGGGCAAGAATAGTGTGGGAAAACTAGAAGCTAAAGGATGTATGACACATGGACATGAACTAAAGAGGGGAATGTGGGTGGGAGGGGGTGTGCAGGGTGTAGGGGAATGATGGGGGAGAAATGGGACAACTGTAATAGCATAATCAATAAAATATAACTTAAAAAAAAGATGTAACTACCTTTTGATCCAGCAATCCCACTGCTGGTATTATACCCTAAGAATCCTGAATCACCAATTCAAAAGAACTTCTGCACCCCAATGTTCATAGCAGCATTATTTACAATAGCCAAGTGCTTAAAACAGCCTAAGTGCTTGTCAGTAAATGAGTGGATCAAAAAACTGTGGTACATTTACACAATGAAATACTATGCAGAAGAATGAAGGAAGGAGCTCCTACCCTTCACAACAGCATTAATGGAACCGGGGAGTATTATGCTAAGTGAAATAAGCCAGGCAGAGAAAGACAAATGCCATATGATCTCACCTATAAGTGGAACCTAATCAACAAAACAAATACACAAGCAAAATAGAACCAGAGACATGGAAATAAAGAACAAGATGACAGTGACCAAAAGGGCAGGGGAAGGAAGATAACAGGGGAAAGGAGGGGAAGGAGCAAGTCAAGGAACATGAACAGAGGACCCAAGGGCAGGGACAATGGGGTAAGGAGTGACTGGGGTTGGGGGGAGGCGGGTACAGAGCAGGGGAGAGCCATGAGGGAAAAAGGCAGGACAACTATAACTGAACAACAATAAAAATAAAAGAGTATGAATAATAAACCAGCAATAAATATATATCTATCAATAATTACTTTAAATGCAAATGGATTAAATGCTCTAATCAAAAAACATACAGAGATTGAGTGGAGAACGAAATACGACCCTTACATATACTGTTTACAAGAGACTCACTGCAGATTGAAAGACACACACATAGACCGAAAGTAAAGGGGGTGGAAAAAGATATTTCGTGAAAATAGAAATGGAAAAAAAAAAAAAAAAGCTTGGGCAGCAATACTTACACGAGACAAAATAGGCTTTAAAGCAAAGGCTATAACAAGAGAAAACAAAGGACCCAGAAATTCCACTTCTGGGTATTTATCCAAAGAAACACAAAACACTAAATCAAAAAGACACATATACATCCATCTGTTTGTTGCAGCACTATTTACAATAGCCAAGATATGGAGGCAACCTAAGTGTCTATCAGTGAATGAATAGATAAAGAAGTGGTGCATATATACGATGGAATATGATCCAGCCATTCAAAAAATAATGCAGTCTTGCCATCTGCAGCAGTGTGGATGGACTGAGAGGGTATCGTGCTGAGTACAATAAATCAGACAGAAAGTACCATATGATTTCACTTACATGTAGAATCTATAAAACAAAATAAACGAGGAGATTCAGAGAACATTTTGACAGTTGCCAGATGGAAGGGGGGTTGGGGGGATGGGTGAAAAAGGTGAAGGGATTGAGAAGTACAAATTGGTAGTTACAGAATATAAAGTATAGCCTAGGGAATAGAGTCGACGATACAGTAATAACTACGTGTTAGGTGGTTACTAGATTTCTCATGGTGATCACTTTGTGGGTTGTACACCTGGAACTAATATGATATTGTATGTCAACTGTAACTAAAAATAAACATTATTATTTAAAAATTATTATCTTTTATAACTTGTTATTGCCAGTATACAGAAATGCTGCATTATTATGTGGCTCTTGTTTTTAAACAAAGATGAATTTCTAATTCCATAATATTGAGAGCTTGAGTTTGACATGTCAACAGGCACTCAGTGAATCAGATATTCAGGGCTGACATTCAATGTACACAGTACAATGGCAGTACCACTTACTAAAATATTGAAATATTTCCACAGTGGACCCCCCTTTCTTTCCCTCTCGCCATCCAGGACTTTCCCTCTGGACAGACACAGGCCTCCTCAAGTTCCAGACACCTGGTAATAATGAGGTTCAATATTTTTCTTATGTTTCCAAGGCATTCATGTAGCATCTTCTACCAAAGTAACACTTTGTCTTTGCCCAATTTATTTTATCGGAATGTTTTGTTATTAATACACAGGCATTAATTATATATTTTGGGTGCTCTTCTGTTGGTTTTGTGTACTGCAATACATTCTCACTCATTTTTGTACTTTTGCACCCAGCACAGCTGGGTCTTAAGCCCTGTCCCACCAGGAAGGCAGTATCTGTTGTGTTTGTTCCATTCCCATCCATGTGCATTATTACATATTTTGAATGTTGCCTCTTATACTCACATACTGATGCAAACATAAACACCAAGGGTAAATTATTAATCTGAGTGGTTTCTTACCCAGGGGTGCAGGGAGCTCAGAAGATGATGAGTCCTGGGGTTCAAGCAGGGAGCAGGAGAGCTGAGCTGCCACTACGGAGATTCTGGCTAGCACCCACCCCTGATAATTCCTGCCTAAATCCTCACCGCTTCACCAAATCTACTCCTCCACCTGGGGCCCCCACCAGCACCTCAGCCACACATGTTTCTGACTGAACACATCATTTTAAATGCTAAGCATGCGCTCCTCCCAACTCCCCAAATCAGTGAAACAATGTCTCCAACCATCTTCTCTCCTACAGTAGAAAAGTCAGAATCATCCTCGGCTCCGCCTTATCCTCCTTTCCTCTCTATTATTCCTTACCAAGATGTGTCATTTCTAGGCTATAAAACATCTCTTGAATACACCCTTCTCCCCAAGCCCGATGACTGCTGTCTCCTAAATTTTTGAAGAGTTTCCCAGCCTGTCTCTTGGCCTCCAGCCTCTTTTGCTCATCCAGTCCCTCCCCTGCCCTGCTACCAGCATTAGCAGTCCCGCTTGGCCCATTAGCCTGCTCTGTTTCCTCATCTGTGGACAGGAGTGTATAGGAGCCATCTGCCTTGGCAGGGGCTTATCACTGACACTGCTTAGAATGGAGCTAATATAAAGCAGACTGATTCTGAGTTGGTTTTATCATTGTGTTGAAGTTTCCTACAGACAACGCACTTCTTTTGCCCATACCTGGCCAACTGTTCCCACCCCCATTCTTGTTGGTATGCTACAGGAGATAATACGATCTGTCTCACAGGGATACCCCAAAGCTCAAATGGAAGGATGTTCATTGAGAACGCAGCCCAGGTCCCTGCACATGGTGAGTACTTAACCCTAGCAGTGATTACTAATAACATTATTTTTGGTTCCTTATCCCCTACATGATGCCTGTTTTGGCAAGCAAAGTCTTTCTGGCCTCAGACACTCCCTTCCACCCTCCTGAATGCTATACCCTAGCAAAATCGTTCATTCTGCCTTCACCAAAACAAGCTCTTCCGTGTTTCCATGACTTTGTATATGTCCTTTACTCTGCCTGGATGTCATCTCTCTTATCTGTAGATTCCTCATTTCAGATCCAGCTCAGAGTCATGTTTTCTCTGAAGTGTTCCTCAAATTATCCAGACAGAAGGAATCCCTCTTCCCTCCTGTGAGCCCATGGCCCTGGCTCCTGTCTCCTCTGTGAAGCCGGCCTGGAAGGAACTCCTGGAAGGGAAAGTCTGTATGTGCCCATCTCTGTGATCGACTTTGTATCCATAGTCACCAAAACTGGTGAGCCCACATTACCAGCTCAATACTTGCAGGGATGTTGTTTGTTTTGTATTATTGGAATGAATGAATGGGAATGTTTTGACTTCACCCTAGACCTAGCAAAAAGTTTGGGTAGTTAAAGTTTTTTTTTCCATTTTATGTAACTTGGTATTAAACTCTTCTTTCCATACCCCAAGAAAAATATTCCCAAATACGCTAGCTTACCTGTCTTCTTAAGGAACTCAGTAACTAAGGGAAGTCCTTTTAAAAGCAGAAAGAATGATGAGCAGGTCAACTCTGTCTTTGCAGCTGTCCCTGAGAGGGCGCTGTTCCGAAATCAAACCTCCAGAGGCCCGGACTGAAATACCAGCGCGTTCCCACAGGATTCAGCATCCCTCGCTTCGCAGGCAGCAGCCAAGGATCCCCAGCGGAGCATCTGCCCACAAACATGGCTGCGCCCTGCTCAGCTTCTCCTCCCCGGGACTGGCTGCCACGGCTGGTCTTGCCAGTACTCAGGGACTTCCTCCAGCAGTCCGCTTCCTGCACCGCTGGCATTTAAACCCTTGCCGGGGGCTGCGGGCTTCGGATGCGGATGCTGAGTTGTCCGCCAGCTGGGCAGGGCCGTGGCATCCCTTGAGCCATCCCGCTGGGCAGGAGCGGAGCCGAAGCACCTAACTCTACCAGAGTCAGAGCAGGGGAGGTCTAGCGGGGAGATTGTGGATCCCAGCATCTGGCAGTTTAATTACAGGTTTGACTTTAATTTCCAAGATCGCAACCCTCCTACCCAGACCCGATATTTTTCCTCCCTCCATCCTTGGTTGCTGGATGAGTAGGGGCTGGGCTTGGTCACAGGAGAAGAGCTTGTTCTCCGCCCCACGACGTGCTCCAGGGACCTTCAAGCCGCGAGCCCCAGTCATGGTGAGGCTGAACCCAGTGCTCCGGTGAGTGAGGCGGCAGCGCGATTCTGAGCTCTGCGGACACGCCCTACGGGGCATCTTTCCCAGGAGCCAAGGGCACCGGGACGCGGGACTCCGCGCCCTCCTGCTGGGGCTGCGTGAGTGCAGGGGGCGAGCAGCAGCCGTGATGTTCAGCTGGCTGGGTTCCGACGACCGCCGGAGGAAGGATCCTGAGGTCTTCCAGACAGTGAGCGAGGGGCTCAAGAAACTCTACAAGAGCAAGCTTCTACCTCTGGAAGAGCATTACCGTTTCCATGAGTTTCACTCGCCCGCCCTGGAGGATGCCGATTTTGACAACAAGCCCATGGTCTTGCTGGTGGGCCAGTACTCCACTGGGAAGACCACTTTGATCAGGTGAGCCAGTCCAGGGCCTGGGCAGTCCCACCTTGCCACCCAGCACTTACGCCTCCCTCCCTGTTCACTCCTGCTTATGCCTCCCCGTTCACTCCTGGTGCCCCCTCCACACTGGGTCTCATCTTCATTTGTGGGCTCTGAAGAAATCTTTGTGCACGTGTGTCCAAAGCTTACCCCACAATTTCACTGCTGGTCCCCCGCCCCATCCTACACAGTGCCTCTCCACCATACTTAGAGCCTTGGCTTGGGTGGTCAGTTTGAAGTGTTAAGATTCAGAGCCATCCTATTATTCTTCCCATTTTATGGATGGTGAAACTAAGGCCTAGGAGGCACAAATGAGAAATTCCCTGGTTTCAAGAGTACTTTATGCTTGCGGGGGTGTCTTACACTCTCATTTTTAAGGGACATGCCCTTTATGTCCAGTTCCACTTCCCCTGCCTTTTCAAGTCTTCAGCCACTCACATGAGGGCTTTAGAGTTGCAGCTGAAGAGGTGGGCTGGGGACCTTGTGGCACCCCCTGCCTGGTAGTGTGACTTGCCCTTCTTTTATCATTTTCTTTCTCTGAGCAGAGCTCCTACATAGAGTTCTTGGACACTGGATAGAAGCATTATCCAGAAACAAATTTTTTTTATCTTTTCCCTTGTTTGATCTTAATGGCTCAGTAATAATATTAAAGTTCTTTTAGAGGTGGTAGGGACATTTACGAGCATCTCATCCAGCCCCTTGACTTGGCAGGTGAGGTAACTGAGGCATAGAGAGGTTAAAGGCATTGTCCGGAGTCATCTCACTGGGTGGGAGGCCAACTGGGGATGCTGGTCCTAGATGCATGGGAGGAGATGCTTGGCTAAAGGCCTGTAATTTTGAAGTTGAGTCATCCAGTCCCTTCAATTACAGAATCCTTGGGCTGGAGGGATCCTCAAGAAGTCAACTTGTCCACCCTGCATTGAGAGAGGTCCACATATTGTCCACTTGAGTGATGAGAATCCTTATCTTTAGAAGACAGGTTTCTCTCTAGTCCTCACTCCCCACAACCTTCAAGGCCAGGCCATTTTCCTTGGCCTCATTTACAGCCATCGCCAAGCTGTTGAGGGTGCTTATGGTCCTCTGTGTTGAGAGTCAGACTCCTACAGTGTAGTGATGGCTTCCATGGTCCAAAAAAGTCAATGGTGTTTATCTCTTGCAGGATTTAAAACAGGGGTGCTCTTGTTTCCATTCACTGACTGAGAACCTGCAACACCCAGACCACTATTCTTTGTTTGGCAAGAAAAGCAGCAAAGTGAACAGTCTGGTTACTGGTCTTCCAGATACAAATTTTCTCTTAATGCTAACTAAGCTGATAACACAAGCCTTCTGGAAGCAGGGCATGCCCCATGCTAACATGTTGGTCTGAACGGAACACCACATCAAGTTTTCCCTTGAATGGATAGCCTTGGGCTCAGCAGCTTTGAGAGGCTGACTGATTTCTTAGGAAGTTTGGTGCCCAGGTGAGGGAGTGGGAGAGGTAGATGGGCTGGTTGGCTTTTGGATCTCTTACATTGTTAGAACCGTAAGAGCCCTTAGCTCTGAATCCTACCCATTGCATTTTAACTTTTTAAAAGGTCAATTCCTCCTTTGAAAAATCTGATGAAAGCTGTGGACCTACTAATGCACACCATCCCAAATTTACATGTAATTTTGTGGACCCAAGGTCCGCCTTGGACTCTGGGGTGAGAGCTCTGATCTAATCCATCTCCTTTATTTTATTAAACACTCGTCACCGCCACAGACACTCTAGAGATGCCTGGGTCCTGTGTAAGGTCTCATTGTAGTCTGTGTCCTCTGCCCAGCCTGTATTATGCCCCTCAGGAAGGCTGGGCTCTTTACAGATGGCTCTTGCCCTTGCAGAGGCTTCCCTGGCCCCCTGGACACACCTTGGTAATTCAGAGCTTCTCCTTCCTGTAACACCAGCCCTTACAACTCTGCCTTAGCTCCTTGGGGCCTCACCTGGGGTCTCAGCCACAGGAGATTCCCAGTGTTGATTTGCCAAATGGGAGGGAAGGTGGGGAAAGGCAGGTGTCCCTGGAGGGAAGGCTATTGGAGCAGCAGACAGGTTTAAGTGCCTCTTGTCTGAGACTCTCTTCTGGCTTTGTCTGAGTCATGCTGGCTGTTAACTGGGTCTAAGAAAGTGGCAGGGTCGAGTTGTCAGAGATTATTTGTTATCTGAGGGAAACAGGAAGGCTTGGAGGGGCAGATCCCTCCTCTCTCTTATCCTCCAAGTACAAGTTTTCTCTCCCCGCTCGCGTCTGTAACTGAATTTAGCTCATGCATCAGAAGCTGCCTGCCATTGAGGGAGAGTGCGCCAGCAGGGTAGGAGGGCTTTGCAGCTCAGGGAAGCTGTCCCAGTCCAAATTACATATTTTCCTTCCTTCTCATTAAATCCACTGAACAGTTATTTTCTTTAAATTGGAAAATGCAGAGAAGAATGAATTAGAGGAAGAAGGAAAAGCAAATCACCCATAATACCACAACTCAAGGAAAACCATTTTAAATATCATTCACATATATATAAATCTGTATATTGCCAGCATTTTCAGCGACCATATCCCACAGTTAAGATCAGATCAGAATGCAGTTTTGTATGCTGGTTTATTTTGCTTACAGCATGAGCATTCTTCTTGTAAATTAACAAAAAATCTTGTAAGCATTATTTTTAAGAGCCTCGTGGTATTTCGATGTGTATGCAATTATTCATTTGACCGGTCTACTTCTTTGGAATGTTTTAGGTTGTTTCTAATTTTTCTGCTATTGTAGAAGCACTCTGAATATATCTCTGTGCATCATATTTTTCCACAGACTGACTGTTTTCTCAGAGATTCCCAGTAGTGAAATCACTAGGCCAAAGGTTAAACAGAGTTGTTTCTGTTTATTCATTTATTTTGCTTTTCGATTTTGGTATTCAGAGTCATATTTCCGAGTTGCTTTGCAAGAGGGTAAGTTGGTACAACATCCCTTTCCAAGACTCCGCTGGGGTAACGGTGTACCGGGCATAGCTCTCAGGGTGTCTTCGCCCCCTGCCCTCCCCCATCCCCACTTCTTGCCCTGAGCTCCCTGAACCGCCCTCCAACCCTGGCCTGAACCTGTGAGGGACCTTTCTCTCAGGAACAAAGACTTGCCTCTTCCTTCCCCAGCCCTTGGCCTTGGCCTTCTGGAGTGCCCACCCACTTTCAGTTACATGCACTTGCCGCAGGGTCTATTTCTTTTCTCAGGAAGAACATGCAGAAAAGGACATTCTTCTAATAACTAATTAATGTGCTATGATCTCTGCCTGAAATAACTTCCCTGGCCTGCGGCCCGGCAACCCAGAGTAATAAAATAAACAATAAATGGGCCTGGTGGCTGCTCCCTCCAACACAGGCTGCCTCTTCGGAGCACAGTAGCTCTGTGTGCCTCTGGCCTGGCAGCCTTTCCCCCTGCCTCTGCTCTTTTTCTCCCTTCACGCATCCTCTCGCTGGCATGCAGCCTCCAGTCCCTCCTCCCTTACACCATTTGGCCCCCTGGTCCCAGACGTGAGTAGCCAGCTGCTCAGGGGCTGAGGAAGGCCCAGTGCTCTCGGGAGCCGTAAGGCAAGCCTTAAGGCCGTAAGGCAGTAGAGGACTGGGGGGTTGGGTCTGCGGCCCGGGGTTGCCAGGGCTGAGCTGCCTGTGTCTCTGCCCAGGGAGGTCTGGGCAAATCTCAAGGGTCACGTGGCCCTTCTATAGCATGACGTGGATACTGAAGGATGAGCACATAGTGGGGGCTGCTGCTCAGCTGACCCTTTCAACCTCCCCAACTTCTTCAGGGGATGTTTGAATGCTCCCCGAAGGTAACTCAGCATTTACCTATGGCTGCTCCATCTCCCAGCGCCACCCTGGCATCCCGCTGCCCAAGCCTCACTCTGTGTATTACAGTATTGCCATCCACCCCAGGAAAGTGGGTCATCTGCAAAGTTGAAGGCCTGGAGACAGGGCCCACCTTTCCAGGTAGACCCACTGACCTCTGCCAAGTCTGTCCTGCCAGGCACAGTCCCTGCTACACCTCTGTCCTGTCCACCCTGAGCTCAGTGGACATCCTTTTCCTGTTAGGGCTCTGATCTGCTGGTCCCTAAGTGAGGCTGGGTCTGCCTGCCACCTTGAAAGTCAAGGGTGTGGAGGTCACCAGGAGCACTGACTTGGGAAAGTAGCACCTCTGGAGAAGGAGCTCCATCTCATAACCATTGACATGGGAAAGAACCCGGCCTGCTCAGCAGAATCCAGGCTCCAGCAGATACTAACAAAGAGACTCCTTAGCAAGATCTTACCCTTCCAAACCTTAGTTGGCTCATCTCTATCATGTGAGTTGTGACAACTGCCTCATAGGGTCATTCTCAGGAGTAGGAAGGGAAAGAACCTATTCAGCTCCAGCTCTGTTCCAGGCACTCTGCTCGGGGCTTTATCATTTCCTCTCCTCTTTGTAGATGATTCTCTAAGCAGAGGCTTAGGGGCTGGCCCTCAGGAGGTGGGGAAGCCCCTGTCCACTGCCCAAATCAGAGGGGATGAGAGGGGAGGGGAGGCATGTGCAGGGAGAGCTGGAGGAAGAGCCTGAGCAGGCAGTGCTGTGGGGTGGACGGGCAGGAGGCTTGACAGTGTGGCCACTGGTCTCCTTTGTGCTGGGGTCACCTCATCCTGTGGCAGAGGCTGCTGTGTCCCAGGGACAGTGGGGGCTGACACAGACCTCAACCCTGCCATTGGGGGTCTGCCACCTCCTCCCTCATTTTGTGTCTCTGGGGTGCTTTACAGTCTCCCTAAAACCCCATGAGGCTGACAGGGCAAGTATTATTGTTTGGACTCTGTTTTAAAGCTGAAGTACCCAAGGCTTAGAGAGACCAAAGATATAACACAAATGAATACCTATGATGTAAGGTAGAAAGTGATATGTGCCTTTGGAGTCTACCAAAGATAAGGGCGTCAGGTTTGGGATGACAGAACGAACCAGTTAAGGCCTCACGGCAGAGGCACTGGGCCTGGATTGGGGGACTGTGTAGAAAGAAATGCACCGAGTACTTACAGACAACAATGTGGTGTTTGTCTTCTCTAATTAGTGTCTCTGCAATATGAGCACACGTCTGGTGTAGCCTTTGTGTTTTCCAAGCTCATGGATGTCATATCACAACCTTCATGCCATCCCTTTGACCTACTGTAGTTAGAAACCAACTATGATCCCCATTTTATCAACCAGGGAAACTGAGTCAGTGGGCTGTTGGGTGACGTGTCCAAAGTCACGTCTGTCATGGAAGAGGCACTCATGAAGGTGCACTGCCTGACTGAGCCAGCCCACGGCAGCACTGTTGTGGAGCCTGACCCGTCTGCTCCCTGCCCCGGGCGCTCAGGTCTGAGGTCTGGCCCCCCTGCTGCACAGACAGGTCCTTGGGAAGCAGACTGAGATAAGATTCTTGGCTGTACGCCTTACCCCAGGTGCCTATTACCAGTAAAGCAGACCACATGCTCAGATTGCCAGGCAAGCAGGACAGACATACACACAACATGAGGAAAATGTCATGAAATAATTTACTGAAGAAAATATGCAGAAAAAAACATCAAAATTGTGTTGGACTTTCTTACACCTGTTCTATGATTTTAGTATTTACTTATTTTAACTCTCAAAGTTGCTAAATATTTTCATTTGGCCATGAACTTGGACAACCTACATCTCAATTTACTCCACCGCAAAACTGAAATGATGCTGCCTTCCCACAGTGCTCGTAGGACCGATGCAGTGGAATAATTTGGGTGAAGGTCCCAGAACAGCACCTGCCGCTCAGCGGTCCCTTCTTGTCCTTGCGTGTCCTCGTCGCAGCCGTTCCCACCCAGGCTTGAATGAACTTTCCTTTGTTTCTGCTGCTGTGGGAATGCTTTCTCCTGGCAACAGAGGCGATCTGTATCGCTTCCCATAGAGAAGCAGTGATGAGATCCCTCAATAGGTTGTCCTTTCTGGACACAGTGGTAGCTTTGTTAAGGGGGCACTCGGTGCTGCAAGCCATACCCAAATGTCCCTGAGAATTTACCCAGCTCCGGTTCTCTGCGTGGCCCCACTGTGTCCCTGGATGGGCTGATGGCTCTGCTGGACTCTTTGTTTCTCCAGCCCCTGTGGAGGTTGGCAAGTTTGGGATCACGTGGGTTTAGTCTCAGGGCAGGACAGCAGGCCCAGCCTCCAGGCCCTCACTCAGGCAGACCCAGGCTGTGGCTCCAGAACATCCCAGGAAGTGGCCCTGTTATGCTGGGAAGCATCACCCTTTCTTTGATCATCTGCTAGCACAGCATGTCTCTCAGGGATGGAATCTGAGACGGCTGGGTCAGCGGGATACTTCATCACTGCCATCTGGCCCTATTTAGGCTGGGTGTTCTCGAAGCTGCCTTGGAATTGCTTCTCTCCACTGCTCTGTCAGCTTTCCCTTGAGCCTTTGATCATAACCACCGCCCACCTCCCCGCCTCAGAATTCACACTCACCACCCCCATCCAGGGTCCTGCTCTTGGGGCTTCTGCCCGCATGCTCACTGGGCAGGTATTCCTGGCACTCAGACAGCATAGTTGGGCTTTCCCAGGCATGGCATGGATTCTCATGGAACTTCTTCCCAGGGGAATCTGGCTTTACTATTTTTAAGTCCCAAGAATGTCCTTTCAGAGCCAGTGGACCTGGGGTCTGCTCTGGTCACCTGATAGCAACAGCTTTCGCGTGCCACACCCCACTCATCAAAGCCTCACTGTGAGCCCCAAGGGCAGCCGTGTGTGGAGATGAGTGCACTGATGGGTTTGTGGGTGTCCGAGCCTAAGCTTTCCCTCAAGTCCTGGGCCCTGGACAGTGTCCTGCCAAACCTCATTCCCCTGTGGCCCTCTTGTCCCATTCCTCATTCTAGCCCCATGTGGAACTCAGCCCTTTTACATTTCCTGGTCAAGGGGAGACCTAAGGCAGGAAAGGACACAGTAAATGCAGTGATTAGGAGCATGATTCTCAAATCCAAGTGCCAGGTTCAAATGCTAGCTCAGCTATTTGCTGACTCTATAACCTGAGGCAAGGATCTAACCTGTCTCCTCCTCTTTAAAATGGGATGCTAATCTAGGTGTCAGGTACTGGTTTTAAGTGCTTGTAACTAGTGCAATCCTCGGACACCCTATGAGGTGGGTTTTCTTGTTAGGCCTGTTAGATAATAAGGGTCATCGTACTCCCCTCAGAGTAGATGTAAAGATGAAATGAGATAATGCATAGACGACCTAGAACAGTGCCTGGCACATCACAGGTGCCAGATACATTGGAACCTCTATCTTCCAGGTTATAGAGGAAGGTACTGAAGTTCTCAGAGGCCCAGTACTTTCTGAAGGGCATATCCCTCATGGTTAAAGAAAGCAAGTCTGCGCCCCCGGGCTGCTGAGGTTCCCTGCCTCTCCCGTGGGCCCTGAAGGAGAAGGCATGTCGAGGAAGCAGGAAATGCTGTCCAAGTGGGCAGTTATTGTGATGTATCCTCATCCATAGCCCACGTGCCAGATTTCAAAATGGTCCTCTAATGAAGGAAATCCTGCCTTCACACCCAGGCTGTTGGGCTGGGATCCTGGAGAGAGATGAAGGGCTTCCCAAGGCAACGTGAAACCCTCCGTGTGTGGCGGGGGTGGCCTCCTAGGCAGCAGCTTCTCTACTGGCTCCCTGGGGAGGACCCATAGCAACCCGACTTAAACTCTCTGAACCACGGAGTAAATTGATGACTCAGAGGCACAAGCAGGACATCCATGAACCAGAAAAAACACCAGTGAGTCTCCCTGGCCACCGCCCTGTGGATGGAGCAGGACCCTGCTCCAGGCCCACCTTGGGGAGGCACAGGATGGGCAGAGAACTTGGGCCCTAGAGACGTGGTCCCTGGTCCCAGCTCTGCCCTGGCCTTCTGTGGGGCCTTGATTGGCTCTCTCTGGTAGTGATTTCCTCAGGATAGAAGACAGTTGAAGAGCAAAGGATTTGGTGTTAGATTGATATAGGTCTGGGTTTCAACTCCACTATTAGGTGTTTAACTAGGAGAAAGTCACATACCCCTTCCAAGCCTTGGTTTCTTCAATACCTACCTAAAGGGCTACTGTGAGACCCAAAGATGATAATGTTCTTAAAAAGATCAGTATAATGCCTGGCATGTGGAAATGCTATTGAGTGAGTGTTGTCAACTCCAACTGCACATTAGGATCAACTGGAGGGCTCCTGAAAATGGCCAGCGGCCAGGGCCCCAGCTCTGAGTGAATGGGTCAGAACCTTTGGGTGGGGCAGCCCAGGCACCATTAGGTGGAGCTCCACAGCAGCTCAGCTGGGCAGCTGGAGCTGAGGACCACTGACCCAGGGCATCTTCAGGTTCTCTTCCCAACTAATAGTCTCTGACTTGGCCTCTTCTTACTTTTCCATCTGAGCATGGGCCTTCAAAGTTTAGGAGGTTCTCAGCATACAGTGAGGGCTCACTGTATGGGTCTTTGTTTGTTGGTCAATACTTTCCTCAGCTCCTTGTCTATCCTGGTCTTGGAAGATGCCCCTGGGACTCTCCTCTGGCCAGTCCCAACCCAGTGCAGTTCTGGGCTCCTGCCCTGAACTCAGCCTCATGCTATTTGGGCTCAAAGCTGTTCTGAGCTTCTTCAAAAGGACTCAGTTGTCCTTATAAGCTGTTCTCTTCATTGTCTGGCTCGTCACGTGCCTTTGCTCTCGACTTCTAAAGGGAGCGATGCAGAGGGGCAGTGGCCCTGGGCTGTCACTGCTCAGGCTGGGAGAAGAGCAAAGAAAAGGACCTGCCACCTAGAAATGGATCAAAAGTCCAGGAGGGGATCCACTTTTCCCAGTGTACCTCTTACGCTGGTTGTATTTTTGTCTCACGCATGAGCTGTTTTTATATTGAAGGACTGACTAACCAGGTAAATGAATAATGACCCATGAAAAGCTAGCAGAACCCATAGATGGTCCCATTCTAGCCACGCCTTTGTGCAGGTCCATCAGCAGGTGACCTGCACTTGCGAAGTCTGCAATGCTCTGTGCAGCCATCAGTTTCAACCCCTGCTCTAGCTCTGAGCCCAAACCTTGCTCTGTTTTTTCCTATTGATTCAGGGAGAGGGAAAGATAAGAACCAAGAAGAACGGATTTGGTATTTTCAGTTCAGCTGCGATCCCACCTCCTCCACAGTGTCTTTGGAATCCTGTCCAGTAGTCACCTCTCCCTGCCACGAAATTGCACGGCTCTGGATCCACCCTTCTGCTGTGATGCACATCATCACCCGCCTTGTGGTAGACACACAGCATTGATCTACCAGCAGAACCCCTGCCTTATGACTGTGCTCCCTTCTGCCAGGTACCTGCTGGAACAGGATTTCCCAGGCATGAGGATTGGGCCTGAGCCGACCACTGACTCCTTCATTGCGGTGATGCAGGGTGAGGTGGAGGGGATCATCCCTGGGAATGCCCTGGTGGTGGATCCTAAGAAACCCTTCCGGAAGCTCAACGCCTTTGGCAATGCCTTCTTGAACAGGTGAGTGCAGTGGGAACACACACCCTGACTGTTCTCTTTTCTTCTTCTTGGAGTATGAGAAGGGAAAGGACAGGGTCTTAGGAGGATCACTGCCTTTTCCATATCTATAGTCTCTTGATTGTCCCTACCTTGCTGGGAATATAACTGAGTCAGTCCCCATAGATTAAGGGTGTGGGAGCTGCAAACGCTAGGCTGACTCCTCCTGACCAAGAGGCAGGTTGAATCACATCCCCTCCATCTGCACCTCCTGCCAACAAAAGCAGAAGGCATTCCCAGCCTTTGCCCGTACTATAGAGAGGATTTGCATCCAGCTGGACAGGGGCAGAGGCAGGCTTTTTGCTCTTCCTGGACATTGTTTTTACTTGGTGGTGAGAACCCTGGACTTAAGATGGAAGCCCTGAGTTTGAGTGCTGACTTTCCTACGAAACTCACTGTGTGGCCTTGGACAGGTCACCTTCTCTTCCTCTTGGACAAGTAAAAGCCTGCAGACAGCAGGGTCATTGTGATAATTTGAGCAAAGAAAGCTCTAGGGAATGCTTCACAGGCTGATCTGGACCTTCCTGTAATTATTCTATTTAACTAAAATGCCCTCTGATTGCACTTTGTCTATAAATCCACACCACATGCTTGCATGAGTGTTGCATTAAAATTTTTTAAACTACTTTCTCTAGTTGGAGGTATTTACAGTAAAGGGAAGGACTATGGGCTTTGGCTTCAGAGAGACTTGGGTTCAAATCCTACCAAATATCACATGGATCTTAGATTACTTCTCTGTGTCTCACTTTTCCCATCTGTAAAATGGGATAACACTAATATACTCCTCCAAGGTGAGAGTCCTGACGTGGCCCTTGTGGAAAGCTGGCATTTAACGTGGGTGTTCAACGATGAGTGAAGTGACACTGAAAGAGTAAAAAATTTAAAAAAAATTCCAGGTAGACAAAAACTGAAAAAAAAACAAAACAAAACAAAAAAGCAAGCAGAGGGGAACTGAAAGAATGTGGCTCAGTGCAGGAACCCTGTGGCCAGAACTTAGGTCTGTGCATTTCTCCAGGAGCATTCAACTGCTGAGACAGTGGGCATTTAGACTGACCATGGCTGGGGGTCTGCCAGGCATGTCCCTTGCAAGGACCACAGCTCAGCCAGCCTATGTTGCATCCCTCATCAGCTCCCCGTCCTTCTCTGTGGGAATCCAAGCACTCTCCAGTCACCTCAACCTCCTTCTCATTCAGCAGAGGGCCTCGCTTGCCCTTCTGGAGAAAATAGGAACCAGTGTCCACAGGTTCAGTTCCATCTAGTTGGCTTTTTAAAATCTGCCCATAAACAAGTTCATTTGTTTGTGTCCTTACTTCCTACCACCGGGCTGCAGAGAGCTGTGGCATCTCTTCCTGACAAGGTCTGACTCCTTCCTTACCCTGAACCTCACCCTTCCATGGCCTCCCTTCCACACAGAAATACCTCCTCTTGAAAACCCTACAGCGGGTCCTACCCATTCTCTCTCTTTCTTTTCACAGCCAAGTTTCTTGGCTTCACCTCCTTGTGACTTCCTGTCCCCCAGCCTGTGGAACGTGGCTTCACCCTATCACAGTTGCTTGTGTGAATGAAGGTCACCATGACCTCATAGTGATCATGAGGAACAGGCTCCTTCCACCCTTACCTTCCCCCACCTCTCCTCCTGCCTCCCTGGCCAGGCCTCCTCCAGTCTGCTCTGTGTCCCCTTTTTCTCTGGCTCCTATGACCTGGTGTCCCTAGTTAGGCCCATCATCATCACCCTGCCCTTCTTACTCCATGCGCTTGACCTGGGTTTTGCCTCATCCACAGCCCTGGCCCCAAACACCAGCCCCACTCACGTGACAACCAGGTTACCAAAAGACAGAAACCCAGCTCCGCAAAATACAGAATGTATTAGAGAATACTGGTGTGTGCTGTAGAACCTAAGGAGCAGCATGTGGCTGGGCCTCAGGCATAATGGGAACCATGGACTTGGAGAGGACAAGGGCTATGTCACCTACTGTTCTACCCCCATTATCTGGCACAGTGCCAGGCATGAAGCAGGCACCCCCTGAATATTTGTTGGACTGAACTGGACATGCTGACAACCACCATATCTGATTATGTCACTCTTCTCCTAAAGGCATTCCAATGGGTTTCTACTGCCCTTGGTAAAAAATCCAGATTTCTCAATGTGATTTTCAAGACCTTTGTGATCTGGTCCCCGCCTCCTCCTTGTCTAGACTTGTCTCTGGCCACTCCAGCCTTCCTGTTCGCACCTCACTGATGCGTACCTTCCCCTACACCCCAAATGGTGCATGCGCACTTGCTCTCATTCCATGCTGCATTTGCACTGATTTGCATACCTAGGGCTGCCATAACAAATTACCACTCGGTGGCTTAAAGCAACAGAAATGTATTATCTCATACTTCTGAAGGCCAGAGTCTGAAATCAAGGTGTTGGGCAAGGCCATGCTTTCTCAGAAGATTCTAGAGGAGCATCCTCCCTCACTTCTTCCCTCTTTAGGTCACCCCAGGTGTTCTTTGCTAGTGGAAGCATAATTCTAACCTCTGCTTCCTTCTTTTCATGTGGTCTTCCCTCTGGGTGGGTCCCCCCTCTGGGTGGGTCCCTCTCTCCACATCATGTTCTCCTTTCTTATAAAGTATTGTTTGATAATGTTGTACACCTGACATTTGCATAATGCTATTAACCAATGTTACTTTAATAAACTTAATTTTTAAAAAGATACTGGTCCTATTGGATCAGGGGCCCACCCTGCTCTTGAATGATCTTAACTAATTACATTGACAAAGACCCTATTTCCAAATAAGGCCACATTCTGAGTTCCGGGGGATTAGGACTTCAACAGATCCCTTTGGGGGACAGAATTCAACTCATATAACACTGCTCTTTCACCATGAACTTTTGTCTCAGTCTGGAACACTGTCTTCTCCTCACTCCCCATCCACTCATACACAAACACACAAAGCACACATACCACCCACAAATTCACGTACGCAGGGTATGTTGGCTTCCTCTTGTCTGCCTGGCAAATGCAGTTATCTTTTGAAGTCTTAGTTCAGGTTCTGCCTACTCTGTGATACCCTCCCTTTTCCATGTGTCCTGCATCTCTGCCATTTCGCATAATATACCCGGGAAAGTATGGCTCATTTTAGCTTTCACCAAAAATGACATGTAAGAGAGAAGGCTTGAAGTGAGAAGCATCTAAGTTAGGTGTCCCAATTTGTGTTTTGGGACTTCAGGATGTGGCACTAGTCATGTCTCCTTGAATAACACCTGACTTCTATGCTAATAGCCAAGTTTGATATTGGGATAGCCCTTTGAGGCCCAAACATGGGTGATGTGACCCATTCATCAAGGCCAGCTTCTGTGTCTCCTCCTCCAGAAAGCCGTCCCTGGAAGCCACCTCTCCCCCTTGGGTCTCCCTAAGCCTTCACCTGACCTTCCCCAGGGTGCTGGTCACACGCATGTTGTGGTTGGCCGTGTGCGTGCCTCCTCTCCTCACCGGACTGGGTTCCTTGGGAGCAGGGCTCGAGTCCTGGACATTGGGATGTCCCTGACAGCAGGGGTTCACCGTGTAGGACTGCAGCTGCCCAGGATCACCCAGGGAGCTTCCTTAACATACAGGTCTCGGGCCTCTGTGGGTCCATGGTTGGGGCTAAGTCTGACCTGGAGCCCAGGCATCTACGTGGGAAGGCAGCCAGGCTTCCAAACCTCTGGCCCCAGGGCAGCGAAGGTGGGAGTGTGGCTGAAACAAGGTGTGTGAGAGGCTACGAGAGGACAGCGGCTTACACGGTTTCCTCTCATTCATGCAGGTTCGTGTGCGCCCAGCTGCCCAACCCCGTGCTGGAGAGCATCAGCGTCATTGACACACCAGGGATCCTCTCCGGGGAGAAGCAAAGGATCAGCCGAGGTAAGCGAGGTACCTGGTAGGGTTGGGTCTGGCTCCATGCTATGTTCTTTCTGGTATGTTCTCTTACTACCATACCTGGATAGAGGCCTCCGGGCCTTACAGTCCCTTGATGACCCAGTGCTGCCTCGAGTGCTATATGGAATCATCCTAGGCAGGGGCCAGTGGGTCAGTGTGGGTCCACTGTGGCTCAGGAGACAGCTGGCCTCAGCCTTCTCCTCTGTAAGATGGAAACATCAGTATCTGCCTTACTTCCTTCATCAAGGTTATTCACTCTGCAAGCCACAGCTACTGTGGGCCAGGCCCTGGTTACTTCTGAAGTCTCTGCAGTCCCTGCCCTCAGGATGCAGGGGAGGCAGGTACATGCAGAGAACTTCAGCTCGACCACAGAGGATGACAGCGTGCTCGCTCTGGGGCTGAGACACAGGGAGTTAGCGTGTGAAAGCACTTTGAAAACTGTTCACTGCAGACAGATATGGGGTAATTGCTCATGAAGGGAGATCACCAGGGTTCAAAACTTGCCTCTGCCACTTCCTGGCATCATGAACTTGGGCAGGTTTCTTTGCTTTGGTTGGTTCATCTGTGAAGTAGGAAGAAATAATTCTATCTACCATATAGGTTGTTTGAGGATTAAAAGAAATAATACAGATAAAAGGGCTTCTACCTGGCACACAGCAGTGCCCAGTAAACATGAGGTGTTGCAGATCCCCACCGTCACCATCGGTTTTTACAGCTAGACTGATGCTGTTAAAAGCTAAAAACATTTGCTCCTGGCTCCTCACCCCCAGCCTCCCTTGCCACAGCAGCTGTGTGTCCCAGGCAGTCCCCCTACCCTTTCTGTGCCCTGTGCTGTATCCCTGCAAGACAAGCAGATGAAGCCACACCCACCTGATTCTGGAGTTGGGAGCTGGGCTAGAGCCAGAGGAGCACTCGGAAGTCAGCATCCGGGAAGGAAAGGCTTTGGACTGGCAAGCGTTCCCTGGGCAGCAGCTGGAACTCCCTCCTCCCCTGAACTGACCTTAGGTTGACTGACTGGCTACTTCCCTCCCACATTGCTGCGGCCCCATGCGCCACAGCCCAGCCAGGACAGACACAAGGTGTGTTCTGCAGGTATCTGTGCCACCACAGCAGGAAGCTCAGACACCTCCTCCACCAGGGATGCGGCCTGCAAGGGCCAGCACCTGCTCCCCCCAGGCCCCTCAAGGAGACCCCGTAGCCTCTCAGGAGACAGGCCGGCACGCAGTGACTGTGTACTGAGTGCTGCTGGCAAAGGCCTGGGTGCCTGGGTGCGGACCACCGCTATTGGAACTGGGCTGCTGTCCAGCCCTCCTGCGAGCCGCCTTGGCTTTCCACCCCGAAGGAAGCAGCTCAAGGGCACCAGGCTCTGCATTTGGGGTCCACCGTGTCTGTGTGAGTGGGCACAGCCACCCCCAGCGGGGGGCAAAGCAGGGAGAGGCCCCCCTGGGTCAGCAGTCTGCTCACGGGCCCCATGATCCCGAGTCTGTCCTCAAAGGAGACAGAGCCTGCTCTGCAGGGACCTCTTCTGAACCAGGCTCCAGCAGGAAAACCCAGCCCCTGCCCACATTTCACTGAGGAGGTCACGCCTGGGAAGAAGAGGGGAAGAAGGCATCCAGTCAGGAGGAAGCTGTGTTAACGGTTCGTGTATTTGGCAGCCCGTCTATAAAAGGGGGGTGTCAACCGAAGGCCCTTTGTGGCAGGGCCCTGGGAGCCTGGGCCCCGCGCTCTCTAACTCTGGACTGCGTGGTGGCACAGCCATAGGAGGGGTGGGGAAAGCTGATCGGTCGGAAGCCATAGAACCCGTGTTCCTGGGAAGAGAGGGCTAGCTCCTGACCCTTCTGATCTCTCTGCTCTTTGTAGATATCCTGACACCCTGCTCAGGGCCCTGTGGAGAGGAAGCTTGGGTGGCTCTCAGTCTGGCTTCTATTAGTTTCCCTAAACGCTCCTGCTCTCCTAACCTTCCCCACCCTCACCCGCACCCCCACAAGGATTCACCCAGGCTGATCTTGAGTTGAGGCCTAAAGGGGATTTACTGATTCACACAGGCAGCCTGTGTCTGCTCAAGAAAGGCTCAGGAGAGCCCGCCTTCTCGATCTGAGCTCCCAGCACATAGGTGGACCTGCACCTGCAAGGCCAGGGCCACCTGGCAGATGGTTTCCCGGGACGCCGACCTGGGAGTTCAGAGGTGGGGTTTTAGAACCTGTGTGTGTCTCAACAGGTCACATTTTCTCCCTGAGCCTGCACGTTCCCATGTTAACAAGGGGTGATGATACCCATCAGGTGGCCTTGTGAGGTCTGTGGATGGTAATGGAAAGACAGACATCAGCACTCAGTCTGGATCTACATGAGCTCCCCGCTTTCCCTTTTATCTGCCAACCAGGGCCCCCACTCTACAGCCCAGGACCCAACCTGTGCAGCTGGATGGCGCAGCCCTGCCTCAGGGAACCCTGCCTTCCTCAGCCCCTGTCCTGGTCCATTCCCTTTCCCCTGCTCTGCCTTTCCTCCTGCCTTCATCTTTAGACCTCAATGGCTGCCCTAGGCCATTTGGGTGCGTGGCTGTCTCCCTGCCCTTCCTGTCCTTTCCCATCTAACATGACTAAGCCCCACCTCTGGGAGAAGTGATGGCCCCTCGAGTGGCTGCCCAGGCCAGCTTGCTTTCTGTCCTCCTGAGTCCAGACTACAAATGCAGCTGCTGGCAAAAGCAGCCTGTGCTAAAAACGGGGGCTGGGAGCTGGCCGCCAGCACTGCAGCACAGGCTTAGGACAGTGCTGACCTCAGCTCACCAAGGAGACCAGGAAAATGGGGGGTTACACACTCTCAGATGTCAGGGGGACCCCAAATGAGGAGAGTTTGCAGTATGCACAGGCCCTCCTTCTCCTTCCTCACAAAGCCTTAGAACCTGGAGGCTCTAGCTTATACCTACACATATAAACACTCACACATCTACATGCACAAACACCCACATAGCCACACACATGAACACTCACACACTCACACAAATACATACACACATACACATATGCCTACTCATGCACACACACTCACATATATAACCACATGTACATACACACACACACATAAACATAACCACACATCCACTCCATCCACACCCCACCCACATCCACACCCCCATACAAGTGTGTACACAGAACCAAATGCTCTCTCTCTCTGGCTTTTGGTCAGGGGCCCTCGGAGCTCCAGGTTTGGTCACAGTGCAGATCAGGTGCCTCTTCCCTTCAGCCAGCCCAGGGCAGGACAGAAGCCCAACTCTGATGAGTCTGGGTTCCATTCTGGAAACTGAGCTGCTCCCAAGGCCTCAGGCTTCATGGGAAGGAGTACGCAGACCCCAGGCCAGAGCTAGACGAAGTGTGGTCCTCGCTCAGGGCGTGGCCCCTCTGCCCAGGTCTGGGGGTGGGTGTCTTTAGGGGAAGGAAAGCAGGGGGCATCCAGGAACCTGAGGCTGGGAGGTTGCAGGCCAGCAATTGTCTCTAGATAAAGATGCACTGTGTGGGCAGGGAGGCTGTTCCTGGAAGTGGCAGGAAGTGCCCGGCCCAAGACTCATTACTGGGAAGGAGCAAGGAAGCAGCTGAAGTGGGGGTGGGCTCCGGAAGCCTGTGAGTCCTCACACTCGGGAACCCTGCTTCCCGGCTGCTCCTCAGCTAGAAATCCCCTCCAGCCTTGCCCTAAAAAAGCAACCCTGGGTCATGGAGCCCACTTCCCTCCCAGGAAACCCCTTCCTGTACAGGTGAGCTCAGCAGATCTACAGCAGGCAGAAACCTTGCCCATGTCCCAAAACTCTGGCCTCCTGATTCCCAGCCTAGTGGCTTTTCAGCACATTTTCATGGCCTGCCCAGGAAGGAGGCGGGGAGTAGGCCTGAGGGCAAACTCCTGTGCGAGTTTTCCCTGGGGCGCCTCGGAGCGTCTGGGCTGGTCCTCACAGCCTCACATCCCTGGTGCATCCCAGACCCCTCACTGAGGGGCCTCCTGGGCCCCAGACTGGGTGCTACATTTACACACCTTTGTGAGCCTCACCCCTTGGGACGAAGCAGTAGGGCCCCGATGCCCTTCAGAACAGCTTGCTGCCAGCCTTGTGGTCACTTCCTGGAAGGCATGTGGTGTGGCATTTGTCCCCATTGTCATCTCAATTCTTCCCACATTGTGGAAATTGATGCTTTTTTATTTCTTTTTTTTTTGCTAAAATGTCCAGTCTTAAAAGAGATTTTGCGGGACAGGATAGGACCTTTTTTTGTGCCCACCACAAGCAAGTGCCTGGTCTGAGGGCTCACCCTCTGAGCTCCAGCCTGGCCTGTGGCTATGAGCAAGAAGGGAATGTGGACAAGAGTCAGGGATCTGGGTTCTGGTCCCAAGTTTGCCACCACCTGGCTCTGTGAGCTCGGGCAATCCCCTTAACCTCTCTGTTCCCTCTCCCTTCCCTGTTGGGTGTGTAAGCTCTGTTTACCTCCTGGCATATACAGAGTTATGAGGTTCAAATGAGATTATGTGGCTGAAAATACAAAGAAATGTGCTGCCAGGCCCCTTGCATCTCACTTCAGACTGCGAGGGAAGCCAGTGGGTCATTAAGGAGTTGCCTTGCTTGTTGTTTGTCTCATTGATTTTCTCCTGCCTGCCATTACTTCGAAATCTTTCTTTCCAGTTTACTAGAGCCTGGGGGCGGTGGGGAGTGCCCCAGGCCCCTGCGAGCTGCCCAGTCTCTGGGCCAGGTGCCTGCAGTCCAGAGCTCTGGGAGCCAGCAGACTTGCTGTAAGCAATTCCGGGAAGGCCAGCTCCACTCTCAGCCTCTGGGGCTTGAATCTCCCCCGCCCAGCCCATTGCCATATCTTCTCTCAGGAGCCCTTGGGCTGCTGCAGGTGCTCGAGAGCCCCGCCCCTTCCCCTTGTGGGTCTGAGAGCCATTCTTGGGAACCGTGAGGGAAAGGGGGACTGTCACTAGGTGTCCTGCTCACCCCAGATGCTAGGGCAGAGCCTCCCTCTGCAATCAGACCCTGTTGCCATGGCTCTTCCACTGGCCCCTCATTAGTCGGTTGGTATTATTCCTGTTTCTCAGCTGAGAAGATTGAAGTTCAGACTTGCCCAAGGCCACACAGTAAACAAATGGGAGAGTAGTCCCGTGCCCTTTTCCTTAGCGCATCCAGTGCATGCCTTTCAGAGGCTCCCCTTGCTGGATATACACAAGCCGAGTCCAGGAAACAATAGCATACCCATCCGGGAGGCTGCTAGGCTCTGAATAGGTGAGAGCAGGAGGCTGAGCTAGAGGAGGCCCATGGAATCCTTACTTAATTCTCAGGATCCTCCCAGCCACCCCTGGGAGAAAGAACCTGGCATTACTAACTCTGTAATTTGATATCAGCTTGCTGGAGCATGCAGAATTTGAGAAAAGGACGAGCAAGAATAGGAGACCTCTGTGCTTATAAAATCCCAGAAAGGACAGCCACCTGCTGCCCTCGGCAGGAGCAGACTTCATAGAGGTACCCACATCCAAGGGGTTGCTTTTCTGTGGTGGGGCCTGTTTAAGACGGTGGCCCCAGCCTTCTTTCTTCCTGTTCTGCAAGGACTTTCTTGTGTCTAATCTCCATCCGTCCTGCTGTATGTACTCTCCACCCTCATACCTCCAGTCTTAGAAGCAGGGCATTGTGAACTGAGAAAGGAAGCTCAAAGACATTCCAGTCCTATCGACTTGACAGGCAGAGACCAAAGACCAGAGAGGGGAGGCTGCTTTCCCAAGGCCACACAGCAAGTTAAGGGCTGAAACTGGAGTTGGTCTTTCCCTGGCCATTGCTCCTCAGGGGCCACTTTCAGAGCACACCTATTTCATGGAACAGCCAAGGTCATATGCAGTTTCACCTGCATCCTTTTAAAAAAAAAATTGGATCCTCACAGCAACCCTGTGGCAGGGTCTGGGGGGTTCCAATTCAGAAACCAGACAGCTGAGGCCCAGAGATAGCTTGTTTCCTGACCCTGGGATGGAAGAAGCAAAATACGGCTCACATTTCAGTTTTGTTTGGCAAAGACTGAGCGAACACTACTATGTGCAGGGCGCCATGCTAGGAGCAGGGGTCAGGGGTAGGCCCCTGCCCAACACCCAGTGTGTGTGTGGGGGGGGGGGTCAGGGTGGGGGGTGACTCATCCTGACAGCTTCCGTGGGAGACCAAAAGGGCATGCATCTGCCTGAGTCCATGAGAACACTGAGGGGCACCTGACCCAGCCATGGAGACAGGAACGGGCAGGGAGCCATCCTGTTCTGGCAGCACTGACCTGGTGCTGTCACTGTCCCTCCAAGTTGGATCTGTCCAGGTCACTGTGATTTGCCTCTACTACCCTCCAAGCCTTCACAGCCCAAGCCTCCTGTTGCATGGCCGATGTCATCAGGGATTGAAGAGAGATTGGAGGTGGGGTGAGGGGAGGCTCTTTTCCTGAAGTTTCTCTGGCCCCTTTGCTTTCCCCAGTCTGTGGAGGGGAGGCTAGAGTGGTGGACTTGGGGTTGGAAGACCTGAGTTCCAGTCCTGGCTCTGACCCTACCGCTGCATGACCCTGACCCTGGGCATGTCTCTCCCCCTCCTTGAGCCTCCATTTCCTTGTCAGTAAAGCGCCCAGTGCTGGCTGTGCTGGCTGCTCTGGCTGCCCAGCCAGCATTGAGTGGCGGGTGTGGTGGGCGCTCAGGCCTGGCATCTGCTCTACTGGGGGAGGGAGTGGTAGCAAGCTTCTCCCTGCTGCCCTCCCTGTGGCCTGCACACCCCAGCTACAGCCCTTGTCAGGCCAGATCTCAGAAGGATGCCAGAGGCCAGAGCCCTGCTTGCTGGTTTTAGGCACCAGAGCACCAAAACCATGACCCGTTTTCTGGGGTGGGGTTTGGGGCAGAGAGACCAGGTTGTCTTGATTTTCTGAGCCCCCTACCCCTCCTCCCGCCCACAGTTCTGAAGGTCTGCCTTTGGGAGGTGAGAGCGCCAGTCTACCAGCTGTGACTGAGCCAACGGCTACTAAAAATAGCCAGGAGCTTTGCCTGGGGCGGGGTGGGGATTTGAGCAGGGGAACAGGTGCAGGCTGCAGGCCCACCTGGAAGGGGAATGCACAGGGTCTCCTGGGTTCTGGGGAGCTGCTGGCTGAGCCTGCATGGAGGGGAGGGGAGGGCAGGGAGGGAAGGGGAATGGAGGGGCAGGCAAGAGTGCTGCACAGCTACCCTCCTGGCAAGTGCAGGGAGCTCAGGGCCCCATTGACCAGGTCCAGTCATGGCCCCACACTTTGCTGGCTGTTTGACTCTCACCTCGTCTGTGAACCTCAGTTTCTGCCTCTGGAAAATGGGAATGATACTCCTCAGCCCACCTACCTCAGAAGCTATTGTGAGGGTGAAATGAGGTTGTGATGCAAACATCTTGCCAGCCCGAGCAAGCATCGAACCTGGGGTTTGAGAGCGAGGTACCGTGCCCCACTGCTGCCTCCTACAAGCAGGGTGGCCCTGGCTGAGTCACCCTATGACTGTCTCCAGATGGCACTGATAATGTCCCTACCTCATCACTGGGCAGAACCTGGCCCCCAAAACACTTTCCTAGGCCCTGACCCTTAATGGAAAGAGCCCATTTCCTTGAATGAAAAGACTAAATAGGAATAATGATGTTAATTATAATTAGTATTTACTGAGCTTCAAGTGTATTTAGTCCTTGTAATTCTGTTAATTAGGTACTATTAGTATGCCCATTGATAGATGAAAACACACTAACTCAGAGACACAGAATGACTTGCTCAAGGCCAAATAGTAGAAGTGGTGGAGTCAAGATTTGAACCCAGATCTGAATCCCAAGAGGGTGTTATTTCTACTGTACCTGTTGCCTCTCCCCAAACCTCTAACCTGTGCCCCAAAGGTCCCTTCTCCTGACTGTCTCTCTGCCGGTAGGGTATGACTTTGCTGCTGTCCTCGAGTGGTTCGCTGAGCGGGTGGACCGCATCATCCTGCTCTTTGATGCCCACAAGCTGGACATCTCTGACGAGTTCTCAGAAGTCATCAAGGCCCTCAAGAACCACGAGGACAAGATGCGGGTGGTGCTGAACAAGGCCGACCAGATCGAGACCCAGCAGCTGATGCGGGTGTACGGGGCTCTCATGTGGTCCCTGGGGAAGATCGTGAACACCCCGGAGGTGATCCGGGTCTACATCGGCTCCTTCTGGTCCCACCCCCTTCTCATCCCTGACAACCGCAAGCTCTTTGAGGCCGAGGAGCAGGACCTATTCAAAGACATCCAAAGTCTGCCCCGAAACGCTGCCCTGCGTAAACTCAATGACCTCATCAAGAGAGCCAGGCTGGCCAAGGTGAGGCTACCCCTGGGGTGTGGGCAGCATGTTTGGGGTGGGGGTTCAGCTGCAAGAGCTGCCTGCACCCTCAAGCATTGCCTTCCTATGTGAATATGTCCTGTAGCTACTGCATCCTGAGCATCAGCCGTGCCAACGCCAGCGGCCAGGGGGCAGGAGAGCATGGTGGTTATGGTCACCGGCCCTGGGGGTCAGATGGCCAGACTGGAGCTCAACTCCACCGTTTACAAACTCTGTGATCCCAACCCCAGCAAGGCCCTCGGTCTCTCTGTGCCTGTTTCCATGCCTGTAAAATAAAAGGGTTGGAGCATGCAGTAGAATAAAGAATGTAAAAGCCTTCTCCCCACTCCTGTATCCTCGGAAGGGCTCGGCAAACATTAGCTATGGTTATTGTCTTCTTCATCAGCATCATCTCCTGTATTGCCATCCCTGTTACTGCCTTGACCTCAGCCTCTCCACAATCTTGCCTTTTACATGAGATCTGGAGAAACAGTTCAGCGCAGCAAGCAGCATGAGAGAGCAAGAGGGTGGAGATAGGAATTATTTCGGAAGTAGGAGTGGGAAGAGAAGGGGTTTATGGGAAGAGATGGGTGAGAGCCACTGAGAGGGAAGGAATGAATGCAGCTCTTGATCTCAAGCATTCTCTCTGCCCCGGTCTCTCAGGTCCACGCCTACATCATCAGCTCTCTGAAGAAGGAGATGCCCTCCGTGTTCGGGAAGGACAACAAGAAGAAGGAGCTGGTGAACAACCTGGCCGAGATTTATGGCCGGATCGAGCGGGAGCACCAGATCTCACCTGGGGACTTTCCCAACCTGAAGAGGATGCAGGTAACCAGGGTCTGGGGCTCCAGGACAAAGGATAGTGTCACATGAGCTGGCTGAGCAGCCTTAGTATGGAGACCTCCCACAGAGATGGCCCTAGGTCTGTCCTCCCTGCTGGACTGTCACTGGCCCAGCAGGTGTCATATCTGGGCCTGGGAGGAATAGGGAACCTCAGTGATCCTAGTGGGACAGGGGTGTCCCATGATGTTTGGGGTGTGATGCCTGCAGTTTACAACTTTTCCGAGTCACAGTCACCATGTCACCTAGTGAAGATTCTCCAGGACCTTGAGTACTTATGTTTACCTCCGAGTCCCTACTGAGGAGTGATTGGGGACATATACCATGAGAAGTCTGCACAGGAGCTTGCCACCTTTGGAGCCCACCATGGGCCCCTCTTTTGAGCCCGGGACCATCACACACGGTTTCCCAAGTTCTTCCCCAAAGCAGTCCTCTGGAGGAGGCATTTGCATCCTCCATATACAGATAAGCTAACAAGTTTACCAAGATAATTAACCTTTGCAATTAGCCGCCTGCAGTTTTCTGAGTGTAGGAGTCACACAGACTGCTAGTGGAAGAGCCAGGAGCTGTCCCCACAGTCCTAGCAAGAAGCTACCTCACCGTACTGACTGAATTCTCTCTGAGCCTCCATCTCTGTCTGTAAACTGAGGCTCCAGAAGCACCTGCTTATGGATGGCATCTGTGAGATGCTGTCTACACAGTGCTCAGCATGGAGCCTGGGGCGGGCTGTCCCTGGAAATGAAGCAGCAAGTTAGGTAGGATGTCACCACCAGGGGAAGCTGGGCAATGAGTGATGGGGACCCACCTATTCATACAGTTTTTGCAGAATCCCATGATTCTGTATTTGTTTTCAAATACAGTGTTTTTAAAAACTGGGGAATCAGGGAAAAATAGCAGCAGATGTAGCAGCGATATTGATTTCGTTATTGTCACTGACTGTGTGATCTGTAACTCCCTATGTCTCAAAAAGGCATTGTTAGTTTCCTATCCGATTAAAAAACAGACATTCAGAACATACATTTATTCGTGTATCCGTTCAGCCTTATAAACGCCTAGTGTGAACCAGTCACTAATTTGAGAAATGCTGCAACATAATCTGTTTCTCAATCAGCTGTGGCCTGGAACATGTCAACTTTTACTTGCTCTTTCCAATAAGAGTTTAATGACCTGTAAACAAACATTCGGAGCGATGATGTTTGAAAGGGGCTGTACAACCCCTTTTGGAACATGAGGAATTCTTTCTCAACATAGATTGGTTCATCTGCTGTTGTTAGGTATGCTAAATCAATCATGTAAGTGGCTGTCCTTCTGGGGAATATGTGGGGGGGCACCCACTGTGCCCCTGGAAGATATTGGGACCCATAGTTGGGAACCCACCAAACACGCATAGCTGTGGGCAGAGGCACCAGGGACCTCCCAAGGGCTGGTCTGCTCCTGCTCTCGCCACCCTCTCCCAGCCCCACCGCCCGCTGCTTCAGCCTGTCCTTGTAGGATGGTAAGAAACGCACAAACTAACACTTGCTCTTGAAATGTAGCAAGAGCAACATTTCCAGTTGGTGGGTGTTTTTGGATTTTTTCTGCAGCAAGCTCGATGTGCTTGTCCCCGAGACTATCCCCTGTGCACTGGCTTCTGCCCAGTGTCCTGCTGTGACCAGAGCCAGGGCAGGAGTGGAAAGCTCTCTCTCACCTTGTTACCACCGAGGCCTAGGAGAAGCTGGGTGTTCTGAACTCAGGACCTCTCAGAGTCACCAGGACGTGCAGAGTGGAGCGTATTTCTCTTACCGTGGGGCAGGGGGTGTTGTGGGAAGGCCAGGGGAGGAGCTTTCACAAAGTCTGCATGCCCGCCTGGGCCTGCTGCGTCAGAAGCGTCAAGAGAGGAGCCAGTCATTGAAAACTCTCCCCAGGTGATTCCTATGAGCATCCTGATTAAGAACAGCTGGGCTGAAGTTGACCCTGGCTTCTACTGTGACTTGTTTTTGGTTGCCTTTGCCTCAGCTTTGCCTTCCCAAACTGGGGATAGAATGTGGTTCCCCTTCCTCAGAAGGGCACAGAGGGGCAAACAAGATAATACAGGAAAGCACTTGCAGTGTTTTTCAAGTACAACCCTTACTAGAGTAGAGAGACCTTCCTGCTTCATCTCTCCCTTTCCCAGGCCCTGAAACTGTTTTGCTCTCTCCTGAAAAATTCCAACACCAACACAGCATGTCTTTTTTTCTCCTCCTCTCGTTTGTTGTTATGAAATAGTTCAGTTTAGCCCCCAGGCCAAAGGGCTGCGAACATCCCAGCATTAGTAGAAGGCAGCCTCCGCAACTCCTTCCAGCGACTTCTACCCTCACCTTCTTTCCTCCCCTCTTCCCAGGACCAGCTGCAGGCCCAGGACTTTAGCAAATTCCAGCCCCTGAAAAGCAAGCTACTGGACGTAGTGGATGACATGCTGGCCCACGACATTGCCCAGCTCATGGTGCTGGTGCGCCAGGAGGAGACGCAGCGGCCCGTCCAGATGGTGAAGGGTGGAGCATTCGAGGGCACCCTGCAGGGTCCCTTTGGGCATGGCTATGGGGAGGGGGCTGGGGAGGGCATCGACGACGCTGAGTGGGTCGTGGCCAGGGACAAGCCCATGTACGACGAGATCTTCTACACCCTGTCACCAGTGGATGGCAAGATCACGGGCGCCAATGCCAAGAAGGAGATGGTGCGCTCCAAGCTGCCCAACAGTGTGCTGGGCAAGATCTGGAAGCTGGCCGACATTGACAAGGATGGCATGCTGGATGACGAGGAGTTTGCTCTGGCCAACCATCTTATCAAGGTCAAGCTGGAGGGGCACGAGCTGCCCAACGAGCTGCCCTCCCACCTCCTGCCCCCATCCAAGAGGAAAGTCGCGGAGTGATAGGAGCAGGGGACGGTGCAGAGCGGGCAGGTGTTACGGGAGATGGGGGAGGCGATCACACATGCGCGCGCACACACAGGCACACACACGGACACAGATCTTGAGAACTGCACTTCAGATGAGGGGGATCAGTGACCCCCCAGGTTTCCATGCCGATCTCTGTTTGGGCACAAGTTCTCAGCGTTGGCAGAAGCACAGGGGCACGCCCACGGCTCCAGCTTTCCAGCCTCGGTCTCCATCACCCTCTCTTCTCCATCCTCCCCTGTCTTCTGCAGAGGCAGCTGGTTCACCCGCCCACAGATGGCCCACCCACCCCGGACTCAGAACAGATGGAAAAACTTTTCACTTAATAGGCAATTCACTTTGTTTTCTGAGCTTTGTCTCCATCCTTGGCTTCCTACTATGAAATCTGTTCCGGGGCTGGGCGGTGTGCAGGCAGGGAGCAGAGGCATCCTCAGGGAACCAGGTTCCCAACATGAAGAGACACGGCGCTGGACTCTGTTCCCCCCACCTTAGGCTCTGTCTCCCTCAGCGAGCCTGGTTTTGAACCCCATCGACACTTCATTTCAAAGAACCCCATTGAGGGAGGGAGAGTTGGAAAACTGGCAGGAAAGAACGCAAAGTGTCTTGTCATCCTCTCCTCAAAGCCAGTCAAGGTGGTTTCATTCCGCAGCCCTTGTGAGGTTCACGTTTTTTCCACCTGGCCTCTGATGTGTGGGTGCTCAGACTCTACTTCTCTAGCCCCTCCCATACACCAGGGCGACATCATCCCATGTGGCCCTCAGCAGCCCCCGTGGGCATGTGCATTAGCTGCCCCCTCCCAACATTTTTCAGATAAGGAATCTGAGACTCAGAGTTTAAGCGATCTTCCCAAAGTCACAGAGGTCAGAGGATTCAGAGCCAGGGCCCCACTCCTCCCTCTGACGTGAAGATGTGTGTGGGGTCCCAGCGTCACTAGCCCCCGGCCACCCATGAAGAGCAGGCTGGGCTTGCAGGCCTCCCAGCCTCCCCAAGCTGGCTGGCGAGGGAGAAGGGCCAGCCAGCATTTATTTGGTGGGCCATCAGTCTGGACATCTGTCACATCGCAGAAGCAAACTGTGCCTTCTGGCTATGCACCCCATGTTCCTAAAATTGCAGAAGCCCAACAGCGCCAGCTGGAGAGTGGGCCTGCCACTGGATGCTGTTCCTGTCTATCCTGCTCCACCTCCCACCCACTAGCTGAGCCCCCCCAGCTCACAGGCAGCCAGGGACTCAGGGCCAACCTGAGAGGTCCGAGGTGGTGTTCTTCACAGGACCCCCAGTAACACCGATGTCCTCCATAGATCGCTACCATGCGCAGTGCCCTGCCCCCTCCTCCATGGTCTCTCCCCTGGTTTGCTTCATGGCCACTGAACCAATCACTTTGTATGCTATGCTCCTACCGTGATGGAAAACAAAAACAACTATAACTTATTTTATATCTATGTTCAGATTCTATAGAGAATATTCTATGTATCTATGATGTGCTCACTACTGTAGTGCGTTTGTCGTTAGTGTTCATGTTAATACAGCACATTTATCCTTTGGTACCCAGTTGACCACAGAGCATCATTCCTGGAAGAGGGGCTGAGTTCTTTCCTGAGATTCATGGTAGCATCTTTGGCAGAAGATTGGGCTGCATCCCATTGGCCTGATGACCACCCAGTGATGACACACCACTCCCTGCCACTCTGGAGTGGAGATGATCCCCAACCTCTGGGCTTCCTTCTGCATCCACACATCCCTCTTTCTCATGAAGTGAAGGGCAAAGGAAGGCCAAGGCAAAGAGCTCCAGCCTCCTCTACTTCAAGTGCTGAGCCCAGCGGAGACTGCTTACCTGTTCTGCGCCTTTCTTTGGGCTGAAGGAAAATAGGGAGGAGATAGCAGAGGGGAAGCGAAGTTTCTGTCTTTTTATTTTTGGAAGAAGGGGGTGTCTGCCCCCTCGCCCCGCAGCTACTTGGGCACAGATACCACCATCCTGCCCTGCATCTCCCTGCCCATCCCTGCCTCTCTTGCCTCCCTTCTCCAAGACTCTACCCCAGAGACATCTATGAGGCATGAAACTTCTGTCTTGGCACTTTTCCCACCCCCCGAGAAAGAAGAAATGGTGCCTCCTGTCAGTGGCTGAGGGGACAGCTGAGGGTCACTTTCTCTGGGGCTGTCCCTCTGGTTCTTGCTGCCTCAGTCTACTGACCTTTTGCTGGTCCTAGGAGCCTGGGGCTAGCTCATGCCTGGGCCTGGAAAATAATACAGAAAGCAGAGGCACGTCATAGCAGGCTCCTAGGCAAGAATTCCCACTGTGCCATGGCTCCTGAACCCACACCACTCAGCCGGGGTCACAGAATCAAAAAATAGGAAGAGTAATAACATGCCCCACCGCCCCAGGAAAGCCTGCCCTGGCACTGAGAGCTCAACCTGACCCAAGTCTAGCTGTGTACGGGGACACTGCTGGTCGTAGCAGGGCCTGAGTCTTGGTTGGCAGAGTGGTAGGCGGCTGCCCTGGGTCATCCCCATTTCATTCACCCCTTTTTTCCAAGAGCTCGTGTTTATGTGTTAGCTGGTCAGAATTAGCAGAGCTACCTGGGGAGAATAGGCTTGTTTCTTTTTCCTATGAAATGTTAACTGGTCTCTATACATATTCAATTCTTTTTTATTGTTATTCAATTACAGTTGTCCCAATTTTTCCCCCATTGCTCCCCCCCCCCCGCGCTCCCCATCTGCACCCCCCTCCACTGTTCATGTCCACGGGTCCCTAATACATGTTCCTTTACTAGACTCTTCCCCTTCTTTCAATTCTATACTCTTCAATTTTTCCTTCCTTCCTTCCCTCCTTCCTTTCTTTCTTTCACTCAGAAGAGTGAGAATCTCCTGCAGAAGAGGCCCTAAGGTAAAGGCGGAGATTCATTCACTGAGCCCCTGAAAAATACTTACTAAATGCCACCCGTGCAGCAGGGACAACTGGAGATGGGTCAGGTGGAGCTCTTGCTCTCAGAGCCCACAGTTCAGTCGGGGAAGAGGAACATACAAACATTGATAACATAAGGAGGACAGGACAGGTCCTGGGGCGGGGGTGCAGGCAAAGTGGGGCACATGAGAGTTGGAAATGGCTTTGAACTTGCTTAGGAGGCTATGGTCAGAGAAAGCCTGGGGTGAGGGTGGCACATGTAAGACGAACCCAAGCAACCTGGGGTCTGCCTCTTGTGCCTACTGGCCTTCTTCTCTAACCCAAAGAAGATAGGATTTCATTCAAAATTAAACCCAGCACTCCCAGCCCACAGAATCATGAGAGACCAAGAACCACTGATGTTTTTGAGGAAAACTATGGTTAGAATTTTGCCTCTGGGGACTGGGCTGGTGTTTCATAAGCCATTTTCAAGTAAAATGTTATCAGTGTCTTTAAAGTGGAAATTTTCAGTGCCTGGAGGAAAAGAAAAATGGTAATGAGGAATGTAAGTTATTGCAACTGGAGCAGGAGGGGGGTGGGATGCAAGGGGCACACTCCCCCCTCCACCTCCCACTGGAGCTAAGTGGCGCTGGTCACCACACTTGGATTCTCCAGTCCTGGCACAGGGGAGGCTGGAATTTTCTACCCCTTGAAGCGAGGTGAGCTGTGTGACTTGCTTTCGCCACTGAAATATGAGGGAAGCAACATACCCCCTCTCTGCAGAAACAGGAATGCCGTTGCCACTTTTTGCACGTGGGAGCAAGTGTGAGGATGGAGCCTTGGCCAGCCCAAGTCCCTGGGTCACTCTGAAATCCCTGACCAGCCGCACTGGGCAGGGGGCTTGAACAAGAGGGGACCCTGGTCACTTTACTGTCAACCTGCTGAGGGCCGTGGGCTTTCTACCACCCAGCATTCCCTAGACTATCACAACCAAAAGACCTGGTAAATTCTTCCAATAGCAAGTGTAAAGGGGGAAAATTCTAGGGCCTGGGTTTCTGCCTTCTGAAAAATCAAGGCCACCTGAAGCCGACATCACAGGTGATGTGCCCTAAGTCCTTTTGGGTCTGAGTCACATTCTGCCATGTGCCAGAACCGGTCCTTCAACACCACTTTTTAAACTGAACAACTTTGCACTAATGGAATCAAACACTGATACAACTTCTTTTTCCTGCAGTCATGTAGATACTGGGGATTGACTGGGCATTTGTCTGCCTGCACCAGAAACAGAGGGTATGGAGGTCAGAGAGAGAAACTCTACACTTCCTGAAGCCCCTTGCAGCCAGGTTCAGGGTGTGATTTCAGGTCCTGCCAGTGAGACGCACACACGGGGGAGTTCACTGGAGGGGATCATGCCCTCCCTGACTTTGGGAGAGGCGGACCCAGCTCCCAACGCCAGACCTCCCTGACTTTGCAGGTTTCTTTCTGTGCTCAGGAAGCTGGAGGCCTCGTGTGTGAGGTCAGCTGGAGCAGTGGCCTGCACTAGTGACAACACTGTAAATGACCACGTGCCACTTCGTGTCTGCCTGCCTGACCATGGCACCCGAACACTGCTGAGATGCCCAGAGGGACCCTGGCTGCGGTGGGGAGGGACTGTGAAAGGGTGTGTATGTACATGCGTGTGCATGTGTGTGTTGGGAGGACATGCTGAAGTGGTTCTTGCTGGATAAGTGAGGGGTTCTTGCCAGATAAATGAGGAGGAGAGGGTATGGCAGGGCTTTGCGGAGAGATTGATGGCCGGAGCATTTTCAAAGTAAACACCCCTCTCTCATCATCCAGAGAGCATCTATTTGTGCAATTAGAACACCTGAAACAAAAATAAGGCTGTGTTATAGATGGCAGTTCTACCTCCTGCCTTAGAATTTCACGCAGGGAGGTCCCCACCCCACCCCAAGGAATGTCACTGAAGCAAAATGGTGGCCACCCTGGCCTGAGGGCAGTCAGCATGTGACAGCATCCCCACACAGCATCACACAGAGAAGGACTGGAGGCTGCGGGACTGGGAAAATCAGACTGCCTGACGTCTAGCATCGGGACAAGCCGCGTGGCCTCTCTGTGCCTCCGTTCACTTTTCCCCTGAATAAAGATCATTTCAATCTCTTGGAGATATCGTGAGGATACAGAGAGACGATGGATGGGAAACATCACTAATTACATCAACAGTGCGCACAGGTGAGGCGCGTACCAGAAGAATCATGGTTCAGGGAAGAAGGGAGAGTCTTATCTCCAGGAAGGAAGGAACACGAGCAAGCCCAGTAGAGGGAGAGGAGACCGGAAGAGGAGCTGTGGGGACCTGGCGAGGGCAGTGCCGACGCTGCTGGGACACTGGAAAGGTGCTAGGAGGCCTGCAGACCCCGCGGGTCCCTGCAGGCCCCGGCCCACCGAGGGCCCTGCCTCCTGTGTCAGCGCATGGCCCAAGTCCCTGCCCGGCCCCCGTGCCACCGTGCTCTGGTGCTGCCAGTAGGCTGCAGACGCCCACAGTGCACTCACCAGGGTGGGTGTGGGGCGGGGGGAGAGGTGACAGGATTGCCTGGCTCAACGCAGACCACCTGTGCATTCCCTAGATGACAACAGATCCTCCAACATGTTGGATGCACAACCTAAATGGCAAATGTTTACCTCCATTCACCAAGTTTCAGATGGCACTACTGTGGAAGGCAGTCTCCTTTTCTGCCAGCCAGTGTCTTTTCATAGCACTTCTGAATCTTTGTATGAAGACAAGGAGCTGAGGTGGTAGTGAATACCAGATCAGTGTAGGGAGGAGATGACCCTCCATGTGTCTCAGTCTCATCTGGGGATGAAACTAGGAGTCGGCACACCTCGCAGAGGATGTCTGATTTGTTGGCATAATGATGACATGGGTGAAATCTCACTTTGGTCCCGGTTTAATTTTTCACAGGCTACTTTCTCTCCCTTCCCTCCCTTCTCCTGTCCCCCTCCCACCCCCATCCCAGGATGCAGAGGGTTATCCCTCTGCCGACAGGGCATTCTGTCCTCTCCGGGCCAGTGATGTGTGTGTACACACACCAGTCCATTCCCATCATCCGTGTCTGCTCCATTGCACGGAGCTGGGTCTTGCCGTGGGACCACTCGCTGACCTGGGAGTCCAGGAGGCTCCATGTGTGACCATGGGGTCAGAGGCCAGTGCCATGACTCCAGTCACAGGTGTGAGACCAGCAGGAGCCCACTGGAAGAGGTTCCTGTCATTCCGACGAAGAAGGTGAGAGACCCCAGGTCAGACAGGTGTTGGGGCACACCAGCATGCAGCCACCTGCACATGCACAGACTTCCTCTCTGGACTGTATCTGCTTCCCAAGTGCCTCCACAGCTTGCTTGGTACTACAGGGCAATTTGCCTCATTCCAGAAAATTCTACCCCTCAGGAACAGTCATGGAAAGAAAAGCTGTATCTCACTGCAGGGAAGTCAGCTGGTGCTTCTTGCCCTGAGCAGGGTGACGTTCCAGGCCCCAGAGCAGAGGCAGCCTGTCCCCTTGATACCCTGGCACGTCCAGCGGCCACAGGAAGTGAGGCCGGAGATAACGGTAGCCATGAACTCTTCAGTGACATTTCCTGGAACTTCTTGAGATGAAGAAAAAACAAGCAAACCAACTCTGAGCAGCAGCACTTGGCCTGATGTCACTCCTGAGCCCCAGGGACCACGTGGGTGTCTCGCCTGGAATCCAGGTCCAGTGGTCTGTATAAAACAAGCCCCACTCTACGCCCATGGATTTCAATCAGTCTACCTCAACTGGTAAATGACAGAAATCTGCAAGCCAGGATTTTCCAAGACCCAACTCAAATTCTCCCCCAAGCACATGTGACACCTCCCCCTCTACCATCGCCCCCTCCATCTGAAAATCCCCAGAGTTTTGCATCTCCATCTGCCTGCTGCCAATGTCATTCTCGTGCTTGTTGAATGTCACTATGCAGATCATAAGCTCGCTAAAGGCATAGAATGTACTTAGCCCAGGGCAGTGGGTGCCTTGCAGTGTCACCTAGATTGTCCTTGAATGCTTGTGTCCCCAGCTACAGGTAGTGCTGCCCACTGTCCCCAGAAGTTGTCCTCCACCACAAAGATCTGCCTCCCCCAATGTCACACTCTCTTCCCAGGGTGGCTGCATCCAGTGAGTGGGCCACGAGGGAACGCAGGGTCTGGCCCTGTCGCCTGAACCTGGAAGAGTTCTGAAGGGCCGGCCCAGCTTCACAACTCCCCACAGGGCCAGCTCAGCCATGTGACTGTATTGCAGCCCACTGCTCCCTCTGCCCACTCCTGCCTCCTTCCCTCCCCGTTTCCAAGTGTTCAACCCAAGAGCGCTCTCCAAAAACCTCCTGCCGACTAAACTCCATCTCAGAGTCTGCTTCCCAGGGAGCCCAACCTGCAGTGGAGGGTCTGGCAAAGCTGCTCTATAAATGCTGGTTGGTATAATTGAACAGTCGATTGCTCAGCCATAAATCCCATCATAGGATGGCTGCCGAGGGACTAGTTAGTTGACCACGCAAATAGAAGCAGTGGCCTTGCCAGAAAATCAGTGCCACATGGCACCGGACCCCACTGGCAGGCCACTGTGAATTACTGGGAAAAGCCGGAGCCATGGCACGTGCAGGGGAAGCCAAACATAGTTCCATAGCCACACCTCAGGCAGCTCCAGCCTGAGGGCCGGTCATTAGTGAAGAATGAGAAGGACCATAAGGACTCTTATTCTGCGCAATATGAGACCATCTTTGAAATCACTCTCCATCTGTAATTTCTTCTTTTCTTACCAAAGGCACATCCCTCCCATTCTCAGACTTGCTGCCACTCCGAGAGAGACAGACTTCAATAGATGAGGGAGACGGCATCCTTTCCTGGGTTGCACCTCCAGGCACAGCTTTCCAAAAAGTAAACCCTAGGGCAGGGGCGCCCAAACTTTTGACATCTCTGGGCTATGCTGGAAGAAGAAGAGCTGTCTTGGGCCACCCATTAAATACATTGCAACACATAATCACAAAAACATCTCATAATGTTTTAAACACCTCATCTCATAATGATTTTGTGTTGAGCCACATTCACAGCCATCCTGGGCTGCACACAGCCCACGGGGTTGGGTCATGGGTTGGACACCCCTGCTAAAGGGAAAGCCACTTCCTTAGGAATGAGATTGATGAAGAAGCTGTCTTTATGCAGTAGCCTAGAACCACCGCATATGCAGACGGAGACTTGCCTGCATTTGATACAAAGCCCTGGTGAGCAGGATGAATGTTTTTAAGTACAGACTTTTAGGATATAAAAGATCAGTGGGTGACAAAGAGATGGGGCATCAAAAGAAGATCTGATGGGGATCAGGATACTCGTAGCTGCCTTCCACATCCCACTGGCCATGGACAGGCAGCAGCTGCCCAGCACACTGATGAGAGGAGTCTGGGACCCCGTGTGGATCCCATGACCAGTCGACAATGACTTTGCTAGCCCAGAAATGGGGAACTGTGGCACATTCCTCCTAGACTCCAATGTCACCAGTCCCTCCATAAAGAGGAATCGAATTTAACGCCACAGTCCTATTGCACATTATAGGTGGTCCATTATGTAAATAATGATATGCTATACATAGTTAATAGTTTAATAAACCATGCACCCTTGGCTGGTGTGGCTCAGTGGGTTGGAGCCTCATCTGTTAAACCAAAAGTCCACAGGTTCAATTCCCAGTCAGGGCACATACCTAGGTTGTGGGTTCAGTACCCAGTTGGGGCACATATGAGAGGCAACCAATCAATGTTTCTCTCTCATATTGTTATTTCTCTCCCTCTCTCTCCCCCTCCCTTCCCCTGTCTCCAAAATCAATAAGCATGTCCTCAAGTGAGGAAAAAAATAAAATATTTAAAAAATAAATCATGCATATCTTATTCTATATTTTCAATCATTCTTACCATCTTTGAAAAGTCTGGAGAAAAACAAACCTCTTCAGATATTATTCAACAAGTGGAAGACTGGACACAGTGAATCCCCACTGATCATGTGGCAAGGACCCCATTGGCCAGGGTGGACAGAATGGATCAGCAGCTACCCTTATGGGGATACGTCATAAGGACTGTTTGGGGGGTTTTTAGATATTTATTTATTTATTTATTTACTTACTTACTTACTTACTTACTTACTTACTCACTTACTTATTTATAGAGAGAGGGGAATGGAGGGAGAGAGAGAGGGAGATAAATGTCAATGTGCAAGAGATACATCAATCAGTTGCTTCCCATTCACCCCAAACGGGGAACCTGGCCTACAATCCAGGCATGAGCCCTGACTGGAAATTGAACCAGCTCAGTCCACTGAGCCACACCAGCCAGGGCAAGGCCCTTTTTGCTTGTGTGTGGCCTATGTTATAGAGCCACAGGTCTTGGAGACGAATGGGACCTTGGAAACCATCCTGTCCCCCCAGCCTCAGACACCCACCAATGGAGTACTATCTCCTTATGACCATCCTTGGCCACCACATGCCTGGGCGGACTTTTTCTGGGTGCAGTACCTTCTGGCAGTCACTCCCGAGCGATTACAGTACTTTGCTTTATACACACGCCCATGGAACTGCACCTGAAAAGAAAATGGGATCAACACGTATTGTCAGAACCCATGGGACACACGAGACCAAGAGTGACCCCCAACGTAAGCGCTGGGCTTGGGGAGATAAAGACATGTCAGGGCAGGTCCAGCGATTGTAGCCAATGCACTGCTCTGGGGCGGGGTGCTCGTCGCAGGGGGGAGGCTGTGCATGGGCAGGGGCGGGGGTATGTGGAATCCGCTGCCTTTTCTTCCCAGCCAGCTTTTCTTTGAACCTAAAACTGCTCTAAACATAAAGTTCATGACTTTGAAATTAGTCAGCCAGGGCCCTCTCTGTGCATGTGGAGCTCAGTGTCTGCTGTCTGTGTGCAGCAGCGCGGATGGTGTTCTTTGCATGAGCTCTGGGGTCAGCATGGGCGGTGCGTCCTCTGACTGCTTCCCCGTCTCACTTAGACAGATTACATAATGGCTGCCATGTACTGTGAGGAGGGGTCTGACTTTAAATTGGGGGCATGGGGTCTAGAAATGAAAGAACATTTTAAAAGATGATTAATTAATTACCAGCAATGCCCTCATCCTTTAGATTTTATTTATTATCTATCTATCTATTTATTTATTTATAAAGAGGCTGATGGGAAGGAAGAAGAGAGAGAGAGAAACATCGATGTGAGAGAGAAACATCATCAGTTGCCTCTTGTATACACACCAACCAGGAACCTGACTGGGAATCGAACCAGTGACCTCTTGCTTTGCAGGATGACACCCAACCACCTGAGCCACACCGGTCCAGGCTGTGTACATCTTTACAACTGCAACTTACCTTGGGAGCATGTGGTTTCCCTTGTCCTTGCATTCCCCTTCCTGGCACCCCATTTCACTTCTCTGAGTGAGGGCCTGCCTTCCGCCATCGCCAAGCTTTGAGATCATCTTGTCCTAGCATTTCCCTTTGTTGTTGGTCTCATTTGATTCATGAATGGAAAATAAATCACCCAAGATGACTTACTGCTGAAAGAAAAGGAGATAAGTCAGGAGAAAAGAAAGAATTTTTCTTTGCAGCTCAGGAAATGCAACTCTCTAGATAAGTTTTTAAAAAATGGTCCCCTTAATTTTTTTTTGCAATCCAAAAACAAAATTTTCTTTAAAACCAAATGTATCATGCATGTGTCCCACACCACAGTCATGTTTGTTCTTTTTTTTTATATATAAAATAGGCAGATTTGAGATGGGGGAAATGATCAATTTCAGTCCATCCTCTTTCTCTGTGAGTGTTAGTTAAACAAGGATGAAAAGTAAGGTAATCCTTCCAATGCCCTTCCCCCACCTCTTCCCACCACCCACAGAGGTTTCATACAAAGATATTACAGTTGTTGTGGTTTCTGGCCCTAATCCAACATTTTTCCGAAAGCATGTATTAGGAGCACTGCAGTGTCTACAGGGCTTTAGCATGCATGTGCACACGTGTGTGCATTTGTTATTTGTATGTGTGTACTTGTGTTTGTGTTGACAATTGTATTTGTCCTGTTTCTGTGGAGTACAATAGTTCCAGGAGTACCTGAGAGCCACTGCGCACACCTTTCCAGAACCTTCCTACCCTACTTCTATTAAGCAGCTCCAGCTCTGGCAAGGCAACACCGATGAGTGCCTCCGGCTGAGCCATTTGAGGATTCGGGACAGTGTTCACGTATCATTAAACAGTCAGCTCTCCAGGCCACCGAGTCCACTACTAGCACCTCTGCAGCCTATCACCTAGGCCCATAACTGAACCCTTTTTTGAACCACATCTGTTAAATACAGATAATGCAGCTCCCGTCACAGGGTCCTCGTGAGAGTAAAAGCAGACAACGTCTGTCATGCACCTCGCACAGACAAGGCGCACAGTCAGCAACCACTGCCTTCCTCTCGCCCACCCCTTGGTGGTGCTCAGGCGAAGGCGTGGCTCTGCGTCCTTTCCTCCCGGGGCCATCTGTGAATTTGCTCCCGCAGCAGCTAGGAAGCGAGCTTGCTCTGGTTTCTACCACTTCCCCCTCTTTTCAGCCCTTGTCAAAAGTCCACAGTGACTTCCTTTTCTGAACTTGATGGTACCCACAAGTCAGCGCCTACTAGCATAAGACTGAGCTGCTTGTGAAGGGTTTCAAGAGTCTTTGTCTGCTAACCAGACAAACTACCATAGGGCAGGATTCGGCTTCCTGTTCCTGCCGTTTCCTCTCACACCGCCCAGACTAGCCATCAGCGCTATGTTGGTAAATGGTGGTGGATACACTGGCACAGGGGATGGAATCGCTTGAGGGCCACAAGTCAGAGAAGCCTGCACCCCAGCCTGGCGTGGACCTGTGAGTCACACGCGTGGACCTGTGAGGTTCAGTCCGGCCATGAGAGGAGAGTTCTGTAGGGCTCTCATACCCAGGCATCTGCCCCTTCTGTCCGCTGGAACTTGAGGCAGACAAGTGGTCACCAGGACCAGTCTTGGAAGGCAAGTGTGTGCCTGCTGTTAACAGTTCATCTTTAAGCTCCTTTCCCCACCAGGGGTGCCCCTGTGCGCACTAGACACCTGGAGACCTCGTGTAACCTCAACTTCAATAATCACCACTTACTTTCAGAGCAGCTGTGCAGTTCACAACCCTGAACACTGAACCTTCTATTTTGCTCCCTCTGTGGTTGGGACAACTTTCCCCTGTGCAGGGGACAGGGAGTCACGCAGCAGGACGTGCTGTTCTAGGGAGTGAGCAGGCCCAAGATGAAGGCCCAAATCTACCACATAGTAGCCTTTGGGTGACTAAGTATCAGTGTTCTCCACCTGTAAAATAAAGATAAAGATGCTTCGATCACCACAACTTTTGGACAAATTAAAGTTATTTATGATTGCTAACATTTGTTGGGAACTTACCACATACAAGGCTAGTTTCCTTATATACTTTTTATTTGGACCCCAGGAGAGTCCTGTGACTCTATGAACCCTATTTGGCAGGTGAGAAAGTTAAAGAGTGTGACTTAGACAGACTGGAGAGATAAAGTTACCGCCCCAAGACTGACATCCATTTATGAGGCAGGGCTGGGATTAGCAACAGGAAGTCTTTTCAGGGATGGTTGTTCTTATGCCTGTCTTGCCTTCCCACCTCTAAACTGGAGGCTTTTCAAGGATAGAGATACCCTCCCCTTGTTTTATAGCCAATCATGGAGTCTTTTAAAACACCAAAAAAAAAAAAAAAAGCTTCATAAATGAATGAGGACATTGTTTTTTGAAGAGCAGAGGGCACAAACTCTTTAGAAAAATAATAAGAATTAGAATATAAATATCTGAGATTATTAGCACACAGCCCCACTAGAGACCAGAAGAATAGACAAATTATGCTTTAAAGGCCTCTCTAGACTTGTAACACTAGACACTAGAAATAGCTAAATAATCGAGCCGTTGACCTTGTTCATGTCTGAAATCTCTTATGACCTATCTGTTCGTTAGTTGCTGACTGTCTTGCTCTCACTATATTGCCACACTCTGCGCCTTAATTTCCAAGGAAGATGAATGAGCCCGTGATGAGTGAAAAGACTTTAATCAGCTGGGAGAACTTTTTCCACGTTACTAATCCTCCCAGGACTTGACCAACTTGTTCTCACTTGTCCTCCTCAAGGTCCTGACTGCACTGGGAGAGCCTTGTGATCAGGAACTTGCTGATGACCTGCTTGGGAAGGGAGAGGGCACAAGTCAGGCGAGGAGAGAGCCTCCTCGTCCCAATGTAAGGCCGGGAACTCTTCTCCCAAGCCAAGGATGGGATATTTCCAAAAACTCTGAGAAGTGAATTCTTGCCTGTGGTATATCCAGATTTACCTCTATGCGTTCAGGTGAAAATATTCCATTTCCAGGTTGGATCATGTGGCCTACCATAAATTTACTTCACATAACAGCTGGATTCCAGAAGCGCGTGCAAACCAAGGGTGGCCAACTCTTTTGAAAAGCTGCTAAAGTAAAACCCTCTCTAAATGGAACACATACATGTAGGCTCTGGTTCTCTCTGCCCTTGTTAAGCCTACCCATTGGATTGTAAATGTTACCTGCCTGATTTCTGTAGCCATGTGTGTGTATGAGTGAGGGCACAGGACCAAGACCTGAGCCTTGAGGGGTGTCCCCAAACAGACAGCGCAGAGGGAACACTCACCCTCCAGACCTGAGACAGAGAAGCAGCAACTCAGAGCTAGAAGGAGAAAATGTGACCCCAGAACCCAGTGGCTATTAAGAAATAGGGCTGGTGAAATTTGATAGGGGAAGATTCAGGAGTCACCTGGAAGGGGAGGGGACTTAGTGAGACAATGGACTACATGGGGAAGAAGTTTAACAATCTGCAGATGAATAAGGACGGAATAGGGAATAGGCGTTTAAGAGGAAGAAGAATTGCTCAACGAGGAGGAGTCATGGGCGTGCTCTCGGGTTAGGAAAGACTCAGTGGAAGGAAAGGTCTTTTGGGTGACCTACCGTCCCAGTTTGCCCATAATGGAAAGATTTCCTGACCTGGTGAACTTTTGGTGCTAAAACTGATAAAGTCCCAGGCAAAACCCGGAAGGAGTTGGTCATCCTACAAAAAGCAAAGAGGACAGTGCGGGGATGGTGTGGGATAACTGGATCTGAGAAGAGGCAGAGAGGCTCACCTGGAAAAGAGGACGGATGCTTTCCAGACACCAGTTTTCATTCCACTGAGAAGTATCTTGGTGCACACAGAGCATTTTAGTTCATGAATTACAGAAAATACTTTCAGTTGCTCAGTTGATCTGGCACACACTTAGCTTTAGTGTCTGCCTCGTTTCAGGCTCTTGGTTAGCTCACTCCAGCTCTCTAGAGCCTTCTGGTCACTGACCTTCCACCTCTCTGCTTTCCAACTCAAGGTCAAACTTTCACTCTGTTAGTCTTCAGCCCCTGACAGAAAAAGCTCAGCAAAGCCAAGGCCCCATACTGTTCTGTTTTGGATCAAAACATTCTTCCAAATACTACATGGGGAGGCAGTGCTCAGGCCTGCAGCATGTACACGGGCTTGCTACAATGTCCCCCAACCTTCTCTCGCTCCCGTCTGGCCACATCCCTGCAAAGCCCACATCCTCAAATCCCTCTGACACTCCATCTTACCCAGCCTCCTCCATCCCATGTCCACTTCTTTTAACAGCCATTTCACAAGAGCAGGATGGAGACACACAATTCCTTTCTTAGTGCATCTTAGAGTTTAGGAAATTCTCCAAAGCTGACAAACCTCTTCCCTTTATATCTTCAGGAGTTATAAGCAAACAGGGTGTCTTGAAAAGATAGACCTAGAAGATCAGAGACTAGCTGTTGGCTCTGCTGCTATTATCCATGGGAATCTGGGTAAGTAATTTAAGCTCTCTGTGCCTCCATTCCTTCATCTGTACAATGGGTACATGATGCCTACCTCCCAATGTCAGCCTAATCAAATTAGAATGGAGATAGAAAAATGTTTTGTCAGTTCTTAGACACACTATAAATTAGCTAGTGGCACTGGAAGGAACAAGTTAAAAAAGACATACTGGAAAGCCAGCAATAAATATTTGTTAGATAAATGAATAAATGAGTAGGGGAATATAGAATTGCTAAGGTCAGCAAGACCAATGGCGAACCTAAAAACCAGTCAGTGCCAACCTAGGCATAAAAACAAGAGTGAGCAGGTTCAGGTTCATGGAAGTGGAAGTTTGATGTAACTTGGAGGCGTGAATGTGAGCTGACAGGACACCAGGTGCAAACTACCAGCCACAAAGGAGGACTCGCAATGGAGGAAACCACCCTGGCTGGGAGAAGCCTCATAAATACAAGGTCAAGCGCAGGGTAAGCCACATGCTGAACTGTGCTGGAATCACATGCACAGAGGCTGTTGGAGCAAGAACAGGTTCAAACTGGACTGTAAACCAGGAAAGCAGGCGGGTGGAAGCGAAGAGGCATGCTGGCTGCTGCTGAACTGGGGAACACATGTCCTCCTGAATGGGGGCATTTGGAAATCAGTTAAAACAACACCTGTGCCAGACAAATGAACACAGACGAAGAAACCAGCTCAGAGAATGGCAGCGTCTGCCAGTGTATGGCAGCCCTGGCAGCCCTGGTCATCTAGCTTTCCTGACTTCAAGCAGTACATCGTCAAGACTTCAGAGGAGCCCTGGCCGGTGTGGCCCGGTGGTTTGGAGCATTGTCCTAAAACTGAAGGGTCTTGGGTCTGATTCCTGGTCAGGACACATGCCTAGGCTGCGGGTTCCATCCCCGGTCCTGGTGCATATGGGAGGCAACCAATCTTTTCTCACATTGATGTTTCTTTCTTTCCCTTCCTCTCACTCTAAAAAAAATAAAATAAAATAAAAAAGCAATGAAAATATGTCCTTGGGTGAGGATAAAATTTTTTTTTTAAAAAGACTTCAAGGGAGAGAGGAGGGTCTGTTCGAACACAGACCTTCTGCTCATAGTGCTCAGCTCAGGATGGGCTCCACACCCCTTTGAGCCCTGGCCTTGTCCCAGCGTGGATCCAGAGATAAAAGTGTGATTAGGAATGTGCAAGGAGCCCGAATAAGGACGTTAATGCCCAGTAGGTGAGGAGACCCAGGGAGGAACTAGCTGTATGAGGGCCGCCATGATAAAGTACCACAGATTGGGTAGCCTGCACAACAGAAATGCGTAACCTCACGGTCCTGAAGGTTGGAAGTCCAAGATCAAGGGTTTGGTTGCGTTACTTTCTCCTGAGACCTCTCTCTTTGGCTTGTCTTCTCCATGTATCTTCACACGGCCCTCCCTCTGTGTGTGCCTGTGTCCTGATTGCCTCTCCTTATGGGGACACCAGACATATTGAACAGGGCTCATCCCGATCACCTCAGTGAACTTCAGTGACCTCTTAAAAGCCATACCTCCAAACACGGTCACATTCTGAGGTAGTAGGGCGGGGGGGGGGGGGGGGGGGGCAGGGGACATAATTCAGCCCATAACACTAGCTCTTGATAAAAATCAACAATATTCCATTGGAATGAGATTTATCCTCTGGCACTGTGTATACTAGAAATAATTGAAAAAACCTTATGGGGACAGAACAAGGGGGCCTAGTGATGCGAGGCCAACCTCAGACAATCAGCCTCACACATCTTAATCCCTTCACCCGAGAACTACTTTTTGGATTGAACTGCCTATATTTCAGACACTCTGCCAAGTGCTGGGGACCAAGCAGTGAGCAAGGTCGACCTGGCCTGGTTCTGAAGTAACTCAGAGTCTAAGGAAAACATTATTTCTTCTGGTTTCACCCTTTATTACTTACGAGGTTGCTTAACCTCCATGAGCCTCCGTTTCCACACCTGTGAGATGGAGAAAAACGACACCCGTGATTAGAGAAGGGAATACGATGCGTAAAGGGCCTGTCAGAATACGCATCCTCAATAAACATGAAGCTTCTCCCCTAAGTCTTATTACCTAAGAGGCCACATAAAATAACACCTAGTAAGAAAATTAAACTTTTCAAATTTGAAATGGAACATCTTTATTTTGCCTAAATATGCTACTTCCCATTCCAGGGCAAGACGAAAGCAGGACCATAACTTATGAGTGGAGACAATGAATATGTTATCAACAGAAAGGCACATTCCAAGATAGTACAGGTCCCGCTTCCGAGGGTCCAGCTTATCCCTGCGTCTTCTGACGCGGTGGGCTGAGGAAGGACTGGCGCCATCTTGGACCACAAATCATTTCCAAACAGTTCCTGGAGGGCACAGACCTCCAGAGCAGTACCTTCCATGCAGCTAAAGAATTTCCTGACAAAACGGATAAGAATTTCCTGTTTTGCTTTTCATTATTACTTTAAATAATCATATGCAGAGTCTTGGAGGATTCTAAGCAGCAGGGGCTGAGAGAGTGTGCCAACATCTTTTCTAGATTAACTCAGCACAATTGCAGCAGCATGAAAAATGGCAAGTTCAGATCTGGACAAAAATGCACAAAATGACCGGTTGGGAATGAAATAGAAGGACATCTGACAAATGCACCCCCACCCCCAGCTTTGTTTGGCACCAGTCTTGGCCCATGCCTTTGACCATGACTCCAGACCAGGCAGTAATATCTTCCCTGTCCCTGGGCCTGATGCTCACCTTAGAGTTCAGAAGGGAGCCTCACACACCCTCGCAGTGACCAGCTTTTTCTCCCAAGAAGACCCCAGGTACCCTTAGAAGCAGGCATCTCAGGGGCAGCTCTAGCGACTCCCAAACCAATCACCCCTGCCCCTTTAGGGTGTCTGCCCATGCTTAGAGAACACAGACTGGACAGCTCAATGGTCTTCTCTGGGAGTTCTGGGGACACCAACCTGAAATCTCACACCCAGAGGTAGTGGGGGCACTGCTTTGGCCTAACTGGCACAACCATTCTCCCCCTCCACAGGCTCCCTTGCCCAGAGATGGGGATGGAGGCTCCCTCCTTATGTCTAGAACTGAGCGTACCTCGCACCCTCCTCACTCCAGACCTGCTCACCATCCGGACTCCTTTTTGTAGATGCCACCCCTTTCATCCAGCCATCTGAATTAAAACCTCCCTGCTTAAGTTGATTTCTCCCTCTTCCAACTTAGATCATCCACCGTCCCCAAACGTAAGCCCTCGAAGCAGGGTGCCAAAACCTGTCCTAGGTTCTTTCCTGCACAGTCGTTTGCATTTGTCCTGTTTCTTCTGCCGCTCCCACCCCAGAATAAAGCGTCAGGGCCTTAAGGCCTTGTCACCTCCAGCCCCAAGGACAGCAGTGGCCTCCACCTTGCCTCCCTCACTCCCGTGCTATTCTTATCACCCCTTCTCTAGAGCTGCATCCACACACTGCTTTGTAAGTTCACAACTCCGCTCAGAAATTCATAGCATAGCAAATAAGGCAACGCCCCCTCTCCTGGCACTCAAAGCCCCACATGATCTGCTCTCAGATTTCTCTTATTATTCCTCCCCTCGTGCACCCACACTTCAGCCAAACTAAGCTGTTCCCCACTGTGAGCATTTCTTGTCCTTTGCCACACCCCTGCGTCAGCTCATGCTACACCTTCTAGACCAGTGTTTCCTGACCTCTGCCTCCCGGAGGGCAGCCTTATCCATGAAGTCTTCCCACCAAGCCCACTCAGGGCAGAGGCTGCCAACCCCACTGCTCACCGCCCCACACATCTCTGCAGTATGTTGTCACCGTGTGGACACCATATGGGTGGTAAGACTGTCATCAAATATTTTGGGTCTTTTCTCCTTCTGGCCATATGCTGGATAACTCTGTGATTGTTTCCACCAGCCAAATGTAAGTGAAAGTGACATGTGTCATTTTGTGCCAGAAGCTTTAAAAGCCAGTATATACTTTGTCACATTTTCTTCCCCATGAAACACATGGTCAGGTGGAGCCTCCATCAGCCTGAGTCCCTGCTGACCTGTTATGATCATACAGTGTGAATGAGAAATAAGCCTTTGCTTCTTCAGCCACTGAGCTGTTAGGGCTGTTTGTTATCACAGCCAAACCTAGCTTATCCTGACTACTTGAACATGAGACCTAAGAGACCATCTAGTCCCATCCCTTGCTTTACAGATAAAGAAACTAAGACTTAGGAAAGTGAGATGACTTGCCCAAGGTCACATCACTAGTCGTGACTCAAGTAGAACCAAGGTCCCCTAAACATCCAGCCCGATACTCCTTCCATGATACCCTCCTGCAGGACCCTTGAGACAAGGATCTAACAGCAGGAGTCCAAGATCTCGGCCCCCACCCTTCATTACTTAGCTATGTGATCCTGGGCAGTCACTCTTGCTCACAGGCCTCAGTTTCCCCTCTCCTAGAACAAGACTATGGAACAAAACTCCCTTCTAGGCTGTCTTTCTATGTAGCCCTCTATGGGCATTATCCTCCCCGCAGGGCTCATTATGGTGCTTTGCAGGATAAGCACGCATGATGTATAACGATCAGCTAGTGGTCCCGTAGGCATACCCATCTTCCCTGTGGGAATAATCCACACTGCCTTTGGTAGGTGGGCAAAAGCCAGACTAAGCGCACTGACCCACTCTTGAATCACCTTTACGATTCGCAGTTCCTCACAGGATTGCCAACAGATATGCATGTATAGACTCTCACCTACCAAGCTCTGCCTTTAACTGTTACTCGTTGAATTAACATTCACTGCCCTTAACCGAGTGCACAAAAGTACTTGGCTCTTGGCAATGGAGTGTACTCGGGCAATGAGAGCGTGAGCCTGTTTTTTTGGTGTGCATTTGTTTCTTTTCTTTCCTGCTTACCACACCCCGATTCTTCAGTACTCTAAAAGCTGTCAGCCTTCTAACCAGGTCACTGGGTTTTTGTCCAGGACAGGCTCTAATTCCTTCTTCTTTGTCTTCTATTTCCTTTCGCTAGGCTACCTCTGCATGAAAAGAACCAAGTCTTTGGAAGTTAGGATATTTATCAAGGTTTTCAAATGTGCCAAACCATCTCTCACTCCTGGCAAAAGCTGAGGCTGCCCCTCAGCCACTAGTCACAGGTTTGGCCGTCATAAAGGGTGACCAGCTCCAGAACAAGGAGGACCTCAGAGGCTAGGCGACCTCTTCCTCATACTGGTGCCAGAGAGGTCAGGCGATGGCCTGGCGCAGCTCCTTTCAGAGCAAACATTTTGCCACACGCACTGGTTCACAAGGTCATTGGCGGTTACTGGGCATCCCCTTTCCCCTCTGGCCAGCTCTGTGAGGGCCATCCGAGGAAATGACTGACGGGCAGCCAGAGGCGAGGGTCTCTGCAGCCACCAAACAAGAGCCTTCCTTAAGCACCGCTCTCACCTAACCCTGGACAGGTGAACTGACCGGACCAAAAATGGAAAGGAGCCCAGAGTGTCCAGTCCCACCCATCCATGAGAAACATCATACGAGTCACACATGTTTGTAACTGCTCTAAGAACCACATAAGAAAAAAGAAATAGGCAGGTAAATTTAAGTTTACTAATTTATTTTATTTAACCCAATATACCCAAAATATTGTCATTTCAGCATGTAATCGATATAAACTCTTAATGAGGGAGTTCACATTCTGTTTTTACAACGGTCTTAGAAACCCACGTGTGTTTTACATTCACGTCACACCTCAATTCAGAAGAGTCACACGGTTCAAGTGCTCAATAGCCACTTGTGACTGACGGCCTCTGTGTTGAAAACACACGCCTAGTTAAGCCTCTTATCACTACAGATGAGGAAACTGAGGCCCTGCGATGAGAAGCAAATTACATCAAGATCCCAGCTTCACAGGCAGGGTTATTTTGCAATACTCTTTTAGTTGTACCACTAAAACAAACAAACAAACAAACAAACACCACTCAGCAAGCAAATAAGGTATTGGTTGATACATCAGTGATTTCCAACCAGTGTGCCACCGCCTACGGGTGTGATGCAAAGATTTCCAAAACATGCAATAGCTTACTGTTTAGTCAAGGGGCACTGACCTCTTTTCTCTTGGATTGTCACACACAAAAATAACAACGGCCAACACAACAATAGCCTTCTGGTGTGAATGAATCAAAATTATAGATGTATTTTTTGTCAAATTGGCAAAAAATATATTTTCGGGTGTGCCGCAGAATTTTAGTAATTAGTTTATGTCCGCCATGTGATGGTAAAGGTTGAAGACGGCTGGTTTATACAAATGCCAGGCAAAAGACTAAGGGTGCATAGCAGGGTTACCAGGAGTCATGTTCCTCCCAAGTTCAAGTTCAAGCAAGCTGGGCCTTCTCACCCTCCAGGTGAAGTAGTTGCTCGTGCTACAGACACAGCCGAGCACAGGCAGCAGCCCTGCTGAGGAGACAGATGTCCCTTCCCAGAGGAAAGCTGGCAGTGCTCACACCAGTGGCCCCTGGGTCCATTAGCTTGGCTTCGGACCCGCAGCAAGATGTTGCACAAAACAGCAGAGGTGAAGAGAAAAGAGCGAGCATCTAGAATTGGGTTGACTCAGATTCCATTTCCCGACCTCCTCTGCTCTCTCCTCTCTCAGGTGGGCAGAGCTGACGATGCTGGCACGTCCCACTCATTCCGCTGACTGCTGCTGAAGGATCCAGGCCCTGCCTGCCAGTACCTGGCGCACAGGCAGGCGTCAGGAAACTCAGGCTTTCCTTCCCTGATATTCCTGAGGCTGGTTTCTCACAGCACATCCATGCCATTCTCCCACCGGCTTTGGGAAAAGGGGTCCTCTGGCTTAAGGGTCGCTGTCGGCTGGGACCACTTAGTGAACCTGAGGGTACTGCTAACTGGAGCTCCCCCCACACTTCGATGAACGTCTCTGGCACAGCTTTCCAAGGCCCACCTGTGACAGGCATGGAACATTGTCCTCCTACAGTCTCATGGGACCCTCATGGCAATGCTGCCGCTGGGGTTAGAAAGAAAACCAAGGGAGGATGTCCCAGTGCTTTGTCACACAGTGCCATCTGGGGCCAGTCCCAGGGGGAGCGAACCCTGACTGCAGAAGTTTGGGAAGACAGTGCCTCAGTAGGGGATGAATTTAGTGCCCGGCTTAGATATGGAAGTGCCTCTCTGGTATTTTTAATTCTAACTTCAAGTAAAAATAGAATTTCCTGTTGATCTGATAAGAAATTCCTGTTTTTCCAGGGAGCAGGGCAACCTATATTGGGGGCATGGACAGTGGGGGTTACCAACCACTTCCGAGAGAGATGATGAAAGAAAGGAGGGGCTCACTGGGCCTCGGTTCACATTTGTTTATTTTTAAAGTGCAAAGACAATTCATACCCAGAAAAACCACAGAGTGCAATGAACAACTTCTTACACACATTGAGGACGTTCTTTGGCTTTGGAAAAGCTCCTTTGCTGGTTCTCTGGAGCCTGGATATTTCTAGTTGCCAGATGGGTCCTCACTTCTCAAGCTGGGGTGGTGCACCTCACACATGGAGCGCAGCATGTAAGGGCGGCATGTTGCAGGGGGTGTGCAGGTGACAGGCCCCAACCTGTATCCCAAATCCTTTGTCATCCCAACCTGTACCCTGCTTCTAGGGTAGCCCCATAGGCTGTGGCTCAGCAGGGCCTACTCTGCTTGCTTCTGCATAAACAGTTCAAGTAGTTTATCTCTAGTCAGCATTTGAGGCTTTGGGGCCTCCCAGCCTCCACTTCCCCTTCTTTCTGTTAATAGCTCTCTCATTTCCATTTGGGGAATCACCTCTTTCCCCCCAGTGTGCAGGCCTGATGGAACTGTCAATCAAGGATTTTTGCCTTCCTCTAGGGGCTCATCAATCAGACCCTGTCCCAGGATTTGGAAGCCTGCCCTTGAGGACTCCCAGACCTTGTCTGACCCCTGCCCTTTTGAGCCTGATTATTCATTTCTCCAGTTCGGTGGGCTTACCCAGTAGCCTGCTGAAGATCTCCATTTTTCTAATAGTTGCCAATAATGCCCTGTGACAAACATAAACCCATATTGATGGTGAGTCGGAAATGTTAACTTCCACATCTGCAAACAGGTAAATAACAATCACAGCACAAAGATGTGATCCATGACTACTTGAGAAGCAACCCCGCACAAGACAGCTCCATCCGTCTCCTATCAGCTCCGTGAGAAAGGCAAGCAGTGATCACAGCACCTTTTGAGAAATGAGGAGGCAGAGTTTCCGAGGCCTACCCAGCTACCACACAGCCTGGAGGTGCACAGCCATTTCTCCCCCATGGGCTTGTCTTCTGACCCCAACCTAGGATGGTCTCCCCCAGACCACACCGTCTCTCCCAAGCCTCCTGCACTGAACTGCAGCTCTCTCTCCAAGATGGGGGTTATTCACTCTTTAGCCTCTTCTGCCATGCCCTGGCTCTCCAGTACTTGAAACTGGGAACCTAAACTCTGAAAGACATTTCATGAAGTCTGTCTGACTTGCCAATATCCAGATACAGCTTCAAAGTCATCTTTAAAATGTCATGAAGAGAGCAGCAATCTGTCTTTCTCGAGCTTCATCTTTTGTCTCAGCCTGGTTTCCCTCGAAGTCATGTAGAATGAATTGCTCCTGGGGCAGAAGGGTCATGTTCTTAGAAGGGAAATCAGGCTGAGACAAAAGATGACGCACGAAAAAGATGGATTACTGCTCTCTGACCACTATAATTGCCGAACTTCACAAGCAGGCAGTCTGATGAATGAACTGCTATCTGAATCAGAACAACTACCAGCAACGGCACAACAGCCGTTGCCTCACATACCCAGAACTGCTCAAATTCCTAGACCGCAATATTCCTTTTCTCCAAAAGGAGAGAGAGACTCCACACTGTCACAATTTTCTAGTAAGTCAATCTGGAAAAGTCAGCTATACTTCCAAACCAAGTTATACTCCCAAAGGGAAACCTTTGGGGTGACCTCAAGACTCACCTTGGCCATGTGCAACTGCCACTTTTACCCCCCAAAAAGCTCGTGCAGCCAAAGCAACAGTGAGAAAGGCTGTGCAGCCTCCAGCCACCTTCCCAAAAGGCTGTACTGCTGCATGTCATAGTCTGCAGCACATCGACAAGCACGGGAGGGCTGGGCTTGCTCCTCAAACCAAGCAGGTGTGTACAGAGACGAGAGAGAGCAGACTGTGGTGAGTCCCACACTGGTACCTTCAGACATCTGGGGGACTCTTCATGAAAGTCACAGTTCTCTTCTACAGGGCACGTCATCTGCTGAAGAAGAGCCGGATCCTCCCGCTGGGGTAGGTGGCATGGACAGCGTGTCTGGGAGCACGGGCAGCATCCTCAGCAGGCTTGACAGGCATGCCATCGAAGACATGGTGGCCAGCGTAGAAGACTAGAGCCTGTCTGTCCTGGATCTAAAGTCCCAAATGTCATTCTGTTTCTAGGGCTAGCACCTCAGGGATGTCATTCTGAAAGGCGCGTGGGTTTAAAGGAGGGGAACAATGAAAGAAGTGATGTGAATTGACCACCTGAAGCCATATTATTACCCAGACAAGCCATTTCAACAGGGCAAATAAACATTTCTCAATAATTTCGCCTTCATGGGAAAAGGTTCTTAAACTATAGATATACTATATGTTTTTGCATTTGACTTACCTTTAGGCATGATTTTTTAAATAATGAAAAAGTTAAATGTACTTTTCAAGCCAAAAAATGTCACCAAGGCTGTATGTGCGTGTTTCCACTGACTGTTCACAGTGGCCCTGTGTCCGTGCACAAAGGAATGAGCAAAAGATGTTGGTTATACCCGTACAATGGAATGTTCCTCAGCCATCAGAATGAATGAAGTACTGATGCTACATGAGGTACTACAATGCAGGTGCGTTCCAAAAGCCTGCTAAGCGAAAGAAGCCAGACAAAAAGGTCACATGTTGTATAATTCGGTTCATGTGCAATGTTTAGAAGATATAAATCCATAGAGTCAGAAGACAGATTGGTGGCCCCGGGGGCTGGAGGGCGTGGGGATGGGAGAAGCTACTTAGTGGGGACAGGGTTTTACTCTGGAGTGATGGGAACATTTTTGGTAACTAGATAAAGGTGGTGGCTGTACAGCATTCTGAATGTACTAAATGTCACTGGATCATTCACTTTCAAATGGTTAATTTGATGTTTTGTAAATTTCACTTCAGTAAATTATATAAAAATCTTAAGTTGATAAATAATAAAACTAATGGAAACAGAATACAACAAAAACATCATTGGGACCCATCCCAATGACATTATTCCTATTAGTCTCCCTGACTCTTTTTCCCTTCCTCATCAGACTCGCCTGTCCCCACTGGGCCCCTTCGCACCATTTTCAATCCCAACGCCTGCTCTCTCAGCAATGACCAACGACACCCCAGTGACTGCAGACGGAGGCTCGGTCGAGGCGTCGAATCTTCCAGTCTTTACACGTAACTGCCGAGCCTCCCCTCTGCTTTACCGGTGCTCCCTCCTACCTCACAGGAGGGAAGATCTTCGAGAGCCTTTATCTTCTATAAAGGTGAGTGAGGATGGTGATAATAATGATGGTGGCTATGGCAGTGGCGGTGGCAGCGGCGATGATATTACCAAACTACCACTGCTACTAACAATAGCTTCCATTCGTTCCAAACCCTGTAGGCCCCAGCTGCCCTGGGTGCTTTCTGTTGGGGAGGGGATGCTTCCCAGCAGAACTGAGAGTTTTCCGAGCTCTCTGCTTGCGTGTGGGCTCTGGCATTAACCCTGCTCTGGTGACCATTTCCCCCTCTTTCCTTCTGCACTAGACGCGCCGCAGCCTCCTCTGAGCCTGCATTTCTACCGCGATAACCTCTACTCTTTTTTGTTTTACATTTCCCCTTACCCTCTCCCCTAGTTGATATGTAGGATTTCTGTGGTTTGGTATTTGTGTGACCTACTGAGGCTGGACAATAGCACTGGAGCCAAGGAATCAGAACAATCGCCACCTATCAGGAACCTTCCCATGAGGTGGTTGCACGTTACAAGGCCAAGAGGTCTTAAGAAGATAAAGTGAGGTTTCCTGAGCATAAACATCTCTGACTTGAGGGCAAAGGTCTCACAGGCAGGCTGGCTTCCCCGGCCCTCGGCTGGGTGGAGGATGTGGCTTAATTAGAGAGGTGATTACTAAATGCTTGTTGAGTGAATAAATGAGAAAGACAAGAACCTTTTGGACACTGCAATGTGCGGCTCAGCTTCCCTGGAGGGGGTGCTGCAGCCACGTCCCACCCCAGCCCAGCCGCAGGCTCCTGTCAGCCAGCACTGAGCTGGCCTGAGCTCGACACCCAGTCCCGAGGCGACACAGAAAAAGGAGCAGAGCCCGAGGAGTCCCCCCGGCCGTCTGGCCCCACGTCACTGTCCGCTGTGGCCTGGCAACCCCCTATTTAAAGCTCACATGTCTGCTCTTGTTCCACAGACAGACCTGCCATTAGGAGTGTTCCAGACCCCAACCCGGCTGCTCTGAGAAGCAGTAATTAAATCAGGAGCCCGTGTGTCTGCTTTCTGTTCTTTTCACACCTGTCTGCCAATAGCAGGATTACTGGGTAAAAGGAGATCTTGGCTGTGCCCAGATGGGTGGGCACCCTATGAAAATAACCGGAAGGCCTGAGGCCAGCAAGGAAGGACATGGTGGTCAGTCAGTGCAGACAGCATCTGAGACCCACACAGCAACTCACTGATGTTTCTTTGGGGGCTGCCCTGAGGCCTGGGGATCTGTAGGCGGGGCTGGAATGAAAGAAGTTCACATTCGGAGTCAGAAATAGCTAGGAATAATCAGTGACCCCGTGAGTAATTGCTGGGGCTTCTATGCATCAGGGCTGGGCTCACACCTCTGTCTCTCCGTCCCCCCTCAGGCTGGCCAGAGTTTACCCACTGCCCCAAGCTGAAGACAGCACAGCGTGCCCACAGAGACACTCTGGAAATACTTGCAGACTGGGCAGGCGCAGAGGTGGGTGACAGCTGAGAAATGGAAGCCAGGGCTGCCAAAGGCTCAGCTGCTGAGTGCCCCTGTCATCCTTGCTCAGGTCAGTGACCCGCCCCAGACAGTGTCCTGGGTTTGGGGCAACCAGCTCAGAGGAGTGGAAAGGAGCCACCTCCGGGCTCCCAGGGGCCCCTCAGAATGCAGGCCATTGTGTCACTTTCCTCTCCCAGGACCCCCTATGGCTTTCCATAAATACACATGGCCTGGAATTCCTGACAATCCAGCTGATTGTACAGGAAAAAGAAAGAAAGAACCATAGACCCCCACTGAGCCCCGCCCCATCCCAGGTCCCGTAAACACTCCATGTTCAAAAACACCAAAAGCCCTTAAAGGGACACCTTACTCACCAGAGCCCAAGGATGGGGCCATAGGCCCTGAGATAGCGAGAGCCGCCCAGCAGAGATAGCTGAGCCTGGGCACCTCTGCTTGGGGTGGGGTGGGGTGGGGGGGTGCTTTGCTAAAGAAAGCCAGAAGTGGAAGCATCCTGGAGCCTGAAAGGCACTAGAAGAAAAGTCCACAACAGGCCTGTTGATTGTTACTTAGAAACTCAGCCATGGTCTGTGCATTTTCCTTGCAGCTGAAAACACTGATGCAATAAAAGCAGAGCGTTCTGTTATCACCAAGTGGGAAAGCTGTTGCACTTTCTTCTCCAACGGTCCTTCCACGGCTCCATCCTTGCCTTCCAGCACCCCAAGGAAAGACCTAGGTGTGCTCAGGGAGTTCAGGAGTGGCTGAGGTGCAAAGGAAATTATCTACCCTAGGGAGCAGCCTGAGCTCCACATCTGCCCCTCATGGCTGCTGGGTGTCTGTGTCTGTTTATATGTGAGTTAGTGTATGTGGCCACAGTCTGTTTTCCATTGCTGTGTGTGAGTGTGTGTATGTACGTGTGTGTGTGGTGTGTGTTTGTGTGTATGAGTGTATATAGTGATAAAGTCTACCACTTTGCTGTTGGGATGTGTGTGTATGTGTGAGCGTGTGTGTTAGTATATGTGGTCAAAGGCTACACTCCACTGCTGGTGTGTGTGAGGATTAAAATGATCTCCTCCACACCGTCCACCTCCCACACACTCACCTCCCGGAAGCCCTCAGGAGTGCTGAAGGCCACTGGGTTGGAGCATCGCTGAGGGCAGAGGGAATCCTGGGAAGCACCGTGGTTCCTGTGAGAACGCCCGCGTGGGGGCTGTGCTCGTGCCCCTTCCGCTGGGTGAGCTTAGATAAGTCCACCCCCTGCTCTGCACGGCCCGCCCTCATCTGTAACACAGCTGCCACCTGAACTGCCCACCGCCTCCCTGAGCTGTAGAGAGAAAAGGACAGCATCAAATACTATATTGGGGAGTGCATTTTAAAATGCAAAGGGCTATGCAGAAATAAGACGATATCATTTAGCAGATGGCCAATGAACTGCATTCACTGTGTTAATGGCTAATTCTGCACACTCATTCCCCTAGTATTGGATAAATAAGACATCAGTGTGGCCCACCCTAAAGACATCCACAGTCTTCCTCATCTGGCTCATTCTGAGACTCAAATGAGTATGAGAGCATCTGACATCGTACCTGTCTACATAGATGCTACATGCTGTGTGTGTGCATGGGGCTGGGAGGCGGGGCCTGGACCCAAAAGAGAAGACCGGGTTCCTTAGTTTCTCCACCACTTTCTAACTTGGTTGTCATGGTCAAATCACTTAACTTTTGCTCTGTTAAATGGAAATAGGAATCCATGCTTTGCTTTCTTTACAGAGTTGGGATTGTTTTGTTTTGTTTTGTTTCAGGAACGTCAATGAGAATATGTGTTTGGTAGCATTTGGCAGTGGATAAATAGAAGCCAAGAGACTTATGAAGTTATGACCTCTTATAGGTGAAGAAGTTAGCGTGAACCCAGGACCTTGATTCCCAAGCTCAGCCTCTTTCCACACTGTGTCAAGCAATATCTGGGAATAAAAATGACAACGGTAATGCTGAACACAAACAGTGCTCACCATGGCCTTTAAAAAGCTTGGGTCACTTGGCATTTCTATATTCATTAGAGATGTCCTGTTGACTGAGGGGACACAGCTTGGTGAGGATAGCATGGTCCCTATTTCAGACCCCACTCACTCCCACCCCGCGAGGCCAGGTACCCTTGGGCAGCACACAACCTGCCCAGTTCCATGTTGGCGGCCCCCCCGTGGTTATCACCTTAAGTTTTTCATTGTTCTGCAGCAGGTTGGCTGTGGGTTCCACATTTACTAACTCCCAGTTTGGCCCCTCATAAAACAGTGAAATCAGGGTGCCAGAGTGAAGACTTCAAACAAGAAAGAGAAGTGCTAACTTGATAGGCAGACAGACAGACAGACAGACAGAGGCAGCGCCCTCCATCTCCTCCTTTCCTAGGAGACTAGGGAAGAAAGCATGGCCTAAAAGCAAAGGGAAGGACAAGGATCAGAAGGAGAAAGCAGACAGGTATGTGATCGGGACTTTAGCCTGGCAAGTTGTCAGCTTAGAGCAGGAGAAGGCATTGTCAACTTGCATTTTGAGAGGGGACACAGAGAGAAGGGAGTTTTGAATGTCCCAGTGTTCCCAAGGGTTTTCTCCATTGCTGCTGTAAGCTTCCCCTCCACACCAGGAGGCCTGGCTGCCTGTGTAGCAGCCGAGGCTCCCATGACCCTAGTGGGAAGCAGAGCCGAGCCTTCTTGGGTGAGAGGAGAGGTGCTGGGCTTGTGCCTCAATTTCCCAGCATGCTAGTCCAGTTTCCTCCCTGGCCCCTTCTCCCTCCATTTATCACACACCTGTTGATTCTGAGTGTGGACCAAAGACAAAGCCGGTTTTCATGCAGAGACAGGACCCAAGTGCTGGGGTTCACAGGGCTCCATCTGCTGCCTGCAGCTGATGCAATAACTCAGCATCCAGTGAAAGTCACGTTGTAGCTGGTAGGTGAAGGCAGTCAGCCCGACAATACTCTGTGCGTGTTTCTAGGTCAGATGAGTTTCTGGGTCAGCAGTGTCAACGGTTATCCGATAAGAGCACGCAGTCAGCTGACCTAGATTCAAGTTCTGACTCAGTTACTCACCAACCCAGGTCTTGACTTGAGGGACTCTGAGCCTATTTCCTTATTGGAAAAATAGAATGAATGCACATGTCATGTTGTCACTGTGAATTCAAGCCATGGATTAAAAACAGAAGTATTATGAATTATGAAGGGCAAAGTAGAGTGGGGCAATAAGAAAGTGAAGACGATGGCATTCGGGATTAAGGAGCCCTGCACTTGGGGCCCACTGGTCACTCACGCGGGGACCTTGGACAGGTACTGAAACTTAAAAAGAAAATGTGGACTTTATTTTTTAGAGCAGTCTTAGGTTCACATTAACATTGAGCAGAAATTATGGAGACTTTCATATACCCCACCCCCCCACCCCCATAGCGCCCCCCCCCAACCCACATCCTACACAAGAGCGGCATATTTGTCCTAATTGATGAAACTCCCTTGTCACCTAAAGTCATTATCACCCAAAGTCTATAGTTTACATTAGGGTTCACTCTTGTATTGTACATTCTGCAGGTTTTGACAAAAGTATAATGACGTGTATCCATCAACACAGTGTCCTACAGGGTATTTTCACTGCCCTAAAAATTCTCCATGTTCCACCTACTCATCCATCCCTCACCCAGCCCCTGGCAACTACTGAATTTTTTATTTCTTAGTTTTGTCTTTTTCCGAATGTCATGTAGTTGGAACCACACAGTATGTATACTTTTCAGATTGGCTTCTTTCACTTAACAACATGCATTTGAGGTTCCTCTGTGTCTCCTCATGGCTTGCATAACTCATCTCCTTTTAGCGCTGAGTAATTATTCCATTTTACGGGCACACTAGAGTCTGTTTATCCATTAACTTGCTGAAGGACATCTTGGCTGCTTCCAAGCTTGGGCCATTATAAATAAATGTGCTCTGGACATCCCTGCGCAGGTTTTGTGCAGATTTGGTTTTCCGGTTCATTTGAGTAAATACCGAAGAGCACGGTTGCTGGATCCCGTGGTTGCTACAGTTCTTCTCAGCCTCATCTGCTCCTCTGGTACAACGGAGCTGACACAATCCCTCAGGGACTGCGATGTTTAAGTGAGCGAATGCACAGGAAGCCGTCCCACGGTGTCCGGGACGCAGGCAGCGGTAGCTGTGCTTGTCATCCTACTCAAGTGTCAGTGACAACACGAATGTGAGGGATGCGAGTGCGAGCATTGCCTGAGGGAGATGACCTGCAGGTGCATCGCGGTCATGGATCATCTGTCCACGGTCAAAGGAGGCCCAGGGCCTGGAGAAACTCTGGAAGGTGGTCAGGGTGCCCTGGCCCCCACTGAAGAGAAATGTGGTGGTCTCCCGAGCAGCCTGAGCGGAGAGGGGGCAGCTGGCAATAAACCCACGGTCCCACAGGAATGTTTGTCCCAGGTTTAGCCAGTCAGAGTCTCAGGGGGATGGGGTTAGGCATTTGCTGTGCTCCGCTGTGCCCTCCTCTCCTCCCCAAGCCTGGTCCTCAGCCTTCCCTACGCCCTTCCTCCTCATCAGAAGCTAAGCCCTGCCCCTAACCAGAAGCTCAGAGGTGATGAAAACAAGGCTTGTTTTTGTTTTCACCCACTTCCCGTGAGCTCACTTCATCGTTCCCAGAATTATCAGGTCACCAGGAAGCTTGCTGTCTCAGGCAGGTTATATTGTTGGCGTTTCTTTTTCTTTCTGCTTTCCTGCAATCGGGGTGTACTTGGGATCTAGACCTGTGTGTAAAGTGTGAGCTCCTGGTGCTTCTTCGGAACTCACTTCTTAGGTCTAGCGCTGGAGAAGCTGAGTGAAGGCATGGGGCTGAATGACACAATGAGGTGCCCTGCGTGGTGTGTGGTTTCCGGAAGGCAACGCATTCTTTCCTGCAGGAGTGACTGATACACACTCTCCGACTCTCCAGCGCTGGGCCGTGTTAGCTGGCAACAATAATGGTGGCTGCGTTTGTTTCTGTCCCACGCTTCCTTCTCCAGACTGCGATGGACCCGAACCGCCCTGGGTCAGAATCAGGCCCAAGTCTTCCTGGACTCTTCGCTTACTCAGTCACTGCCAGAAGCTCCCTAGTTTGGCCTTCTGTCAAATGGGGTCATCACGCCATTAGTGTGCCCTTCGCCTCTGCTCCCATCCCCTCCTCATGGACAAAAGCTTGGGGAGAAGCGAGAACAGCTCTGCCCTTTCCCTCTGGAAGCAAAGCCCTTGGAAAGCTGGTGTTTCTGCCACTGATGCTCCAAAGTGTATGCACGGAGGAAGCTGCCAGCTGGGAGCCTGGCGCAGGTCCTACTCTAGCGACGTGACTTGAGTGTCCTCCAGCGAGTCACCTCTAAAACGAGGGCGTTGGACTTGTAACCTCTCTGACCTCTTCTATACCTATTTTTAATATGTTTCCAAGTGACCTTAGCACCAGCCAGTAGAAGTTTATGTGACGATGGACATGTTCACTAAAACCAAGTGACAAAAACTGGCAGCCAGTAGCTTCAGGTGGCCATTGAGCGCTCGAAATGGGCCTAGTGTGGACAAGCAACTTTTCTAATTCATTTAAATTCAAGTAGACACAGAGGCTAGTGGCAACCATATCAGGCAACACAGGTCCAGGGAGCAGAATCCCATCTGTAAAAAATGTGTGCTCTTTCGATTCTCCCTGAAAATGCTGTCGCACGTCTATCCACTTCTCACTTCCACAGCGCCCACCCTTCGGCAGAGCCCCTGCCATCTCCCCTCGCCTGGTTTCTCTCCTCCCACTTTCGCCTCCTGTGATCCTTTGCCCACAGCACGGAGTGATCTTCTTAAAACACAAAATTAACCAACTTACTCTTCCCCTTGAAACCCTTCAAAACATCCTCATGGCAGTAAAATTGAAAACCGTTCATGGGCCCACAGTGCCTGCACACAGAACCACCTGCCCCTCAGCCCCACCCTGCTCCTGTGTGGCCCTCACCCCACCCCGCACCCCAACACTTTAGGCTCAGGTACTTTGCATAAATGTACCCTTTGTTCCAGAGCTGTGCTGTCCAATACAATGGCCACTAGCCACATGTAGCTTTTTAAATACATACATTTCAATTAATTGAAATTAAATAAAATTAAAAATTCAGTTCCTCGGTCACACTAGACACGTTCCCAGTGTTCAGCAGTCACATGACTTGTGGCCACCATATTGGACAGCACAGATATAGAATATTTCCATCATCACGGAAAGTTCCTTTGGATGGCGCAATTCTGGAACATTCGTCCCCATCCTCAAGCTTGCCTAATTCCTACCCATCCTTCAAGCCTCAGATTAAAGACCACATTCCCACAGAGGCCTTTCTGATCCCCCAGGCTACATTAAGAGCCCCTACTTTCTTTTTTTAGAGCCCGAAATTTTTCCTTTTAGTTCTGACAACTGTTTGCAAAGTTATAGTTACATGCATGGTTGTCCAATGTATATGTCATCTGTTAAAGTCTAGTGCCTTTTTTGTTTACCAATCAACCCCTGTCTCAGTGCCTGACACTTAGAAGGAGCTCAGTAATGTTGGGCAAATGATTGAAATAATGAAACAGGAGCTCAGAAGCCATATGGTCCTGGAATAAAACCCTCACTTCCACACTTGTTTTAGCCAGTTGAACCTATCCAAGCTGCCGTCTCCCCACATGTAAGAAGAAATGCTATTGTCCAGCTCAGAGCACTGCGGTGAGCAGAGAACAGGGAAGGTCAAGCCATTGGCACACAGTCGGGACTGTGTGTGTGTGCGTCCTTTTCCTTTATCACTTCCCCTACATCCTTCCAGCCTTCTCTGCGGCCCTCTCCCCCTCACTGCATCTCAGGCTTTGACCTCTAAGGCGCCCGTCCCTCCATCCCAACCCCCTCTAAGTGGCCTTTAGTTCTCTTTAAACTGTCATAACTCGAGGATCAAACTAAAAATACTCTGCAACATAGAGAGACCGCCTTGTCTGGGTCCCTCCTCATTGCCTTCCCTGTCTCTGGCTGTCACATTGGTCTGGCCCACCTTCCCACCCAGCACTCCTAAAGGGACATTGTAATCCTGGGGATACTCCCTGAGTAGCAGGTGTGCACAGCACCTGCTCAAGGGGTCCGTTTCTTTTTCTGGGGCATTCTTGATCAATCAGTATCTGTAGACCACCTATATCAGCAGCCCCTCCAGTGCTTATTTAAAATGCAGATTCCTGGGCCATGATCCTGACCCATTTAATCCCTGGGTGATGGAGCCAGGGGTGGGGGGCGGATCTGAAAGCTCCAGTCAGTAACCCGTGCAGGTGGTTCTACCGCCCTAGCAGGAGGCTCCCCCGAGTGTAATACTTAGCCCCATGGAGCACTGGGCGGGTTTCTCTGATACGTCACTCGCTGATCTTCTCGATAGTTTATATAAAATTTTTTTACATTAAAAGATTACTTACCAAATACCTACCTAGGGAGTTGGGTAAATTACTATTATTTTGGACTCACACACTCCCATTAAACGGTTTCTGAGGTTTGCAGCGGAACCGGACTCACCGCTCCCCCACGGAGGAAGGCCCTCCTGCAGAACGAGCGCCACCCTGTGGACTTCCGGGGGCGGTGTCCGCACACGTCGCCGGACGTCCCCACAGACAAGCAGAAGGACTCGCTGTGATCAGAGGACCATCACTGTTATCTTGAGTTGGCCATGATTTTTAAATTGCCGCCCCTTTCGTTTTTTGATTAAAACTTGGGTTGGGTCGTCATTGTCGATTTAGTTTACGATGGGTTGCGCCCCTATAGTACATAGAGGTGCAGACTGGCATTAATACAGTGGGGCCTATCCGTTCCCAATGACGAGACTTGAATGCCATGTGGCTTGCTATTCAAATATAAATAATCTTAAAGCTAAAATAGATACACATATATGTCTAAATATACATACACATATGTGTATCTATGTGTATAGACATATACATATATGTATATGCATACACACACAATATTTTCAAAATTTGCTTTAGAATGATGTTTACTGTAATCAGGTTCGTTTCTACATGATTGCAAGGGCTGCCGGCAGAGTCACTTCATCAGCCCTGCTACTGTTACTCTTCCATTTTTTTGTTGGAAGAAAAGACCTATCTTCCCTTTGCACCCAGGCCCACCTCCCTCAGTCAGGACTGCCAAGGCCTCAGGCAACAGCCTCGCCCCCTTGTGGAGTTTTTTCTGCACTTACCACTTTCCCCAGTGCCCACCCTGGAAAGGCACAGCCCAGCAGCCCTGCGGTGGGACTTCTCTGGCCCTCAGAAGAAGCAGTTAGATGCCTCCCCAGCCCTGATCTTCTTTCCCCTCTTCCCAGGGGCCCCTTAACTGTTCAGCACCTTACCCAAGAAACACAGAGCACAGCAGCAGCCCAGAACTGGCTGCAGATCGCCCTGGAAAAGGTTCCCTAGGTTCAGGAATGTGTCAGGCATGATGCTAGGCTCTTATGGGATCCTAACCCCTTACCATGGCACACTCTGCCAGGTCAGGCTTACATCTGTCTCTTTGCAGCAGATGGGGGAACAGGGGTGGGAGATGAGCTTCCCACCAGGGACCCCTCCTTCACCATCTTTCACGGGAGGTCAGCACCTGGAAAGGCCTTTTGTGTCTTTCTTCCTGTTTTTACTCCACCTAATCCCATTTATGTTAACTTGCTTAAAATCAGCAAGATTCTGCTGATTTGCAAACATACAATCCATTTAATTTTTTAAAATATTGAAGATCATTTACCTATGGTGAAATGCGTAGTTCTTAAGTGAGTTTTGATAGATGCTTAACCCACACCCCATTAAACATGCAGAATGTTTCTGTCACCCCAGAAAGATCCTCCTGCTCTTTCCCAGTCAACCCCTACCCTCCAGAGGAAGCTGGGGAGGGACCTGTTTAGTTTTAAGATCTTCCAGTTTGTTTAAGCATCTGGAAGCAGAGGAAGGAGCCTGGGGGGTTGGGGGGGGGAAGCAGAGAAGCAGGAGTTGGGTGAAGTGAAAGAAGCACAAATACTGCCACCGTCCAAGCTTCAGCCTATAGCTTGCCCATTCTCCCTTCATCCCTTTGAAGCAATGTGTCTTTTGCTGTTTTCTTCCCTTTCCTCCCAAAGGCAACAACTTCCAGGAGCAGGTCTCAGCAAGCCTCGTGCATGTCTCCCTGGTGGCTGCTGTCCAGGACTCAGAGCCTCCCCAGGCCCCCCACTCTGAGACTGAGGCCCCACTGAACTCCCACTGTCCCCCACAGCTCTCAACCACTGCTCTGACACCCCCTTCTCATGCTGCAGCATCAGGGTCCCAACTGGGGCCCTGGGGTGCAGCTGGATGGAGTTAGCAGCAAAGTTATACACACAGGTACAGCCGAGAGGCCTGATGAAGAAGCTGAGCAAGGGGCTGTTCCCCTGACAGCGGCAGCTGCACCCAGGCCCCCTCTGCATTCCTGCTGAGAGTCTGATGACATCCTGTCCAACATTTCTGTAAAAACAACCCTTGTTATGTTCATCTCAGCGTTGTTTACGACAGTAAAAGGGCTTGGGAACGAGCCAGATGTCAACATCGGCAGATTCATGAAATAAAGCGTGGTACCATCCATACAATAGAAAACGATGTATCCATTAAAAATAACATCGAGGAAGAATATTAATAGACACGGAAAGCTGGGTGGATATACCAGTAAGTTCTAAAGGCATCTCGCAAAACAACAAAGCCTGAACCGTTGTTTGGTCTGAGTGTCAGGATTATGGGTGAGTATTACATTCTTCTGATTTGCCAGGAATTTGTGCAACCAACGTGCAATATTAAATAGAAGGTATTTATTGAAGAGTCTCAGAATCACACTGTTCAACTCTGAGGACCAAAGCACACACAGGACGTGTAGAAACGTCACCACAGCAATTTCGCTTGCAAAACTGAGGCTAGTGGCGTTGAGCTTGCCACAGCCCCCCTGCCGGGAGACTTTTTTCCCATCCGAAGGACGAAGGACGAAGGACTCACTCTACCCGAGAACCCACATGCACATCTCAGCGTTTGGAAGAAACTTATCGGTCCACACCCTGGGAAAGGCTGGCTGTTCTCACGGCTCCTTGCACGCATGAGGTCTCCTTTGTCCTGGTTTGTTCTTCCCCTTCTCTCTCCCTGAAGAGCTCTGGCATGGCTCAGGGCCAGTAAACTCTGTCCATGGGTGGTAGGCAGGATGATGGCTCTCCAAAGATGTTTATCTTCTAACCCCTAGATCCTGTAAATTTGTTAGCTTGCATGGCAAAAGGAACTTCGCAGATGTAATTTAGGTTATAGGCACGAAAACAGGGAGACGATCCTGGATTATCCAGATGGGCCCAATCTAGTCACACGAGCCCTTAAAAGCAGAGAACTCTCTCCAGCTGGGGTCAGAAGAGATGTGACAGAAGGAGGAGTCAGGGGGGGGGCACCACCTCCACTGCTGCAGGGGGCAAGTTAGACAGCATGAGCAGGGATGTGGGCGGCTTCCAGGAGCAAAGACAGCCCCCTCCCACCCGCTGACAGCCAGCAAGAGACAGGACCTCAGTCCCACCACCACAGGGAATGAATCCAGCCAACAGCTTGAATAAACTTGGAAGCATCCCCCCAGAGCCTCCCGAAAGGACCACAGCTCGGCCAACACATTGATTTTGACCTTGTGAATCTCTAAGCAGAAGACCCAGCAGAGCCACATTGCCCTACAGAACTGTGGGACAGTAGTAATTCTCTTAACACCTTTCCAATATGCAGGGCAGTAGCATGAACAACCGTCACCATGGCGAACAAGGCGCTGTTGTAATGCGCTGACCTGTGGCGATCCATTAGGGCAGCAACAGGAAACGAACACGCTACCCTTCAGCACCAGTGCGAACACCACCCCATGAAGCTCTCTGGTCCCTGCATCTGCAGGTGAGTGTCCCCTCTGAATCCCAAAGCCTTCCGCCCCTGAGTCTCTTCAGCCGTTCGCATGGTCCCCTGGCATCAGGGTTATTTCTACACCCCTCCTGTGACTCCTTCTAGACTCTGTGTTACTCAGCGCAGTATCTGAGGCTCATTCATCTTTATTTTTCTTCCAAGGCACACATAACATATACCTCACGTGTAGTTGGTGCTAAACTTTTGTGGGAAAGATGCCTCATGACCTGTATGGATGGTTATTGTTTAATAAAATGAATTGCTGTGGCAATGAGGAATTGACAGATGGGCCCCAGAAATATTTGCAGATAGAGAAAGGAACAGCTGATTGATGGTGGATACTGGCAGCATGAGGAAAACTAGGACGTGCAAAAGCAGAATATACTAATTCGGGGCTGCTTGAAATCTGAGTGCTCTGGCAGTGGACTCTGGAATGCAAGCTCATACGCAAAATAAATAGGATTGCATTGGGGACCAAAATGTTTTAAAATATAACCTCTTAAAACGTTCATCTTCTGGCAACATGAAGTTTTAATTGAATTAATGTTCTTTTTCTGTTTCATATGGATATAAATGTTGTGGGAAATGTAACACAATTTTAACAGTATTAAAAAAAGAAGAAAAGGAAACCCTCAAGTTTCGGAGAGAGAAGAGGGAACTCAAAGTCAGGATGTTAAGAGCAAGAGTTCCAGAAAGACCCCACACTCCAGTTGGTACAACTGCCAGACGGCGGAGTCACCGTTACTTGGCCTTGGAGTGAGTGTGCAGAGCAGGCCGCACCAACACCCTGTGGCATGACGTGGGGACGAAGAAGCAGAATGAACCCACAGCACAGTGAAGAAAAGAGTAATTCACACCTAACCCAGAGAGGCAGCACTTTGGGCCCTGGGGACAGAACAGAGTTTGGAGGGGCAGGGAGGCTCTTGCAGATTAGAGCAGCTCATCGGAAAGCCTAGGACCGCTCCAGAACCACCAGCTACCATGGGACTGATGCCACCATCCCAAAGGGCCTATGAAGTACACCAGATTCTTGCAAGAAGCCCTTAACCCACCTCGAAGAGGACAGAGAACACCTCCACTTGACTTTTCCTGGGACTCCTGGCTCTCAAGAATGAAGAAAAGGGACAAGACCCCATACATCCGCTCTGTCATACATACAACCTGTATAGTAGGGCCTTCCTCCTGAGACGGACAGCCAGAGACTCCCAGCGGATGTGGAAGAAGTGGCCCCGGAGCACTCGTCAACAGTGCTCCGCTCTCCGCCTCCCGACATCATTTGGACATGCCTCCGGCCCTGCAGGCTGTTCTGGGTTTGGACAGAGAGGAGAGTCTTCCTTCTGTGCTGGGTACTTTCCTTCTGGCAATGAGCCAGGTCCTGCTCTTGGGCTTGGATTCAGAGAATGGGGTAGAGGGGAATAGGAAGAGGGGGGTGGGGTGGGGTGTGCATGCGTGTGTGCATGTCCATGCACTTTCCAGCGCTAGCAATCAATGCAAGTGTGTAAAGTAAAAAATCAAGAGCCGGTCTCACCCCATTAAACCTCCAGCACTGGCATTGGGTTGAAGTCACTGCTCAGACAGTTACTGCGCAAAAGTAGGAGCTTCCCTGCCAGGCACCAAGTTTAGTGCTCCACCTGCATTGTCAGAGCCTATGGAAGAACCATCAATATCCCCATTTCACATATGAGAAGGTAGAAGTACAAGGATTGAAGCAACTGGCCCAAGATCACCCAAGATCACAGGGAGAGACCCGACACTGGAACACAGGAGCTGGCTTCACAGTCGTGCTCTTGGCTGCACCACATCTCCCTGAGCCTCTGTCGACTCATCTGTAAAATGGGCGTGACAGTACAATGTACCTCATAGGTTTATTGCCAGAGTTACAGGAAACGATGCAAAGTAAAGTGCCTTGCATGAGGAAATCTGTTGCATCATTACCAGACAAGATTAAACATCACGGGTAACAAAAGGGAGGGACCGTCTCCTTCCGGCCTGTTGATAAAGGCCTGGGAAGACAGCGGGGTGAGCCTGGAGGGCTCCGTCCACCAATCTCATCTGTGCCACTTAGTCAGCCGTGGGGAGCTGAGCGCCAGCCCTCCTCCCTCCCCAGCGTGCTGGGAAAAGCACATGTGTATGAGAAGCCAAGACATGCTAATCAGTCATTTTTGTCCTTTGTGCTAAAATCTGATAAGAGCTGGTCTCACCTGGTTTAAGACCACAGCTCCCTGTGTGCTGCCGGTTCCCCACCACCCGCATCTCATTACAGCCCATCCAGAGTTGGACCCATCTTTGCACCTGCCCTCACACCTGCGTTTTGATCAAAGACCTGGAAACCACAGCTCTGCATTCTTCAAGGTGCTTTAAACCCCACTCTCTTTCAATCCTCACAACTGTCCAGCAGGGAAGTGTGTTTACCCAGGCCTATTTCACAGATGAAAAGACTGAGGTTCAGGGGAGCTAAGTGACTTGCCCAAGAGAGAAGAGGGGGAAGGAGGAGAAGCGGAGGGGCTTGGCCAGCCCTGCACTGTTACATTCAGCTCCTAGATAACCAGGCACGGGCTAAGGCAGGTTCCCTGCAACTGCCACAGAGCAGGATCTCAGGCCAGCCTCTGCGGAAAGCAAGGAAAGGAAGCACCCCTCACAATGTCAGGCAGCAAGGAGGACTGCTAGAAAGGAAGACCACAGGGCAAACACGTGGGCTCGAAAGTTAGGATAATTGGCTGCCAAGGAGACAGGACCTGGTCTCTGCCCCCACTAGGATGTGTTGGAGGTGGGAGATGAGGCAGGAGGGGAGGGAGCAGGCCACATTCTGTCTGCGTAGACTCCCAGAACTGTGCTCTGGGCTCCCAGGGCTGATGCAGGACAACATTGCATCGATGGGAGCAGCCTGGGCACCATCCTTCTCATAGTCCCTCCCCCACAAAAAAAGTCAGGGCTCAGTCTCAGGAAAGGGACCCCGGTCTCCCCCTCAGGCTGTCACAAAGGCACAGCAGAGAGCCCTGCTGCCTTCTTCCCCGCTGAAAAGGTATGGCCGTGGGGAGGGGACGATGTCAGGCTGGAACAGAGGAAGCAGGGTGAGGATATGTATTTCTCATGGGCCACACTGAGAAAGCTGACCTAAGGCTATTTTTTAAATTGTTTTATTTTTTTATTTTGGCATGCCTTATGTAAGTTTTTTAAAAATATATTTTATTATGTTAAGAGTTGTCCCAATTGTTCCCCCTTTGCCCCCCTCCACCCAGTACCCCCTTCCCTCCAGCAGTCCCTCCCCTCTTAGTTCATGTCCATGGGTCATGCATGTAAGTTCTATTTTGATTCCTGGGCACAGGATGGTCCCTCCTTCTGTTGGAGTTACATCACCACCACCACCACCACCCCCAGGCAGTCCTCCTGGGTGGCTTCCTCTAGTGCAGCCACACTGGTACTGGTACCTGACACTGGGGGCAGTGCAGCTCACTCTTACTCCCTTCCTGTCACTGTCCTGCTGCCTGAGGCTGACCAAACACAGCTTCTCAAGCAGCTGTCATGGTTCAGGCTTCTGAGTGGTCCACTCGGGAAGCTCCCCATCCAACGGCCTGGGGAGGGGAATGGTCTCCCCTCCCCTCCCCTCTCCTCTCTTCTCTCTCTCCTCTTTGGAAGGGAAGATGTACAGTTTGCTTCTTCAAAGAAATCCTCTCTCTCCAGTCTCTCAAAATCTATATTTCAATCCTTTATTCTCTTCTGGCAAGTGACGAGCTAAAGGTGGCAACAGCAGTTTCCGGCCACCCCTCCCCGAGTCCTACTACATGACTTAGCACCTCGCTTTGGAACGAGAGGCTGGTTTGTACCTACTGTCTTGTGCCTACTTGTGGGGCTTAACAAAGAATCCCACTTCAGCTTCCTGTCCTAGGAGCTGAGGCAGCAGTAAGGCCTACACCCCTCCTTGTCACAATGTTCATCTCGGGCCCCAAGCTCTCCATGTCTTCTTCCCGACCAGTGTGACCGGATTTCTATCACAACCCCCCAGCAATCTGACCCAAATGCATAAGAAAAGGCTCACTTGAGGAACGGATGTATGATTTAGTTTAATGAGTCTGGATCACCAGGCAGAAAACCTCGTCATAAGCCTGTCTCTCTCACTAAAGGGCTGTGCGACCCTAAAGGAGTCAATTACCCTCTCTGGGCCTACGTTTCTCAGCTCTAAAACAAAGAGCTTGAACTTGATGGTCTCCAAGGTCCTTCCAACTCTCGGATGCTGAGCTGGCCTTGGGGATTGCACAAGGCCAGGGCCAGGCCAGGTTAAGGGTGGAGATGATGCTAAAAACTCTTTGGGCAGTCCCTGATTATTTCCACTGCCATCAGCTGGCTGCTTTGTTTCAGGTGACAAGACTGCCACAGGATCTGTCTGCTGCCTTAGAGAACAAGTACTCCCCCAGCCAGGACAGAGACAAAAGAGCAGACCCCTGAGCCTGGGGGCCCCGGATAGCGTCAAACCTAGCAGGTCCGGGAAGCTGCATGCTCCAAATAGCTGTATTCCAAGATCTAAAATAGGCAGCGAATGGAATGTTTCCAGGCTCCCCCTCAGCTGAAGATAAAAATATCATGGGCTCAGGGATTTCCTTGGTCATAAATCAACCAGCGAGGACTATTTCTGTCCTTACCCCTTGCCAGGGGTCCCATCCTACGACCTCCATCCATCTCGTCCTTCCCTTCCTGGTCTCCCCGCTACCTCCGCTCTGACACGGGAGGAGGTTCACCCTCTGCCTCTGGACAGAAGCTCAGCAGCTTGGCCACGCCAGCGTGAGAATCCTGCCCCAGGCTACCTGTGAAGAGATAGGCATTCTGGTGCCTCCACCCGCCTCCGTGAGCCTGCTTAGCCTAGGTCCACTCTGACAGGCTGACCAAGTCCTGGTCTAGGCCAGGTTTCCTGGACTGCATGGCCGGCAGGCAGTCCACAGGCCCGTGGTGTTTTTCCAAGAGTAAACATCCCTGCGTCAGCCCTCTGTGGGTAGGGCTCTTCCTTCATGTCATTACAGGGGTTAAAGTCCCCCTTCTTAAGGGCACTGGGAGGCTTAAATGAGACTGTACGTAAAGCGCTATACCTAGCACCTGGCAAGTCACACACTCGGAAAATAAGACTTTCCCCCGCTGGCCACTGTCAGGAGCTGAGACTTTCATGGCTGACCCATGTCTTCAGGGAGCTCCTTTGATATTTTTGTCCATGTGAAACCCCAAGTCAGCTTCAATTCCAGCTCTCGGAGAGATCTTTGAAGACGTTTAGTGTACTCTGACATCCTAAATCAGTTCCCTAGTGACTAACCACAGAAGGATGCAATGCAGCTGGGCCAGCAGAGAGCTCGGTCTCACATCCAGTCTCCCACTGCCCTCTGCAGGATCCAGTCGATACTGCAGGCGTTGTGGGCGGCATCCTTGGGACCTAGGATCCTCGCTCTGTAGACTTGAGGCAGTTTACAGATTAAGACAGCAGGGCAAGCCAGCTATCTGGGGAAGACAGCGCCTCACTTCGCAAAACACTTGCTCCTTTGATTTGCATGGCCCCGCAGCCCTGCCTCTGCCCCTCTGCTCGGAAGGGAATTCACAGTCTCCGTGCAGCCCTCACGGCCTCGACCTCGGCCGCACTGGCCGAGGCACCTCAGTCTCGGGGATGCCCTGGAACAGGGGTCTTCAGCCTGTTCCGTCTCATGGCTACATACTAGTTACGAAAATTCTGACGCACACCATTTTTTTTTTGCCACTCTGACAGAAAATAGGTATACTTGTGATTTAAAAAATAATGATAATAATAGTAATTACCTACTCTTTGCGCTCCAAAGTGACTTTTTAAAATATCAGGTGCCTATGCTTGTATAAATGGATTTCCGGCTCCAAGACTTAACCAATCCAATGCAGCATCAGTATGTGACGTGACCAATGAAAGGCAACTCTATGACATATGACCTGTATACTTACGGTTCCAGACAGGGCATCCGCACTAGACGACTGCTGTGTTGGCTGTTGTCATTTTTTTATTTGACAATCTAAAGGAAAAGAGGTCAGCGCCCCTGACTAAATAGTCAGGTACTACATGTTTTAAACATTCTTGCGGCACGCCTGTGGAAAATTGCTGCCCTAGAACATTTCGGAAAAACCGTTTGAAACGGACAAGTGTGGATAGCAATGTAAATACTGGTTCAATTTTTAAAGCTCTTTAGTTTTAGTCACGTTGGAAGAGCATTTTGTAGGAAAATGTGTGCTAGTGAGTGAAGGCATGTGAGTGTTGGGTGTGTGCATTCTCCAGGCAAGACAGCTGGCTAAGATGGCAAATACCAGCACTCGGTGTGGTTACGATGACCGGTAAACACTCCTCCTGTGCCAGCCAGCTCACAGTGTCGTTTATTAGTGACATCAAGCTCCAGGCTCAACTGCACGGTTTCCACTCCCCTCCCACGGCCAGAGCCATGGACGCTGTCCGGTAACACGTGGGCATTTCACTCAGTGAGGGCACATGACAATGTCACATGGCCACCTAGCTCTGCAAAGCGATGCACTCACCTGTTAGAGCAACGACAGGGTGTCTGCCTTTCTCTCGTTCGTTGCCGGCCTCAGGGACTTGGAGGAATCTCAGCAGAGTTCATCAGGCCCAGATATTACATCACAGTAAGGAAGCCAAGTTGTAACTGCAGGTTCCTTATCTAACTGGAGTTTTCGGGTCATATATTTATAGACTTTAGAGCTAGAGAAGACCTCAGAGGTTACTCCAGTGCCATCCTTCCATTTTGCACTAGAGCGAAGCACAGAAAAGGGAACTGACATCCAAGGTCACACAGATGGAGACAGAGCTGGATGAGAATCCAGGCTCCTTGACTGGTTTTCTTCCGGCTGATCTTGACTTTGAGTAGTATCCTTTCTAGATGGAGGTTACTCTGGCTTAAAGGAAGATTTGAAACATGATCTTTCTTTCTTTCTTTCTTTCTTTCTTTCTTTCTTTCTTTCTTTCTTTCTTTCTTTCTTTTTTGGACATACACAAAGGGGAAGAGAAGAAACCTAGTACACTGTAGGTGCTCAATTAATCTTACTTTGCGCAGCTTAACAAAATTAGATCCAATTAACCTTGAATTGCTTTCATTCTTTATTTTCTCCAATGAGCCAAAGGTTGTTGGAGGCTTGAATCTCACCCCATTGTCCCACTGCGAAATCGGGCACAGATCTAAAGTCACAACACAACATTAATTGGTTTGAAGGAAGGGCTTTTGAGGAAGGCACACGGATTTAAAGCAACTTCGGATTAAGCTTCTGGAAGTTTGTGTGATTCTCGTTGAAGGACAGACACTTGAGGTTATACAGTCTGCCCAGGGAGTAGAATGTAGCACAAACACTTCCTAAATCAATTTAATCATATACATGATTAAAACAGACATGAAATGACCCTTAATTACATATTAGCCACTTTGGTCTTAGGCCTAATAGTTTAGAATTTGCTTATCATTAGATTTGCAAAGCACGTTTTTGATCAAAATCTTCCAGTGCATTCAGTGTTCTTCCAAACACCATCCAGATGAATCACAGCATCGTCGCCCGGCCACTTCAGTAGATTCGTGTTCCGTGCTCCGTGGAAGCCCCACGTAGCAGAAGACAAGTCCTCAGGGGGCTTTCTCTTCAGACCCTCACAGACCAGGGTTTACAGTTTTCTGGTACACCCGTGACACACTAGAAAGGAACGATACAGAGCTCACTGCTTAGGGCTTTCCATAGTACATGTCTCCTCCTGCCCCGTCTCTCTCTCTCTTTTTTGATCCTCACCCACGGATATGTTTACTGACTTTAGAAAGAGAGGAAGGGAGAGAGAGAAACATCAGTGTGAGAAAGAAACATCAATCTGTTGCCTCCCACAAGTGCCCTGACCCGGGATCAAACCTGCAACCTTTTGGTGTAGAAGATGCCGCTCCAACCAGCTGAGCCGCCCAGCTGGAGCCCCTCTGCCCTCTTGTGCACAGTCACCTCCCACCACTGCCAGCCACCACTGTGAGGACCAAACACCACTTCGCCACTTTGCAGTCCCAGCTGTCGGAAATGCCCCCAGGGCAGGACCCCTTCCGCGCCTAGTCATTCCTTTATTTTTATTGAGCACTTTTCACGTGGCAGCCTCCCTAGTAGGCTCTGGAGATACAGGGATGACCAGTCACAGAAGTGGCCCCTTCTATGTGGCACTCACAGTTCTTCAAAAGCATAGAATCAGCTGCTCAGTCATATCCACCACAGGGACTTTAAATCATTGGTGTTTTTTACCATAGCAAAGGGGCTTAGATTAGAGTCTCTGCTTTAGGTCTGGGACTTGGGAGTAGCTCATTAAATCATTGAGTTATGCATCAGATTATTCACAAGGAATACGTCTGCAACCCAGGCAAGCTTCTAGGGAGCCATGCAGCACCTCCCCCTCCTCTCGGGGATGGGGTCAGGGAACTGTCAGCACCGGGGCCATGGTGGGGAGGTTCTGGGCTGGGGAAGGTGGCTGCACAGCCGTGGGCATCCTCACTGCCGGCAGCTCCTCACACTGCGTGGCTCTCGCCCCATAGCTAAAGCTACCGGCAAACCTGAAGGATGACTATCCGCCTCCCTCACTCTCAGTGCTGAAGTCTAGGATGGCAGATTTGCCTGTCCTGGAGGCTCTCCAGAACCTTCCCATTCCCAGCACACTCTGGGTCCATAAGAACCCACTTCACCTCTAAGCTCACCCAAAGGGCCTATCAAATTTCCCACCAAATAACCTGGGAGGAACTCCAACTTGGGGATCAGGAAGAGCCTGGTTCTGCTACCTCAGCAGAGGCTGCCAGTGCACAGGCAGCTGAAGAGTCCTGTGTGTGCAGGAGCCAAGCTTCTCCAAGGCAGTAACCAGTCACCATACAATGACACCATCTGGCTTCCTGCAAAATCTTCGAGGGCACCTGCGTGTCCCCAGTATCAGTCTGGCACATGGTAATCACAGAACCGGTGTGGGTCACCTAACTAATTTGTTTCTCTTTTTCTCTCCATGTCTGTGGTACCTCACACGGTGTTTTTAATAAAGAAGGATCTTAAAAACATGCTAGAGGTGGACGCAAAATTAGGCTCTTTTGGAGTTTTATCCACCACCTTCATCTTCATGGGAAATAATGAAATCTGTGGGTGATAGCTCTGTACCACACAGCCCCCCTTCCTCGAAGGAGGCCCAGCTACAAGCTGCACTTTAAGCGGGTTTCTTATTATTTTCTTGCAAGTTCAAGGGACTGCCTCAACCGGATAGTGGAGGGTGGCATCAACCCAACGCTGCCCAGTTGAAAGACAGCCTAACATCTCACTGCCCTCTGCAGAGCTTTCCCCTGCAGTTCGCAGGCCTCTGCCCCAGCCTCCCCAGACCGAGTGGCCACAGACTGAGTGGGTGCTTGAGAGGTAACATACCAGGGTAGTGAACTTGTCCACGCAGGCATTGCGGATCTTCTCCGGGGTAGCAGGGCTGTCTAGCCGGAAAAGCTCCTTTGCATTATCTGCATGCTGATCGCGAGCTGCACGGATGGCATCCTTGATGGCAAAGAAGATGGAGGCCGCCAGGAAAAGAGGAGGCTCCCCGACAGCCTGAGGGGACAGAGTGGGGGACAGGAAGTCAGCCCCCACAGCAGAAGGGTCAGTGATGCTGGATCCACAGCCACCAGCACTAACCAGCCTCAATCGGTCAGGGGCTCAGAACAATCAATCTATTAAGTGACTTGACCTCGGTGGCACATTTCTTTGAACTCTGTGTGATTCTCTGATGACATCATGCAAATATAATGTACAATTAAAAGTAATATTAAATAGTTATACTGTATAAACAAACAAAAACAAAACCTGACATGGACTTCAACTCGCTCCTCAGTTATAAGCCGAGGGGAATAATCCCCCTGCAACTCTGACCCCAGCATTTACGGGCAGCGGAGCTATACTTACAGCATCTACCGGAAGACACGCATCACGACAAACAAGAATTGAAACCTTTCCTAGCAGAGGTGATTTTGACCCGCAAAGCACAGACCAAACACTATCTGTATCAGAATCACTAGGGACACCTGTTAAAAACGCATGTTCCAGGGCCCTGCCCCATACCTACTGAATCAAAGTTTCTAGGAGTGGGCCCCCCGGAACTGCACTTTTATCACGAACTAATGGCAGGGATCGCAGCGTCCCAGACCCTCCCAGGGCCACGTAACCCATGAGATGGGCAAAGGAGTGGGTTTCACTGCTTACAGGTGACTGTCTGTCTTCCTTAGACTTAGAACTGTATCAATCAACTCGGTTGATTATCAACCATTTTTTCATACTTGTTGGGGACAGAGAAGAAACAGAGGATGGCTCTCATCCTTCAGGCATGCTGATCAGGCCTTAGGTCAGGCAGCAGCCACTGAAGGAGGTGAGGGGCACACAGAGGCACTGCCCCATTTTCAGTGGATCTGCTGGCTCTCACGGGATGACAGGGGTGCTGCATCTGTGAGATCATCTCTGGGACGAAACAGCAAGGATGCGCACCTGAGACATGGGTGTAGGTCAGGGTTTGACCCACAGGACTGGACTGAGGAATTCCTCACTGTACCCTGGCTCCAGCTACACGGAGGTGGTGTCATGTTCAACCCGGTCCCCTGGTTCTCAGGCAGGACTGCCCGCCCATCCACCACTCTCGCCAAAGCCAGTGTCAAGCCCTCTTCTCTCTTCCAGAGGAGCCGCCTGCAGACCCACACGGCAGGTGGCTGGAGCCCCTGTCACCACCCACAGCCTCCCACAGTGCAGACGGGAAGGTAGCTCCGGCCCAGGGCAGCAGTACCTTGGATGCATAGATGGCCTTCTTGTTGGGGCAGTCACGGAGCAGGGACACCCTGAACTCAATGGGGATGCTGCCGAATGCAGGGATCTTGTAGGTGCTGGGGCCACGGGTGTGCAGGACCCCGTTGGGAGAGTAATGCAGCTCCTCCATGGTGAAGAGGCCCAGGCCCTGGACAAAGGCCCCTTCCACCTGCAGGGCAGACAGAGACCGTGGACACACTGCCTTGCCCACCCCCAGGGACAGGTCCTGCTTCCCACAACGGGCACCAAGCCACCGGACTGAGGCCCGGAAAGAAGCTGCAAACAGCCCTGCACGGCTCACCTGGCCCCCGCCCACCCAGGATAACCGCTCTGGGCCTTCACCAGGCATCGGCGCTGACGGTCACTGTCAGAACAGGTCAGAGATTCCAGGAGGCTCACACCATGGTAGGCATGATTTCCCATTAAAACCTGACTCAGGGCAGGTGAAGATGATCCTCCCATGTCACCTCTGGGGAAATGGTGACCTTAAGCTGAGGCAGAAGCTCATAGGCTGATGGTTGCTGAGTGTCCTCCAGGTGCCCACACTCCTGTGGGCTGAGTGGGACCATGCTTCTGAGCAGCCCCACCGGAGAGGAGGAATTTTTTTGATAGTAGATTCCAGGCTTTTTGAACTCCCAGCCCTTCCTGCCCTCTGGGAAAAGGAGTGGCCCCACTGTAGCTTTCCGGTCTGTTTGGGGGCACCTGCCACCCTCCACTTGCTCACTCGTCTGCTCCCCCAGCCTCGCTCCTCAGAATCAGGAGTGGCACACATAGCCAAACAAGAACGTCAGGGGAACCGGCTGCTAACCATCTTCACATTTGCGGGACCCAGCGCAGGGCCCGCCCAACAGCTGGTCAGTGAATGGATGAACTGACTGACTAATGATGCGGTTTCTATGTACTCAGTAATTGTCCATTTTTGAAAAATATAATTTACCTTTTCTACCAGATGCTCAGTACTTTAGGTGCTGATTACCCCTTCTCTCTCTTCCTCTTCTACCTGCTCTGTGCAATAAATATTCTCATATTTTCCAAAAGTGTGTTTCTTTGGGCCATCCCTTTACTCCTCTTGCTTGAACCCACGCTTGAGCACATTGCTGTCGTGGGCGGAAGGAAAATGAGGAGTGGGTAGCTTCCCTGACCTCAGAGCTCACTTTCTGCACATCGACCCCAAACTCAATCTCCATCCAACCGTGCTCCCTCTCACACTGTGCGTGTGCATGCGTGTGTGTGCACATGCACGCCCAATGTTTTCTCCATTCATTTTGTTCTCCGAGGTATGAGCACCCTTTCCAAGTCAATCCACACTAATTTGTCTTCTGCCTCAAGGGGATGGGTGGGGGGCCTCTCTCCATCTAACTCCCACTCTGAGGAAGACACTCTTGGTACTACATTCAGACCTGCCTAAAAATGACATCGGACAAGATGCTGTGGCTGGTGACCCTAGGAAGGGGATGGGCACATCAATAGCCAAGTCTGTCACCACCCAGACTCCTTACCTGTCCAATATCGATGGCAGGGTTCAGACTGGAGCCCACATCCATGACGATGTCTGTGCGAATATTCTACAGTGGAGGGCGAAATAACAGTGGTGTGAGAAGAAAGGGACGTGTGGAAGGACAGACGGGTCCCAGTGACCCTTCGACTATGAAGTGCCAACCCAGATGGTACTTCCCCAAGCAGAGTGCTCGGGACACGCTCAGTCAGGAGCGCTCACCCTCCTGCCGGTCTCTACTGCCATCGTCACTGCGGAAGTTTGAGTTCTCAGCAGCAGCTGGGGAAGGGATGGCAGTGGGCTCAGTAACCCAGAACAACTGCTCACACACCCACGTGCGAGTGGGAGGGGCAGGTCTGTAGGCTGCTGGGGCTTCAGAACTGAGTCTGGGTTGATAATACAAGGAAGGGGTCAACAAAGTATGTTCCCTGGGCTGGATGCAGCCCGGCCCCTGTGTTGTGCAGCCTGTGAGCTAGTAAGGGTTCTTACATTACTAAATAACCAACAAAAATAAAAAGGACACGTGGTGACATGTGAAACCTGTTCAATACATGCCATTCACACTCAGTGTCCATCAATAACATTTATGGGACACAGCTACGCTTATCCGTTTTCCTGCGTCTACGGCCGCCTGTGCGCTGCGATGATCATGGCGAGGCAGCACGTTTGTGCCCAGAAAGCCTGGAGTTGTTACTCGCTGGTCCTGTGCAGGAAGTTGGCTGCAATGTGAGACACCATTTTCCCAACCACAGAGTTTGTCTCTTGGTGCTCCAGTTCAGTTGTTTCTCTTTTTACCCCCCTTTGCTGCTGAAGTTTTGCAAACTCCTTACCTTATGATCCCCTGTTAGGCAGTCGATCTCCACTTCAGAGCAAGCCACCCCGTAGGTGAAGTAGTGGAAGGGGTTCCCTGAGTTGGTCTCAAAGCTGTAGCCGAGGTTGGGCGTTCTGGAGCAGAAAACAGAAAAACATTGTATATATATTGAGAGGAATATAATCCCCCCATACACATACGAACAGCTTGTCCCACAAGATCTCAAGACCCCAAAGGTTGTATTTTTTCATTCATCTGCTCTTCCAAAAAGTCCATGTGTTTGAATATTCTAACAACGTAAGGAAACCCAGGTATCCCAGAGCACCGTGTCTCTTGCCTCTGTTCCATTTTGCCAATGGCCCTCATACGAGCCATTCTGTGCAGCTGAGCAGCGATTAGGATCAGGGTGCTGGCCTCTGTGTGGTGGAAACAGGTGACAGAGTTCCCTGAGCTCACAAAGGACATGAAAGTCACACTCCCAACGATCCACGAGCTGGAATTCATGATCTCAGAACCAAAGGCTCCTGTGTGGACTGCGGGGCTGTTCACACAAGCTCACCTTGGGCTGCTCACTTGCTCACAGGGCTGCGCACCTGCTCACGGGTGGAAGTTAGCGAGATCACTATCTCAGACCAGTCTGGGTGCATCTTTAAGCAGCCACTTGCCTGCATTACCCTTCATCTATGGGTCCCTTCTAAATTTCTACAAATGACTTGAGGAAAGTGTTAATAATAGAAGTAGATGCTCTCCTACATTTTTTTCTTTTTCAACCCTGAGTATCTTATGCAATTCCAACTTTGCATGTCATGTATATGTATGTATATATGTGTGTATATTCTCACACCAGAGTTTATAGTACTCTGTATCTGTGTTATTCTATATATTACACAGAAATAATGTGATGTGATCAGAATCTGCATGAAAATAAAATCAATACAGGACTGAGAAGGAAGTCTTCCCCCAGGAGAAAGCTCAACTTTCTCTGACTTCTCATTCTGCCATCTTCATCTGGGTATTCCCTGATACAACCCCAGTTTTATCAGCTCCAAAAATGAAATAGGAACTTATCAGAAAATCCACACTAGTTTGTGTTGGTGTAGACCAAATACTACATAACCCAGGGAGCATCAGCAAAACATTACTTTGCCTAAGACATAAAAGTGAAGATATTTTTATATATTTACAAAAAGTTTTTTTGGAATCAAACAATGAACTATTTCCCAAACCCATTGATCTGTGAAAGGGAAGGTCCTAGGTAAATTTCCCAGAGAAAGCTAAAACATTACGGCTGCCAGTCACTACAATCATATCTTTCACAGCTTCTAAATCAGATGGGCTGATCTCCAGCTCTTCACGCTACTACTGAACTTTACATTCGCAGAAGACAGGTGCTCTTCTCTAAATCTCACTGCAAGTTCTGTGAAATTGGCACATTATAACAAGGCCACGTGCTCTAAATCCTCCTCTCGCTCATTTGAAGGAAAGATTCCATAAAGAAATCCGATGCACGGTACAAAGTAACACACAAGGAAACTCAGAATACATGCCCCCCATCCCGGTTCTCACAGGTGGGCACTGATGGAGGAGTGGTTAGAAATTGTTCCATTCTGTCATGAATGAAGAAACAGGTTCATAGGGAATCAGTGATTTCCCCAAGGCCCATGTATTTTAGAGCATCTTTAAGTGGAAATTAGTGGAAGTCCACTGAAAAGGTAAGAGTTTTGGTGGAACTGCGCTCTCCTGGCCATAGGCTGACAGAACTGAGTGCTGGAAGGACCCCGGGAGGCTAGGATGACAGCACATTGTGAGACGGGTGAGCACCCTACATACTTATAAAACCCGGTAGCAGACAAGCTCACTGCGCCCTCGTAGGCAGCTAGGACCTGTGGAGAAGAAACAGCCGTCAGGAAGGGGTAAGCATGGTTTCCACAAACCCGGACCCGGCACCAAGCTTTGGCAAGCTCCACCTCCTCTCCTGGATCAACTCTTCACTGGTGTCTCTCACTGCCACCCCCTGCCTCCAGCCCTTGACTTCGAAGCCTGGAGTGCTAACCGGTCTTCCTGCCTCGGGCTGCCTGCCCCGCCTCCCTCAGCCCCCGCAGAGTGAGCAGCTTACATTAAGTGCACTGCCCACAGCACTCTCTGCTCTACAACTTCTGATGACTCCCAATTGCCTATAGAGCAAATACCTGGTGTTAAGGACCCTGGTCATCTCTGGTGCAGCACACACACCATGGCCACGCTGGCCAAACTCAAGTGTTAACTCTCTTTCAGCCCTTCCATATCCCCATACCTGGGCACATCTGTGTACGTGGCTCCCCTGCCATATCTGTCCAAACCCTTTTCTTCCCCCATCAACCAGCTCGAGCTTGCCTCTCCAATTGCCTCACCTCGACAACTACTCCCTATACTGGCCGTTATAACAGCAACTCACTATGTTGCTCATTTGATACCTATGTTTTTAGGGATACTTTCCTATTAATAAAGTTATCCATCTATCTATCCACCCATCCGATCTCCATAACTACATAATAAGTTTTTGAGGTATCCTCAGCACTAGCACAGCACTGAGATCTAATTTATTGTTGATATAGTTTGCATCGTGATTGTCATCAATAACCAAGCTCTTAACTATGCACCAGATGCTATCGAGTAATCTGCACACATTATCTTACTTAATATTCAGCACAACCCTATAAGAGCAGTTTTATTTCATCTTACAGATGAGAAAACGTTTCTCTAGCATCCTCACCATGTGTATATGGTACCAACTACGTACATATGTAGCGGTGGTGGAAATAATGACGGGTTTGCAATACAACCCAGACATTGAACAGATTCGATGCCTGTCATCCCCTGACTACACCTTCGTGATTATGACATTTTTGAGGTTATCTGCTCCTAAGGGACACTGGACAATGGCTAATAGTTGATGACAAAGCTCAGGTCAGCAGACTGTGAAGGCTCTTGTCAAAAACATGAACATTGCCTTCCGAACTGACACTAGAATCTACACTGCAGAAACCCACCTGCATTCCTGCGGTATTTGTGCGTGTGGGAGCATGAGCGTGGAAGGGAAGGGAGGCAGAGTCAGGCGAGTGGGTCCGACACAAAAAGCCCGTTTCCTTCGAACCTGTTGGACTCTCTGAGCTGGTGCACAAGCAGTCGCGTTCTACACATTCCTCTTGTGCCTCACCCTCCCCTTCCAACACTTCCTGCAGCTTCCCTCTGAAAGTTCCTGACACACAGGCCTCCCAACCCAAAATCATGGAACTGAGTTCATTCTTGTCAGGAGTGCTTGTTCTGTGACTCCGAATAGCCCAGGAATGATACAAACTCTCGTATAATATCTTTTCCTCCCGCGCCCTCACAGATGGCATCTCAGCAGACCCAGACTCCACAGCTGGGGAAGGGGAGGGGCTGATAGGGGCAGGCCTCTGAGAGATGGGGGTTTGAAGAAAACCAGGCTCATCGAGGCTGTGGGGAGTGAGGGGTGGGGCCCGGCCTGAGGGAAGAATTCACAGTGAGGCGTGTTCACTGAGCTGTCTTCTCGGGCTCAGGCAGCCACACCCCTAATTCCCAAAGAGCTGTAAAAATCCTGGATCAAAAATGTTCCTTAAGTGACTTCCCTCAACTATGAAAACCACTGAGAAAGGGGCCCAGCAAGGCTGAGCATTTACTTGCCCCGTGAAAGCACCTGGACCCCTCAACTCCTCCCTGCTGTGTGAGTGGGTCACTATCTCCCATTCCTGCTCAGGGCAGGGACAGGGGCCCTGTTCTCCATTCCATGCTCACTTGCAAATGCAGCTTGGATCAGCTCAGACTTACCCAGTCTTCCCAGGAGCCACTGGGATTCTTTTTCTTGAAGGGTTCCAGCCTTTTCAGGATGGTCTGACAAGCTTCCTAAAGAACACATCCACCACATACCAGGCACATCAGTCCTCTGCATGCCCTGGCCCAGGGAAAACCTCGAGGGCCCCCACAAAGCCACCTCCAAGTAATGTGCCCAGGGTGCTAGTCAAACAGCCTTGTCACCCTCTAAGGAATTACCGGGGCCTAGGGTGGAAACCACTCAACCCTTCCAAAGGGACCACCCTTGGCTTTTGCTTGGAGAGTACTTCCTGACCCAGTTCCTAGGCTGACAAAGGGTGAAATGTTTGAGGGATCCCTAGGGAGGCACCTCCTCCCATCAAACTGTTTTTTTTTTATTATATCCTCCATGTGGGAGAGAAGCAAGTAGGTCAGACCCGGCCAACCCTACAACGGATTTTCAATCTCAGCCCATCGTCTGGGGCCAGTTCTCACACCAGGGAGTATGTCTTCCCAGAACCCCCTGCGTTTTCTCCAACTCTCCTCCCCCTGCTACACTCATCCTTCTTGACTTTGATGGAAGTGATTATGGTTCTTGGGCCTCTCTTTTAGCTCAGCATTTGGAGCAGCAGGGTTCTCCTGGATAAGAGAGCCAAAGGCATGGTCAACAGCCAAGGAGCCTGCAAGGACTCTTCCAGCTCCCACCCCAGGGACTCCCTGCACCTAAAGCCCTGGGCTGGCCCTCAGCTCTGCTGGTTCCTGAGGCTCCTTACATAGACAGCCTGCCCATTGATGTCACTGCTGACGGAGGCGGCCGTGGGAGAGGTGTTGGGCACCGTACTGGTGCTTGTCTCGCTGATGTAGATCTTAGAGGTGGGGATTTTCAGAGCTCTGCTGGCCACCTGTGAAGACAGACAACATCGCCCTTTAGGGAAAGGGTGAGCATGGGGCTAGGCTACATTTTCTCCAAGACAGGATTCAGGTTCACAAGTACAGGCAAGAAAACAATATCATAAACTATAATTCTACTGAGACTGGAATGTTCTCACATCTGCCTGAACTTGAAGCACTACTTTAGGAACAGTTGAGTTGGAAAAAAGACTTCATAAATCTCATGGTGATTAAAAGTGCCTTTTAACAAATTGGTAGTTACAAGATAATCACAGGGATGTAAAGTGCAGCATAGGGAATATAGTCAATAATATTGTAATAACTGTGTATGGTGCCAGGTGGGTGCTGGAAATAGCAGAGGGAACACTGTGTAAAGTATACGATTGTCTAATCACTATGCTGAACACCTGAAACTAATATGATATAATATTGAATGTGAACTGTAATTGAAAAAATAAAAAAATTTAAAGTGCTTTTTAAAGCTAACCCTCATTTTAAAAAATCCTGTTTAGCCAGTGCCCCGGAGTCAAGCAGGTATGCTCACTCCAATCCAGCTCCACCGTCCGTCTGCACGGTGAGGGGTCTCACATGTGTGCAGAACAAGCTCCCTTCATCCACACAACACACCCACCTCACACACAGTCACAGCGCCCTACAATGTTGGTAACAGAAGTGACCTCAGAGATCACAGGGCCAACACCTCTGTGCAAATGAAGACACCCAAGTCCTAAACCGGCAGAAGTCTTGCTCAAGGCCACGTTCAAATGAGCAGCAGAGCCCGGGCCAGAGCCTAGGCCTGATTCTGCTTCCTGTAGGTCCGAGCCCTGAGCTTCTCCCAACATCGTCCCGCACACAGACCCCACGGTCCGTAGGCTGCTCACCTGGACCATCTTGGTGTGAAGGCCTTGGCCCATCTCAGTGCCCCCATGGGTCAGCAGCACAGAGCCATCTGTGTACACGTGAATCAGGGCTCCTGCCTAAGGGGAGGGAGGAAACCCAGACACAAAGCTTAGTGAATCCTAGTGCAGCTCAAGACTTGAGACAAAAGGTACCGCAGCCCGGGAAAAAGAACCGACGAACATTTTGGAAATAAACCCCAGACAAAAATTAAAGTAGTATCAATTTCATGATTTAATTAGAGAGCTTTCAGCACTTTGCAAAATTTTTTCATCCCTCTCTCCTTCTCTCTCTCTCTCTCTCTGCCTCCCATGCTCAGAAGGAGGTAAATCAAATATCTTTGTCCTTGCTCTGTAGATGGAGAAATAGGATCAGATAAATTTAGTGACTGTCCATGGTTCTGCAGCCAGGAAGGATAAGAATGGGAATTTGACCCCAGGTCTTTGGGTCCCCTGCTCCCCTCTCTGCCTCATGACATGCTGGACAAAGAGGGACGGGCAAACTCACCCAACGGCAAAGGGCGCCTCCAGTCAGCTCTGTTACCTAAGGCAGGAGGCTTTCCCTTGCAAAGAGGAGGAAATGGGGTCCCAGTTCCATGGAGATAGAATTATATATAGCAATTACCTGATTCAGAAAAGAAAGAGTGAAGCTTATTCCAAACTTGGTAGGAATTATGCACAATCCTCTCTTTTTCCAACAATTTTCCCTGGAGAAAAAGGAACATTCTCATAGAATCCCCTCTATCATGTTGATGCCAGGTTGAACAGATTTTCAGTTAGCAACTTTGTAGAATTGCAACAAGGCATCCTCCGAGCTTCCCATATGGTCACTGTGATAACTGTGTTGAGCCCCAATTGTGCAGACAGAATGTGAAATGCAGGAATTTGGTTTCTGGGTCCTTCCGTGCTGCTGGAGCAGGGCCCACCCCTGAGCATCTGACTTTAAAGTATCATCACTCTTTTTCCCCAAGTATAACTCGAATTGGGTCAGAGTATCCTAGTGACCTTGAACTGAAATTGTCCCAGGGAGGACCTGTGGCTCACTGAGGATAATGGGAACACCTCCTCTGGGCTTTATATTTGGTTTCTGAACAACTCAGTGGAGAAGACAAAACCAGCATAATTACTGCCACCTTGCAGATGATGAAACTGAGGCCCAAGGAGATGGAGTGACCGCCAAGGTCACATTTGTAGATTAGTGTTGGAGGCAGGTGCACAACCGTGGCGTTCGTAGTCCTGCACTGGTGTTCGCTGGCATGTGGTATGCCCAGGAGGCAGACAAGCATGGAGAGATGCACCACGCTGAAAAGCTACGGTGCTGAGTGCAGGCTGGGAGCCCGCCTGCCCCCGGGCTAAGATCCCTTCATAATCTTAAAGAGATGGCTATGAACCAGTTGGCTAACGCAGCAGCCTCATAAGTTATTCATTGAATTATTAGCTTTGTATTCTGAGTTCAGCAAAAAGCCTGTAGAACATGAAACCCGAGAAAGTGCCAGAGTATCCGACTCCTCCCCTCCCACCACTTACTTGTTGAACTTGTCGATCTCACTCTTCCGAGAGTGATACTGAGAGCTTTCCAGACATTCATCCCAGCATCTGGCCAAGGTGAAGCCCTCGAGCTTCTGGTTGAAATGTGTCCGGTCCCCTTCTTTGTACATGTTTTTCCTCCGTACCTTCGCAGGGAGAGAGACACTGAGGCTTCTTGTGGGCAACAGGTGAGGGGGGCAAAACCTAAAGTGAAGCATCCGGGCCCCTCTCGTCAGCACCTGCCTATCCTCTGCCCCCCTGGGAGATGCCCAAAATGCAAAACCACTGACCCTCAGAGTAGGGTAACCCACTCTGGTGCCAACCAATTCCCTGCTTACTTCCTCGGCAGGCAGCCCACAGGTCACTGCAACTTCACTCATCCAATGCTCGGCAATGAGCATCCCCTGGGGCCCCCCGAAACCCCGGAAGGCCGTGTTGGAGGCCAGGTTGGTCTTGCACAGCCGCCCAGTGCCCCGGATGTTGGGGATATTGTAGCAGTTGTCCATATGGAATAGAGCTCGTTCCATTATCTGAGGCAGAGGAAAGCAAAATGGGAGGGAACAAGGCGTTGGTTGCACCGTGTCCCTGCCTTTCCCAGCCCCACGGTCCCCCCATCCTCCCAGGCCTGGGTGAGTTCTTCCCGGCACATCACAACAGCCTCTTTACTGCACTCCTGAGCCTCTGTGCTCTAATCTGTGCCTCATACTGAGATATTAGGTCACGTCAGGTCAACAACTTGCTTGAAACCTCCACTTATTATCTTCAGAGTAAAGTCTGTATCTTCCAGCATGAAATTCAAGACCTTTCTCCAATATATTTTTACACTCTTTTCTGAGTATATGTTCATCTTACCTGTCATGCCCCTCCTTGCCTTATCCACCTGGTAGAACCCCCATTCCTCTATGGGGAAACCCTTCTCAGACCCTCTAGTTAGAATTGATCACTTGCCTCTTTTTCAAAAAATGTGACTTTATTTATTAATTTTAAAGTAGTTTTTATTCCCATTAAAGTTAGACTGCAAGCAGATTAAAGATTTCAATACTTGCATAAATTGTGTTATGCAAAACAGGGCCCCCCTCCACCTTCCTTCCTTCCACTCCCCAGAAGCAATCATCTGCAATTCTCACAGCTTATTCTTTAACCACTATTTCATCAACATCCACATTTCAAATAATGTGCTTATATTGCCTCTTCCTGAATTTTTCAGTTTTAGACTTAAAAATTTTAAATTTTACCCCCACCTAATTTCCTACCCCTGTCCTTCCCATGTAGTTATATTTTGATCTGATCAATAGTCAGTTTCATGTTATTATTCTGTAAACATTACTTACAGCTGAACCATGCAGTGATAATTATTACTTGCTTGATAACATTTCCCTCTGGAGTTAATAAATTGTCTTTATTTTTCCATTTGCTTAGATCACTGTGCACATATTAATAAGCTAACTTAAAATGGTATGCTCATCGTTTGGGAAAATTGCTTGAATTACTTCTGATAGTTCCGTCTTCTTTTTCTCATTCTTTCTTTTTGAAAGTTCCATTCCATAGATTTTCTCAACTCAGTTGATCCTCAAATTTCTTTGTATTTTCTCTCCTATTTTCCCACATTATTTTCTTATGTTTGGAGAGAGCTCCTTGAGTTTCTTTCAAGCCTTCCGCTTCCACAGTTTTAATTCATAAAGAGTTCATTTTAATTCATAAAGAGTTCATTTTAATTCTCTGTTCCATTTTCATAGCATACTGTTCTTTCATTAAGGTGTAATAACTCACCTCTCTGATGGAATAAATGATGGTTTGTTTATTTTTTTTAAAAGATTTTATTTATTTTATCTTTAGAAGGGAAGGGAAGGAAAGAAGGAGAGAAATATCAATCTGTGGTTGCCTCTCGTGAGTCTCCTGCTGGGAACTGGCCTGCAACCCAGGCAAGTGCCCTGACTGGGAATCAAACTGCGATCCTTTGGTTCGCAGGTCCACGCTCAATCCACTCAGCTACACCAGCCAGGGTGGAATAAATGATGGTTTTTATTTGTTTCATTTTGGGTTTAGCTTACTTCCCCATGTATAGTTTAGCTATCCCTCAGGTTGTTTTTCATGTCTAATTATTTCAGCACTAATCATCCTAGACGACTAAGTCTCAATTAATTCCCTTTGTGCTTTCCCTTTGTGCTCTGTCAGCTTGCATGTTTGTTTCCTTCTGTCCGTTGTTGTCTGTCTCCCCCCTCACCACACCTTGAACTTCCTGAAGGCAGGAACAATGCCATAGGCTTCTTTAGGTTGCCACCCTAGGCACTTGATAAACATTTGCTGGACTGAATTTTTGATCTTTGGGGCCAAGTACTGTATCATCCTCAACCTCATTTTTCCTGCAACACCAAGAAGCTAATGATATAAATAGTAACAACACTAAAAGTGTTTCTTTTGTGAGCAGTTTTTCACCAGATCCAAAGTGTGAAGTTTCCTAACAGGCAATTAGAGAGCCCCTAGGGGAGTGGGGGTGGGGTGGAGGCAAGTAGTGAGGAACTTCTGCTTTCCTGAAATGTTTGACTTTTTTTTTACAAGAATCCATGCATATGCAACTAGTATTGCTATAAAATGAAGATTTAAAAAGAATTTTAAAGCAGTATCACCAAGATAACTTAGTTAATCCTCAAAATTGACAAAAACATGTCTGTACAAGGTTGGATGAGAATGTTCAAAGCAGCATTACCCATCCAGGCTAAAAACTGCAAGTCACCCCAGTGTCCATCACGTGGTGAATGGAAACCAAACTATGGTCTATTCACACGAGGAAGTGCTACTCATCAATAAAAGTGGATGAAGAAACGAGGCATGCTATAACGTGATGAACCTCAGGAACATTATTCTGAGAGAAGAACCAGGGACAAAGGGCTACATAGTGTATGGTCGTGGTCACGTGAGAAGGAAAATTTGTAAAGACTAAAAGGAGATTCGCGGCTATCTGGGCCTGGGAATGGGAACAAGGGGGGGCTGCAAAATGGGCGCAGGAGGTCATTTGGGGGTGATAAAAATGCTCAAAAGCTGAAATGTGATCATGATTGCATGACTTTAAATTTGCTAAAAAAACATTAAATTATATCATTCAAATGGGTGAACTTCATGTTATGTAAACTGTACTTCAATGAATTGTTTTTTAAAAGTAACTCAACTCATTATTTAAAATTCAAACATTACAGAAATGTGCAATGTAGAATATGCCCCCTTAACCCATCCAATCACTGTTTGGTGTCTCTTCTTTCAGACTGCAATATTATACACACGTGCCCCCACACACAATGTCACCATACTATATATTAAGCTTTGTAACTAGTTTCCTTGCTTGTTAAGAAATCTTGCACAAGAAAGATGAGTTTCTAATGAGAGAAGTAATGTGATCACCTCTGTGTTTAGAGATTAACCAAGGATGGAGAACTCCAAGGTGGGGACAAGTTGGGAAGCTATTGCAATAATAATAGGCAAGAATAGAGGAGGCTTGTACCTGCCTGTGCGAACAGGCTGTGGGGCACACCCTTGACCTCCCAGTCACCCCGGATGCAGGAGGCAGTCCTACTCACACTCTGAGACAGATCCATGGAGTTCCCAGCATTGCTGAAGTGATCCACCTCCAGAGCCACAATCTGTCCTGTCCTCGTGAAGCCAACCTGAAGAGAAGGAAGTGATTTGTCAACAGTCCCCTTTATCCCTACTATTCCCCTCCCTCTTTCGTTACCTGGAGGAAACAGAAAGAGCAAGACTCCAGACGAGGAAAAAAGGCGAATATAAGAGGCCACCAGAACAGAAGAGAGGAACCAACACCTCCCAAGGGACACACCCATGGCTCAATTCCAGAATACCTTCTCCCCACACTCCTCCTCCTTTCTACCTACTCCTGGCTTCTACCACAGGCAGAGAGAAAAGACAATGTTGGTCATGACAGGGCAGGCAGGGAGGGCTGAGTGGGAAACTGGGCGGGAGACTGGAGTCTCCCCTCATAGCTCGTGCCAGCAAACAATAAAAGTCACACTACGTGAGAGTTTCAGCGTGCTCCGACATCCCTTACTTAGGTAATCATCGAAACAAACCCCTAGTGGCCACTTCATAAGTGAGGAAACTGGGACTGCAAATGACCAAGTTACTTTCTTTGAGCCCACAAGAATTTGGAAATAAGAGAAATACAATGTTTTGGGGTGGTCAGTCATGAAACAGTCAGAAGAGGAAAGGGGGGATGTTCAAAGCCACCTCGTGGAGAGAGAGGGCTCCCAGGTTTGTAGAGCCAGACTGGGACCTGTGAGGTAGTACTGGTGAGTAAGGGAACAGGATGCATGGGCCAAACAGGACCTGGTCTCCTATAGGAGCCCAGAAAACTGCCTGTCTTACGGAGAAACTGGGCAGTGCCCAGCCACATGTGGCCTGGCAGAGCAGGTGCCCACCCTAACAACTTGTGCCCTTCCAGACCCTGGGAAGTTTCATTCCTCGTTGTGAATTACTAAGCAGCCATTCTGATGTTCACATCAAGCTGTGAACACATTAACATCAGGCCATCCTGCAGGAAGGATTTACCCCAGGTCTGCTGACAAATCACGTTTCTGAACCTGAGTGAACAAACACCAGATTTGGAACATAGCAAATTCACAACAGTTGCAAACACCACCTTGTGGTACTGGCCTGGGAGGTGGCCTGCCAGCATCACCCCTCTAAGTTGCCGTTGGCCAGTTTGAATATCTCTTGTTGCTATTTCCTCTTTGAACCTCCACAGACAGTCATTAAAAAAAAAAGTCAGAGTCCATCCTAATGAGATGGCACTGCCCGCCCTGGAGCCCCCAACATCTGGAACCTTGTATCTGGCCAAAAAGGGATGTCTGCCGCCAGATATCACCATGTCCTCGTCACGATCCAGCATGCAGCGCACGGGGCGGCCGGTCCTGTGGGAGACATCAGAGGGTAAAGAAAACTGGGTCTCTACAACAGCCCAGCCACATGCATCTCAGAGATGAAAACAGCAGGGAAGTCTTTTCCCACTTGGCACAGTCAGAAGACCTGGGCTGGGCTGCTTTGCTGGACAAGCTGAGGAATGTAGGATGTGAGCTGTGTGCTTGCCCTCAGAACCCTCACAGCTAGATAGGGGAGATAAGATGTGGACACAAAGAACTAGGTGATGTTATCTTCACCCCTATGTCCAAAATTTCTAACAACACAAGGCTGTAAAAATGCAAAGCAAAGAGAATCTACTTTCCAATGGGAGAAATCCAGAAAGCCTTCCTGGCAGAGGCAGCTTTATTCTTTTTTTCAGAACATACTAGGCAGACTCACTTGTATGCAGCCAGGGCTACTGCAGTGGACAGTATGGTGCTCCGAGTCTCCTTCCCTCCAAAGCCTCCTCCCATTCTCTTCACTCGGACTGTAATCCGATTATCTGGAATCCCCAACATTCTTGCAACAAAACTCTGTGGGTGAAAGAAAAAAATACTTGCTCTGAAAGCATCATGTAGACTTACTTCAGGCTTGACCTAGAGCTGGCCGAATATGTACAGGCCTAATTGCTGCTGTGAATTCCGAAATTCTTACATTCAAGAATCCCGTGATTTCCAGCTAAGATGGAGGCATAGATGGACACACTGTGCCTCCTCGCGCAACCAAAATTAAGGACAACAAAGATTTAGAAATGAGAAAACAACCATAACTGATAGAAAATTGAACTGTATGGAAGTCCAACAACCATTCATCCAGACTGGTAAGAGGGGCAGAGTTGCGGCAGGAAAAAGTGGAGGTTGGCAGACCTGGGTGCGCAGGCAGCAGTGGCTGGCAGATCCCAGGCATGCAGGCAGCAGCTAACGGACCCCGGGCACAGGGTAGCAATGGTGCAGACCCAGTGAGGCCATGCAAGGCAGTTGGCTGACCAGGTGGTCCCACATATGTGCTCAGATAATCCAGGTGAAGGGGAAGTGGCAGAAGGGACTGGAATCCGAAGAGAACAGAACAAGCACCATTGTTCCCTCTCGTACCCTGCCCCCCCTTCCAGTGTCACAACCCAGCGACTGGGCTGCCCCACCCTGGGGAACACCTAAGGCTCCACCCCTCACTATGTAACAGCCACGACCAGACCAAAACCCCCCCAAAAAATAAAAAATGGCTCAAACAGGAGAACAAATCAAAGCCCCAGAGCCAATTTATCTAAGCGACCAAGAGATAGCCAACCTATCAGATGCACAGTTCAAAGCACTGGTGATCAGGATGCTCACAGAATTGGTTGAATTTTGCTCACAAATTAGATGAACAAATGAAGGCTACAATAAATGAAATGAAGAAAAACACACAGGGAAACAATAGTGATAGGAGGAAAACTGGGACTCAAATCAATGGAGTGGACCAGAAGGAAGAAAGAAACAACCAAACAGAAAAGAATGAAGAAACAAGAATCCCAAAAAAAATGAGGAGAGGTTTAGGAACCTCCAGGACATCTTTAAACATCCCAACATCCGAATTATAGGGGTACCAGAAGGGGAAGAAGAAGAGCAACAAGTGGAAAACTTATCTGAACAAGTAATAAAGGAGAACTTCCCCAATCTGGCAAAGGAAATAGACTTCCAGAAAGTCCAGGAAGCTCGGAGAGGCCCAAAGAAGTTGGACCCAAGGAGGAACACACCAAGGCACATCATAATTACATTACCCAAGATTAAAATGAAGGAGAGAATTCTAGAAGCAGCAAGGGATAAAGGCAGAGTCACCTACAAAGGAGTTCCCATCAGACTGTCAGCTGATTTCTCAAAAGAGACCTTACAGGCAAGAAGGGGCTGGAAAGAAGTAGTCTAAGTCATCAAAGTCAAGGACCTACATCCAAGATTGCTCTATCCAGCGAAGCTGTCATTTAGAATGGAAGGGAAGATAAAGTGCTTCTCAGATAAGGTCAAGTTAAAGGAGTTCATCATCACCAAGCCCTTATTATATGAAATGTTAAAGGGACTTATCTGAGAAAAAGAAGATCAAAAATAGGACAGTAAAAAGACAGCAAACTCACAGATATTAACAACCACACCTAAAACAAAAGCAAACTAAGCAAACAGCAAGAACAGGAGCAGAAACACAGAAATGGAGATCACATGGAGGGTTAGCAACAGGGAGTGGGAGGAGGAGAGGGGGGAAAGGTACAGAGAATAAGTAGCATACATGGTAGGGAGAAAATAGACAGAGGGAGGGCAAGAATAGTGTGGGAAATGTAGAAGCTAAAGAACTTATGACACATGGACATGAACTAAAGCAGGGGAATGTGGGTGGGAGGGGGTATGCAGGGTGGAGGGGAGTGATGGGGGAGAAATGGGACAACTGTAATAGCATAATCAATAAAAAAAAAGAATCCCACTCCCCTCCTATTGCTGACCCCCTCGGGTAGTGGTGCTGGAGTCTAACACTCATCAGTCACTACAGACTGAATTTAGACACTTGTTTTTAACCAGAGGGGTGAGCAGCTAGTCACAGCATACTTTCAGAGCAAACTCATTCCATTAGGCCATGAACTGGTGGGTCATGAGGGTAGAACCAGATGCCAAAAATTCTGGCATCCACTGTCACATTATAGGCAGTACAGAAATGAGGATTATTTGAGCTGCTATAGATCTTAGTGGTCCCTGTGGCTATCACTTACCCAACCCCTTCATTCTACAGATAAGAAGACTGAGGCCAGATATGAGGTGACCAAGGCCACACAGAGCTGGGATCATAACAGCTAACACTTACTAGGCTCCGTCCAAGTATTAAAACCCATCTGATCACTACAACAACCCTACCAGGCTCCATTTTGTATAAGAGAAAGATTACGCAATAAGCTCAGTGACACCAGCTTATTGGTGACAGGGTTTGGTCCAGGACCAGTACCATCCAGTTCCCTTCTGGACCCGCCCTGGTCTCCCTCTTCCCATTTCCCACAATGCCAGGAGCTCCCCAGTGTACTCCCCAGGCCCCTGAGTTGACCCACAGGACGCCTACCTGGGTCTTCATGGTGTTCTGTGTAGACGCAAAGAGCTCCATCTCCCCTGCCTCGCCTTTTGGGACAGCAATGGTGCAGTGAGTCTCCATGTAGAAGTGCTCTTGGCCGCCAATGTGCAACTCACCTGGGGAAGCAACAAGACCCCACGCAGTGAGCCTGCTGCAGAGGGGACAAGTTTGCTTAAGAAGAATGTGTATTTGCAAAGTACCCAAGGAAAGAACCAACTGCTCACAGGTAATCTCTATGTTCCCCAACTGGTATGGAAAAGGGCCTCAATCTTAGTAACCTGGGAGCTGAACCCCAGCACCCCAACAAAGAAACCAGAATGACAATGGAATACACCAGGCACGAAGCTCTCTTCTGACTGCAGCCAGTCGAAATCAAAGATTTTGAAACCATGACTGTAAAATCTTGGCAACACAGAGAAAGAATCAACAGATGTGATTGAAAAGCTAAAAATACCTTCCAGAACTGAAGCTATCTGGCCAGCTCGTGAGTTAATTTATGAGCAATAACAATGCACAATAGACAATGTAAAAAAACAATTCCAAAAAGGGTCTAATCAGCAGCTTTGTCCTGAGGTGAGAGCTATGGGCCCAATTTCACAGTGTGGCAGGTGGGGGAGAAGGGCGGGGGAGGGGGCGGTACTAGCTGAAGATGGGTGAGGACTGCCTTCAGGTGGGCAGGTAGGTCAAGAGTCCACGTGGTTAAAGGCCTGGCAGATCAAGGCTGCCCAAGGATCTGTGGCTTTTATCTTCCCTAGACCGTCTTCCAAATCTGACACACTATCATCTCTCTGGAGTCATTTAGGTATAGCCAGCCTAGAATTGGGATAATAGAGATAATGTGAAGTTCTTTCCCAGCCAACTCTCTACTATTTTGTCACAAACATCAGAGGAACTCTTTTGTTCAGAAATGATGGGAAATCACTTCCCTGCCCCAGGACTCCAGGTACAGCTCTTGAATTTCATTCATAAACCAGGGCCGGCCCACCCCCGTTGTGGCATGATGTGGCTGCACCTGAAACCACGTTGTCTGCTTCCGAAAACCCCTTCTTGAGGTCTCCTTTCTCGATCTTCAGCTCGGGTCCATAAAAAGAGTTGTTTTTTATAGCATCCTAAGGATCAAAAAGAAAGACGTTCCAGTGACTTGACTTTCAGAGGGAGGAAGGTGGTTTCCCATTAGGGGAAGAAAAGTTTTCAGAATTTTTGCCTCTCTCTTCTCACAGTGGCATCTCTACAAGCTTCTTACACAGACTTAAAGTAAGTTCATGTGTAGCCCAGAAAGTCATTTCCCCCCATTTCCTTAGATAGAAGTGGACAACCTTAGACCTTGAGGAAAAGCAAAGAATCCCTCAAGGACTGAAATGGAGCTGAAATTGAGTAGAAGGGACTCAGTGTGGCTGGACTGAGTCTAGGATCACGATGGAGAAAGTTCATAGGACCACACAATCCCAAGGCTGGAAGAGGCATAAAACCTATCTAGTCAAATCTTACCTGCTGCTCAAATCGCCTCTAGAGCACAGGTGACAAACACAAGGTCTGCAGGCCAAATCTGGCCTTCCACCTTGTTTTATCCAGCCCAGCACCTTGTTTCTACCCGGCAGCAGTGCCGAGCTCCTTGCCCCTAGTTAAGGAGTAGTTACATTTATACAGTTCTAACATTATATTTGGTCCTTTGAAGGCAACCGCAAGGCTGATATGGCCCCTGGTGAAAATGAGTTTGACACCCCTGTTCTAGAGGATCCTAAACAGAACACTTTCAGAGATGTGGAGCTCACCCCTCTCCATAGGCAGCCCATCCTCAATTACCTCAATGGTAATGATGGCTGGAAGGTCTTCGTAGGTGATTTTCACTCCTTGAGCTGCTCTCTGTGCGTGTTCTGGGGTGTCAGTGACCACAGCACCAATGACGTGCCCAACGCAAGTCACCTAGGAGGAGAGCCAGACTACTGAAGAACATCACACAGCCCCTCATAAACCCAATTATTTTGAATTGTTCAGAAGAACAAAGGAAGTTCTGTGACCCCACAATTTCCTATTAAGGCACATCTTAGGAATGTTCTTGGGCCTTTTCATTTCCTTATTCTATTATTTGGGTTGTGTGCTTCTTCACAAGAGTTTAGAATCTGTAGAAGTAGAATGGAACTTGTAGATGACTAGCATCAAGAGGGCAAACTCACTTCACCTCAAGGGCCAATTCTGATGATTTAGTACTGACAACCTGTTGAGAAGTTGCCCTGGATAGAATGTTGTGATTGATTAGTGATGTCTGCCATGAACAGCAGAATGGGAGGTATGGCAGCATGACCTGTATCTGTCCACTTGGATCTATTCCAATCCCCTTATTCTTCATACAAACAGATGGAGACCCAGCAAGATCACAGTTGGCTTGTTACCAGACCATGATTACGTGTTAGGCCCTGACTCCCAGTTTTATTTTCTTTCTACAACCCTACTCTCTTTTATTTTCTGCTCCCCACATTTATACCGATAGCTCCTCAAATGTGGCAATAATATCTTATATTCGTCTAGATGCCCAGAACTATAGTTTCCAAATGCTAGTTCTTAAACTAGATGGCCATAAACTAGTTTTCTGTTAGATTTATAGAATAATGATTATTGTTTTCTTTTCATTTAAAAGTTCAGTTCCAGACTTCTGGTCAAGATGGAGGCATAGGTAAACATGCTTTGCCTCCTCTTGAAACCACAGAAAGAATTACAACTAGACCTCAAAACAAATAACACCCAGAATCGTCAGAAAATTGAGCTGTATGGAAGTCTGACAACCAAGGACTTAAAGAAGCCACATTCATCCAGACAGGTAGGAAGGGCGGAGACATGGAGATGGGCAGAGAGGTGCAGAGATGCAATGTGGCACAAAGAGGTGGCAAAACGGGCAGCCCCACATTTCTGTGTAGTGGATAAAAATTGGGAGGAATACCTTGGGAGCAAGTGATCCCAGCCCCAGGCAAACCACACAGCCCAGGGTTCCAGCACCAGGAAGATAAATCCCCATAACTTCTGGCTGTAAAAAACAGCAGGAGTTGGGGCAGTGGAAGAAACTTCCGATTTTCAGGAGACTTGGCAAAAAAGGGCCTGCACAGATTTAAAACATATGCAGACCCATCTCCTCTGGGATTCAACACCAGAGCAACAGCTAGAAGGGTGGCAATTGCACAGGGTGAGTACTGGGGGAACCTCCAGAAGCCAGGCAGCAACACTGAACCTCCTCCGAGCCCTCCCCCCACCCACAGAGCCACAAAGTGGTGAAGTGGGTTGCCCCACACTGGTGATTACCTCAGACTCTGCCCCACACAATATACAGGTGCCTTTTCTACAAAAGACCACATTACTAAGACAGGGAGTCAAAGCAGCTCTACTTAATACACAGAAACAAACACAAGGAGGCTGCCAAATTGACGAGACAAAGAAATATGGCTCAAATGAAAGAACAGAACAAAACCCCAGAAAAAGAACTAAACAAAATGGAGATAACCAACCTATCAGATGCAGAGTTCAAAACACTGGTGATCAGGATGCTCAAACAACTCACTGAGATTGGGAACAAAATAAAAAAGACCCAGGAAGAAATGAAGGTTACACTAAGTGAAATAAAGAAAAATCTACAGTGAACCAACAGTAGAGGGGATGAAGTCAGGATTCAAATCAATGATTTAGAACATAAGGGAAAAATAAGCATTCAACCAGCACAAGCAAGAAGAAAAACAGGATTAAAAAAAAAATTAGAATAGTATAAGTTGCCTCTGGGACATCTCCAAATGTACCAACATCTAAATCATAGGGATGCCAGAAGTAGAAGAAGAGCAAGAAATTGAAAACTTATTTGAAAAAATAATGAAAGAAAAATTCCATAATTTGGTGAAGGAAATATACATACAAGGCCAGGAAGCATAGAGAATCCCAAACAAGTTGGACCCAAAGAGGACCATACCAAGACACATCATAATTAAAATGCCAAATGTTAAAGATAAAGAGAGAATCTTAAAAGCAGCAAAAGAAAAGCAGATGGTTACCTACAAAGGAGTTCCCATAAGACTGTCAGCTGATTTCTCAAAAGAAACTTTGCAGGCTAGAAGGGACTGGTAAGAAGTATTCAAAGTGATGAAAAGCAAGGACCTACATCCTAGATGACTCTATCCAGCAAAGCTATCATTTAGAATGGAAGGGCAGTAAAGCTAAAGGAGTTCATCATCACCAAGCCATTATTACATGAAATGTTAAAGGGACTTATTTAAGAAAAAGAAAAAGTTTGAAACTATGGACATTAAAAAGCCAACAAATTCACAACTATCAACAACTGAATCTAAAAGAAAAAACACACTAAGCAAACAATCAGAACAGGAACAGAATCACAGATATGGAGATCATTTGGACGGTTATCAGCTGGGAGGGGGGAAAGGGAGAATGGGGAAACACATGCAGGGATTAAGAAGAGTAATTTGTAGGTACAAAATAGACAGGGGGATGTTAATAATATAGGAAATGGAGAAGCCAAAGAACTTGTATGCATGACCCACAGACATAAACCAAGGTGGGGGATTGCTGGAGGGAATAGGGGTACCATGTAGAGAGGGGTCAAAAGGGGGACAATTGGGACAATTATAAGAGCATAATCAATAAAATATATTTAAAAAATAAAGGTTCGGTTCCTGTAAAAGCTTAATAAATCTCCTTCAGAGATAATTTTCTTCAAATGTACACCAAAAATAAATAACAAAAAAATTGTCCAACTGATCACTTTGGAATATGAGGTTTCTGAGAATAAGAACCAATACTTAGTATGCCTGTCTTTGATAATTATTTCCTGAGGACACTGTTAAGTTATTAACTCATTGGCTAGTGAGATGGTTGCTGAACCTGAATGATTCTCACTAACCATAATGCTAGCGGTGCTCCTGGGGCTCTTGAAGTTTGTAAAGCAATTTCTTTTTGTATGACAGAGCCTCCAAAAGGCTCTCCTTTTGGAGTCCTTGTGTCTCGGGTCTATGGTTTTTCACTTGCTTCTTCACTTTCACAGCAATAATAGGATGAATTTGCCCTTCAGCAATTCCGACCCACTTCTAATTTGCAACATTTGATCTTTATTGGAATCATGAAGTGACTGTCCAAGAACTACTCTATGTAAGTGCATAGATTTTGTAGTAGCAGCTCTCCTGGATGTTTGGAAATGTGTTCACCGGCAGAATTCCACATGTAGTTGAAATCAATAGATGGATTTCAAATAAGTGAATTATCAATACCCACATAGTGGTGGCATTGTGATTTCCATGTGGTTGTTTATTTAATATATATATATATTTTTTTTAGTAATGGAATTTAATATTGTACCCTAAGAAACCTGATTGTTAGTTCAAATACAATTGCCAACCTTTTTTTAATGTCACTTTGTCATGGAATCAGCCTACTGTGTACAAACAGCAGCCATTAATTAAGTAAAGAGGGAAGCATTAAGTTAAAATTAAAAGTGCTACCAAGCACTTTTCTATCTACTTTATTTATCTATTTTCTTTCTATTCTATTCTATCCCTTTACTGACTGTCCTGAATCCTGGCCAGTTAGATGATGGCAGGAACATGCACAAATATATAATCCTTTTGATATGAGTGATTTGGAGGAATGCATACAAATTAAAACTTCAATACTCAATTCCACCACCTTTATATTTTAAAAAATCCGAGACATACCTTATCCTTCGCAAAGATGGTTTCATCGTTAAAAAGTCCAGTTTGGTTACTCCCAGGAACATCATCGGCGGAGATAAAGCAAACAAACCCTGGCACCTTCTGAGCTTCTGAAATATCTATGGACCTGCAAGAACAAGCAGTGTGAGGGCCAGGCAGGAAAACTAAGGGGGAGGCCTATCGCCCAACTGAATAACTCTGTCCTTGTTTTGACAGTTTTCCCTCCACCCTAATTTCTCCCTTCTCTACATTCTATTCTACTCTATTCTATTCTATTCTATTCTATTCTATTCTATTCTATTCTATTCTATTCTATTCCATTCCATTCCATTCCATTCCATTCCATTCCATTCTGCAAGAGTTAATTAAATGCTTACCATGTGAAGGCCACTGTTCAGAGTCCTGCTGGGGAGATAAGATGAGTAGGACAGGCCTGCCCTCGTGGACCTAATACTAACCAAATCGCAATCAACAGCTGTCTAAACGCTGGCTAAAACCTACCTCACAGCTATTACCCATCCAGAGTCAGGACATTAGGGCCCTTGCTGTACCACTCATCCAATGCACCTGAACATCGTCACCCAGACAAATTTCTCTCACCACATTCACAGAGCCATTCCAGAAAGGTGGGGCACCCTGGCTATAATTAGACAATTCAGACCTCAAAGGGAAAAGGCCTGGAGAATTCATTAACTGTAACAGTCAGAACTAAGTTCCGCTCACTCTGGCCCATGCCCGCATGAGGAAACAGAGCAGAGGCACCCAGAGAAAGTTATGGGAACCTCTGTGAAGTACCAACCAGCTTTCACAGACATAATCCTCTCCGGAGCCCCAGAAAGTCATTGTTGTTACCCCTACTATTCATTTGGGGAAATTCAAGCTCAAGAAAGTTAAAGAGCTTGTCCACTGCCACCCAGCCAGCAAGCAGCACAGAGGGGATTAGGACTGAGGTTAAGCTATGAAGATTGCCCAAGGCAGGTCCGCTTCTGCTCTCTGTCACTCCCTTCCAGGGGCATGTGCAAGGGACACCATGATCACTGTAGTTATTACACAGTCCCCACCCCAGCCCCAGCCCCCCACCTCCATGCAGACTTTGCTGGGGAGGAGCAAAGCCGTTTGCATGTAGGCTCTGTGGGTCACAGCACTGTCAATATGGGCTCCAGACAAAGACAAAGGCATGTAAATTTACCCCATAGTTAGCAACCATGTTATCATAAACAAACATTTCTTCGGGGACCCGGAGGAGTTTCACCATTGCCAGAGCCTTTCTCCGGGCAAAGAGTATCAGCAGAGGAAAGACAAATGACAAGGAGACCTGATCCCAAATCCATGGAGTGCCAGGGCCCAAGGAAGGTCATTCCCAACCATTCTACTGAGTAGGACATGTGTCTCGTGCCCACCAGGCAGGAAACAAAGTCCATAGTCTCTGGTCTGAACATCCAGAGGCAGCACAGCCCAGGTGCTGACACTGCCTGGCTTCAAACTCCGGCTGCGCCACTTCCAACTGTGTGACCTGGGGCAAGTAACTTGGCCTGCCTGTACCTCCGTTTCCTCTTCTGGAACATGGAGACAATAATAGGGTTTCTGTGAGGAGTAAGTGAGCCCATATATGTAAAATGCTTTAAACCAGAATGTGGCAAATATTAAGTTTCGTGTAAATGTTAAGGGTTACTACTACTACTACTACTATTACCATGGAGGAGTCATTCTTGCCATTGAGACTCTCAAACTTCCATAAGCACATACGAGTGACTATTCTCTGCGGGGTCCTTTGTGGACACTATCCCTAGCACAAACGACCACTAAACCTCACCAAAAAAATCCTGTTACACAGGGGAAAACTTAGAGCTTAAGTGCGCAGGCCAAGGTCACAGTTGCTAAGCGCTGGAGCTAGGGATTCAATCCCAGGTTCTCCCCTTCTGTGCTAACTCTAATCGTACTGAAACTTTGCGTTGAAGTTTAACCCAATTGCCAAAGTACAGATCTAACCTGGTCCTGTTAAGGGACTTTCAGCAGCCCACCATTCCTTTTTGGGTCCAGCGTAACCTCCCCATCCAGCACTCCAAGCCTTTGCTGATCCAGCCCCTGCTCATCTCTGCAAGTCATCCCCGCACCCTCCCAAGGACCCCGGAGCCCCTGACCTCTCCCGCTCCCCTCTAGAATGTAGTTTTAAGATGAGCCCCATTTTCCCCTGTAGACCAACTGGGAGGGGTGCACCTCCAGTGCCTGGCAGGGTGGTCCCAACACCCTCCTCTCCGAGTGTATTTACTATACTCACTTGATCTTGGCATGGGCCCGGGTGCTGGTGACCAGCCGGAGGGACAGCTCATTCTCATAGCGAGGGATGTCGTCACAGTACACGGCCTCCCCAGACGCCTGCATGGCCGCAGCCAGGTGGGGCAGGGGCCGGCCCACCGTGTCCTCCTCAGACTGACAGTCGGGCACCTCCTGGAAGAATGTGGTCACCAGTCAGGCTGAGCTGTGGAGGACACTGTTCTCCTACAGAACCAGGGAAACCATGCAGAGTTGCAGGCCAGGTGGCAAAGCAAACCATAGACGTGAGAATGGAGGGGGAGGAAGGGAACAGCTGGAGGAGACAGAAAAGCACAAAAGAAGTGAATGGGAAGGTGGTCATAGGATCACCACACATAGGAACAGAAAAGCCCAAAAGAGGAAGCTAAAGGTCCATTCATTGGGGGTCGGGTAAATATGTCACTGTCATGCAATGGAAGAGTGTGCAACTGCTAACACCTATTTTTGAAGAATTTTAATTGGAAGGCAGAAAGCTCATGTTAAGTGTAAAACCAGGACATAAAACTTTGTGTGTGTGCATGCAAAAATGATTTGAATTTCATAGTAAAAATTAACATGTGTTATATAGTGTATACATGTCCATACATGCATAAAAATGGAAAGCAAATGAAATATAACAATGATTTTTCTCTTGTAGGTGGGATTTTGGGTGACGTTTATTTTCTTTTTTATACTTTTCTGTATTTTTCAAAATGTTCTAATGTATCCATTTCATAATAAAATTCTGTTTTATGTGTTCTTCAAATAATAATATGGCAAATATTTATTGAACATTTACTACATTCCAGGAACTACTTTTACTAACACATTTAAACTTCAAAATGCTCTGTAAAACAGGTGCCATCATTTTCCACATTATGGGTATAATTAGCTCTCCCAAGAGGCACGGAGAAGTGGAGGGACTCGTCCAAGCTCACAGTCACGAAATGGACGCGAGGCCCAGGCAGCCAGGCCCCTGCGTTCGTGCGCTGCACCGCTTACCTTCCACGGCGGGGGGAGGGGGGGGGGTTAGCACGTGGTAGCCGTGAGCCAAATCTGATCCGCTGCCTGTTTTTACAATTAAAGTTTTGTTGGAACCCAACACTTGCCTCTGGCTGTTTCTGTGCTACAATGACAGAGTCGGGGAGTCACAACAGAAGCTGTATGGCCAAAAAACCCAAAATGTTCATAGGAAAAGCCGACCCTTTACCTAGTGCCTCTCAAAAAGCTTCTGCGGAAAGTGTTTGTTTGTTTGTTTGTTTGTTTGTATGCTCAAGAGAACTCCTAACTTTGCACATCAGTCCCACTGAGGAACCAGAACAGATGAAATAGAAATAAAAGTTTTTTTCTGTAAGGAGCAGCTGAAGACAAGAGTAATGCTGAGAGAGAAATTTAGGTGAGTAAGGGGGCAAATAGCGGTCACTGACATTAATGCAATTCCCATTTTCTTCCCGGGGTGCTTATGCATGACAGTAAGGAGCTTTAAGCAACCTACAAACAACTCAAGTGAGTCATCTGCCAAGGGTCAGCATCCTCTGCTGTGGTCAGCAAGGGCTCCTGATATTAGCCATACCCTGTCTGTACTTACTTGGAAGAGCTGGACGTTGGCCGGAGGGTCTTTCCGAAAGAGTAAGGTGGCACTGGCAAAGGTGGGGTCCAGTTTACCACACTTCTGTGGAGGCAAGAGAACAGAAGTGATCTCAACCATTTTTATCATTGACTCTGACCTTGGTTGTCCCCAACAGGTGAAAGTAAACTGCTCCCCTCCTCTTATTTTACACTCCTTCCAGTACTGCCTGGATCTACCTCAACACCCGAGCGTGGGCTCTGAGAGGTCAGCGTTTAACCCGAGCCTCAGCCTCTCTGCCACTGCCCCTGACCTCTGCGTACGGAACGAGGGGCTCGTGCTTCCTCCCACACACAGACGGCTTCGCCTCCTCCCCGCATTTATGCACGCTGCCCCCCAGTGGGGACAGCCTTCTCCTTCAGCCTTCCTGGAAAAGTCTTCCTCTTCCTCCTCAATTCTGTATGAAATGGAGTTAATGACATCGGAAATGTTCGCAATGTAATGTCAAAGGAATCAAGAGGGAAATAAAATTCTGTATGCAGCATGACACCACATTTATTTAGAAAACTATATATCCAAATCAAAAGACAGTCCCATGATGGATGGATGGATGGAAGGAAGAACAAACAGAAAGAGAGAGAGATGGAGCACGCAAATAGAATGAGACAGGGGGACAGATAAATGTAGGAAAAAGGTCGGAGGAATAAACAAAAATATTAGCAGCAGTTTTTCTAGGATCTGAGAATAATTTTTTCTTTATACAATTCTGTATTTTTTCAGTTTTCTACAAGTTCTTATTACTTTTATATTCAGAAAAAAAAGCAAATATCATGAATGTTTTTAAAGGAGGAATTTTGCTGTGCTGTCCCCACGCCTGTGACGCTCCCTCCTTTTGCTCCCCAGGCTCCGCCTCCGCAGCTGTCACCCTAGATTGGCCCTCATGTTCTCTCCCACTCTAGGCTGCCCCTAGCGCGCAGTGCAATCGTACTGTATAAAAAGTGCAAAGTAAATGCTTGTTGGTGAGCAGATCCAGGAGCTGGGCCCCACCAGCCAGCACCCTCTCCCCAATGCGCATCCTCGCAGTGGCTGTAGAAGCCCCACCTCACATCCTCATTCCACTGCACCTTCCCCTGCTGCCTACAAACCACAGGTGCAGCAGCTACACTGCTGAAGGATCACCTGGTCTACTCGCCTCCTTCTGCAGATTTTATAACTAGGATTTAGAGAGAGTGATGACCTGGTCAAGTTCTCACATGAGGTAATGGTACAGCTGGGACAAGAATCCATGTCCCTGGCTCCCAGCCCAGCGCTCCGCCTCCCAGTTACCCCGTTGGCTTCCATCTCTGTGTGGCTCCCTGGGCCGTGACCCTGGCCCTTGTTCCTCTGCCCTTTGACGGCCAGAGGAGAGAAGCAAGTTCACCACCTGGTCCACAGCTCTGTCTCACCCGGAGCAGCTTCCCAAACCCCCAAACAAAAGTGCCGCAGAGAGTCCGTGCCCGGCCCAGGCCCCCACACTCACATCTTCCGTGTCCTCTTTGCCCAGCTTCTGAAGCACCGTCAGGTAGAACTTGAAGAAGAAGCTGAGGGTGAGTGTGCGCCGGAACTCCACCATGCCGCCAGGGGCATCGGGGGACAGCTGCAGCTCCTCTGCCAGGCCTGCACACACCTCCTGCAGCAGCTTCTCGTTCCAGGAGCTGCCAGAGAGCACGTGTGGGACAGCGCTCCTCCCCGGCCCACAGAAGCTTTTGTGTGGACACTAAGCACAGGGCCTCAAAGTCATAGGAATCCGGGAGGAAAGTCTGCTTCAGAGACTCACAGTCATGGGACTTTAGGGCAAGCTACTTAACCTCCTTGAGCCTCAGTCTCCTCATCTTCAAAAACAGATACAGTTTTAAAAGTCCGCAAAACTAATAGTTAAATCTACTGAGTCCTTACAATGTCCTAAGTGCTTTATACGAAACATCATTTTTAGTAGGAAAAAAATGTATACTCATTTTACCAGTGAGAAAACTGAGGCATGGTTAACTTAGTACCCATCTGGTAAGTGTTGGAGCCAAGAACTGGAACCAAGGAGTCAAACTCCCAAGTCAAACCTCATCTATCCATGTAGTTATGGCAAGGGTTACATAGGGGAGTGCTGTGAAGTGCTTGGTACAATTGCTGCCATAGAGCAGCCATGGTAATAGCAGTAGCAGTGGAAAGAGCAGTAGTAGCGATACCCATAGTAGTAGTACCCGCAGCAATACTGGTAGCAGTAATACTCGCATTGACAGACGCAGTACTAGTAATAGTACTAGAGGAAGCAATAGTAACAGTAGTAGTAGAAAGAGAAGTAACATAGCAGTAGTTGAAGAAGCAGTAGCGGTAAAGCAATAGCAAAAGCACCGGTAATACAACTAGCAGTGGTAGAAGCGGTAGCAACAACAGCAGTGATATGCCTACGAGGAATAACAGTAGCAGTAGAAGCAGCAGGAACGGTAGCAACAGTGATAATAATTGTGGCTGTGTAACAATAGCAATTGCAGGAGCAATAGTAGCAGCTGGAGCAGCAATGGTAATAGTACAGCGGCGGCAATACTATTAGTAGCGATGCTACTAGCAGTAGCAGTAAGGGTATGGTAGTCGTAACCATGGTGACAGCAGTAGCAGTAAGGGTATAGTAGTCGTAACCATGGTGACAGCAATAGCAATGGTAGTAGTAGCAACAGCAGTAATACTGTGAGCAGTCATAGCAGCAGCAGCTGCAGTGATACGGTAGCAGCAGATTTATTTTGCTATCAGCTCTTACTTCGACAGCTGCTTCTGAGCGGTCTTAAAGGCTGAGATGGTTCTGTCGGCCATTCCGCCGTAGCAAAGGGCCAGCTCCTTCACCTGTGTGGTCCCTGGATGGAACAGGACTCTCATGCCGCAGGTCACCTTGGCTATGTCATCTTCTCTCCGGGAGGCCTGCTTAAATGCTGAGAAAAACTCGCCCTGGAAAAGAACGGACAGGTACCTGTTTCTTACCCTGTTTTGCATGGACTACAAATGGCGAGCCTGAAACACAGGGCCCTGAGGTGTGGTGAGGAGAGAGCACCATTGCAAATCAGCAAGGGGCTGCTGATAGGCATCCAAGATCGAGGCATAACTGACAACCGCATTTTCAGGAGAAGTTCCACATAACATGCCCAGGATCTGGGAGGGTCAGGATTTCTGTTAGGCTGGAAACTACGAGTCAGAGACAAAGAACAACAACAGAGCACTCTCAACCCAACAGCTGGGAGGGGGAAGGGTGTTCTCACCAGTCTCCTCAGAGAGCCCCTCAGACCCAGTCGGCTTCCCCACCCTGGGGCCCAGTCTCAGGGCGCACTGGACTCTCCAGGGGGCTGTGCTGAAACCTCTGTTGGCCGGACGGCCTCTCAAGTACACACACCAAAATGCCAAATGTGTTTGAAACCGCCTTCAGCTCGCAGCCTCCTTGGATGCTAACTTGTCTCTCCCACCAGTCTAGCAGCTACAGCTGGACATCACGCCTCCCGACAGAAAGAATCGCACTATGAGACAGTCAATGCCTCGGTGTTCTGATCATGTGTCCCCTGCCCCTTCGTGCAAGCCAGGCTCCATCCTTGCAAATAGAAAGAACACGTGATTACTTTCCGGGTGAGAACCATCTGAGGTCAGGCCCTTTCTATGTCACGTTCCGCTTGAGATTTGAACTCACCCTGGCACCGCAGATTCTGACTCATGTTGAAGGTCGGCAGTTTAAGGAGATGTTTACTAGAGAACGCACAATGAGACACACCCTGGGGTCCAACATGACCACAAGCTTTTGTCTGAAGAAGCCACAGGAACCCCTCCTGATGACCAAGCTAGTTCTGATTCCTGGCGTCAGACATGGGCCTGGGGCAATGAGCACAGAGCTCGAACTCGGCTCTGGAACAGAGGCTGGGCCGCTCCTGCCCAGGATGGGGCCAGCCCACAGCAGCGCTTCGCTGCAGCCTGAAACGCCAGTGTTGGGTAGTCAACTGCTCTGTCCTGAGAAACCCTTCCGGCTTCTGGGTGTTCAAGTCTCCTTTCTTTTATGGAATATTTTGTGCGTACATCCTTTGCCTGGCAAAATGGAAACTGGGCAGTAAGTACCATGCTTGTTTTCACCGCCTTTCCCAGCCTCATAATTTAAATTTTTTTTTTTACTGATCTGTGAAATGCAAAACTCTGGGAATCACTGCTCAAATGGTCTACATGAGAACAAGCTAGAAAACCATTAAGAAACCACCTCAGGGATGTAATTGCTCTAATTGAATTAGCATTCTCATTAAGGGGGTTAAAATTAGCAAGGGCAAATCATGCCTGAGATACTCATTCGAGCACTGGCTGTGGTAAACCCTTCACATGCTCCTTCACAGCTGGTTCCGCAGCCTCTCACAGATCATTTCTAAAAGGCCCACCCTGGGGCGGGTGGCTGCTGAGAGGGGCAAGAACCACAACAGGTGAAGCTGCCATAGGCACCAAGAACCCGGCAAGGCAGCCAGAGGCTCCCAGATCTGCCCGAAAAGGTTGGGAAACCTGCTCACAAAGCAGGGCTCTTCATTCACACCAACCCAGAACAAGGTCAGCGAGTAAGCACCTTTTCAAGCCCAAGGGCAGCATGTGAGGCTCTGACGTCCAGGCGGCTTCTCCCCTTAGCACCCAAGCCCCACGCTTCACCTTGTGACATCGAGTCTCCTCTGACCTGGGCAGGAATACCCAGCTGCTGCACGTGTTCTTGAACCTGTGTTGCTGGCTGCCAGCTGGAGATCTCCCCTGGCTCCCAGGCATCTGCCACAAACCTTATGAATTATTTTTCAGTCCTCACAATAAACTGCCCAGTAGGTAACCTTGTGCCCATTTTACAGATGAGAAAAATGGGGCTCAGGAAGGTGAAACGACTGGCTTGGAACACACCTTTAGCTTCTGTCCATGTCCTTTGCTCCCTATGCTAAAACGTCTCATCATCCAGAGAGGAATATGGTTAGTCAAAGGCCAAGTTCCGAGATGCCAAGGTTGGTCCCAAGGCCGACTCTGGCCTCCTTGTCTGGAGCCCAGCAGTTGTGGGAGTGACTTGGGCACCGCGTCTCACCTCCCTGCTGTAGGGGATCTCGATGGAAAGCAGAATCTCCTCTGGGGATAGCAGGGTCTTTCTGTAGGCAGGGAAGAAGGTGTGGTCCATTGGAACAGTTCTCCTGGTGCCTGTGCAGGGGCAAGATGAAGAGGGACCAGTGTGAGAGAACACAGGACCACCCGCCAGTGGGCTTCTCCATCCTGGTCCCTGCTGCCCACAGTCAGAGGGAGCAGACGGCACTATTGGGGTCAAGGTCCTCCATCTGAAATCCTTAAGCAACGGTGTGCTGGTGAACGCTTAGCAATCGGCTCTGTGGGGTTGGGGGTGGGAGGAGAAGCCCTGATTCTGTGGTACAAATACTCCCACCACAGCCCATTTCAAGCTACCAGGGTGACACTGCTGAATGTGACACTGAAAAGAGGGTAACAGAGTTGCCTCGGCGGGCCCGCTGTCCTCTGAAAGGCCGATTTACAAGGCCCGCCATTGTCTGTCCTCTGGGAACTCGGATCTCAGGGGAGGTCCTACCATTTCCTGGTAGGAATGGCTCATTGTGCCAGAACTGCTTATTAAAAACCAGCTTGGTTTAAGCCGAGCACCTGCTTTCCTTCAGGGGTCTGGACTTCGGTGTGTGCCAGGCGGAGCTAAGTGACCAGCCCCTATTAAAGCTCTAGGTGCTGAATCTCTACATGCTTCTCTGGTCGATGGCACTTCTTATGTGTTGTGGGGTCCGCCTGCTGCTGGGGGAGTTAAGTGCATCCTGTTAAGCAACTCTATCGGGAGAAGACTCTGGAAAATCATGCCTGGTTTCCTCCAGGCTTTGCTCCATGTGCCATCTCCCCCTGCTGATTCTGTTTTGTGTCCTCCTTCTGTAGCAAGTCCTAGCCAGGAGCATGACTGTATGCTCAGTCTGTGGTCCCTCTGGCAAGTCGTCCAACGGGGGGAGGTGCTGGGGGACCCTCTGACAAGGGAAGATGCACAGAGGCCCACCTCTGTGGATGGCATTTCCGCTGCAGATACAGTAGGTGGAAGTAACCTCAGCAGCACAGGCAATAGCAAAATGAAGTGAAATAATTAGGAATTGGTAAATTTTGAGTATTTGTTACCTTTGTTATCAATACCATTTATCTTGTAAGTTTACATAACTGAATTCTTAATAATGGCCCTGTTTAACCAACGCTAAAATCCCAGCAATCAGCCACGCTGAGCCGGTACGTTCTGGCTCCAGCACACCGCTAGGTCAGGCATCCGGTAACAGAGCCTGTTGTGACTTCCTAGCAAGGAACCGGCCCAGCTCTCCTGACCCCCAGTCATAGATGATCCCTCGCAGCTTCCAGGAATCCAACTGGAGAACAGCTGGGTCATTGACCTTGGGACTCTGTTTCTCCAGAAAGTAACCTCTCTTGTCAGATGTTCTCCCCCAGGACCCTCTGCATGAGGCTGCTCACCTGTGGACACGATGGTCAGCTTGGCCCCGCTGGCCATGAAAACAGGGTTGAGGTCAGAGATGGGGCTGGCAGTAATGATGTTCCCTCCGATGGACTAGGACAAGCAGACAGCATGTGTGAGAACCCACCCAGGAACCTGTGCTCACCCATCTGGCTCACAAACATGGGGCAGGAGGGTGACACCTGATGAAGGGACACCTGACCTTCAGTCCCTGTAGACACAAGACTGGCACAACGAGAACCCCAGCCCTCAGAACAATGGGCAAAACTTGGGATCCAAACACTTGGGATCCCAATCCCAGGTCCGAAATTCATGGGTCGGTAAACCAGAGTCAGCACCTTGAAGTGCGTTCGCCTAGTTTCACCCAAACTTCTTCTGAAAGGGGTAAGGTGGTTTATCACAGAGTCATATAGAGTTAGTATATCAGAAACAGGAAACAAAGATAAAGGAAAAAGAGGAAGAAGCCTTAAGGATAAACAATGTGTTCTAATTGGATCTGAGTTTCCTGGAAACTTGGCAAAAGCACAGGGTTCTCATTATTGGAAGGAAGAAGAAAACCAGCTGCAGAACAACACAAGTTCTTCCTGGAAGTAGATTCCAGCCTAGCTGGGAACTCAACAGAGATTTCTGAGTTTTTATCTCCTCATCTACAAGCAGAACTGGCAGGTGCTGGGAGTAGGGTGTGGGGAATGAGAATAGGCTGTTTTGTTTCATTTTGTTTTTTGATTTAATTTTTAAAAAAACAGAATGGAATGAACAGCTTTCCTCCCACCAGCACCAGCAATTATGAGCCTCAGCGGCACTGGGCGTGTGCACGCCCCTGCAAACTGGGAACCTGGGGGCCAGTCCGAAGGCGGGTTGTGAGCCCTCAGGCAGACCCCTCCCTCCTCTCAGGTGGGTCTACCTCCGGTTCTACTCCTGCTCTAAAACCCAGAGCCCCTCCCTGTTTGGGCTTCTCTCTAACTTATCTCTCATCCACCTGCTGAGAGGCTGAGCCAAGTTCAGGATGAGGGGACAGGAGACTCTGCCTCCCCAACCTCAGGGAAAAGATTGAGTCACAGAGGGAGCATTACCTGGGGTGGCCCACGGGCCTTCATCAGAAGCACCTGCGGGGCCTCCCCCCGGGGTGTCAAGGCTAGAACGTCTGAGGGCAGGGCCCAGGGATCTGCATCTTTAACAAACACCCCAGGCAGGTCTGAGCACTGAAGTTCAAGGCCCCCAGAGTCTGCAGCAGAGGCCAGAGCAGCCTTGTGATGAAAGACCCCATCCTCTGGGCCTTACGGGCCCCTGATCAGACTTATGGGCCTTATGGACTCACCGCCACAGACTTGACCTGCTTCCCGGCAAACCAGCGCAGCTGCTCCAGGACACCTCTGAACACCTCTGTTTTGTGCTCGGGAAGCTCAGCAACGGCATCTTGCAGGGTCTTTTCCACAGTGCTCAGGGGGCAAGAGGCTCCGAAGGAGATACCTGGGAACGCACGCTCAGAATCACAGCGATCCCCTTCCCAGCGCAGAAAACACTTTCCTACACGGAATCCCTAAAAGCTGTGCAGCAGTCTGAGCGAGGCTGCACCAGGACTCACACCCTTATATGAACGAGGAAAGTAAGGCCCAGAGAGATCACGTGACTGGCCCAACAACACTCGGCTAATAACATATCCAGGACTGAACCGCAGGCCTCTTGTCCTACAACCAGAGTGCTCTCTCCTCTAAACCACTGGTTCTCAACTCAACCAAATCAGAGCTCTGAGGGTAAAGTCCTGGCATTTTTTTAAAAAGCACCCAGGCACTCCCCCGCCACCTGACCCCTCACCCATAAGCAATGCTAACGTGCAGCCAGGATTAAGGGTGACCATTAAAACTCTCATAGCCCTCGCCCACTGGCACCCTACCATGGATGCTACAGGGAAGAAGGCAGTGAAGGGTGCCTCTTCCCCTGTGCAGGGTGGCTCCGGGACAAGCAGGTGACAGAGGGCCAAAGGGGAGGGTGTCCTGGAACCCACCAACCCCTATGGGACCATCCCCAGCATCCCAGCCCCTCTGGGGGCTCCGGTGAACCTCCCCTTACCCTCCGGTCCACGCTCCACTAAATTCAGCTCGGGGATCCAGGCTGGGCAGACGATCACAGGAAACAGCCTGTTCTTAAACTTCACCTCAACGCCTCAAGAGAAATGGGAGCCTGAAGTTAGAGGCCTGTGTATGTGTTTAATAACAATATTAGAAAGAACTGATGGATGCAAGAGGAGTGTGGTGATTGCAGGGACAAGGGGGCTGGGTGGGAGAGGAAGAGGGTACAAGAGGGATAAATGGTGATGAAAAATAAAAATAAATATTAGAAATCACAGGAAATCAAGATATGCCAGTAACCCTCCTAAGCACTACGTCTGGGAGCCCTGGGGGATACTGTGATTTTCTCTGTTTATTGAGGAGGAAACTGAAGCACGGGAGGCTGTTTCTTGCCCAAATTACACAGCTAAGAATAGGTACATGCCAGTACTTGAGCTGTTCTGAGAGTCAGGGTATAACAGTAATAATAACACAAAAGTCTAACATTCAGACACAAAGGGAAGTTGAGAGGAAAACTCCAAATCTGCTAATCAAGGTAGAAACACCTATGAACAGACTTGTCCCTGTCCTTCAGACTCAGTGACACAGCCCCTCTCCCAGCCCTGCCCACAGGGCCATAGAGGGAAAAGGTTAAAGGGGAAATGACCGCCCATCACCCCACATCCCCACACATGCTGTTCAGGAATCGTGAAGGGTGGGCCAGGCTTTGTGGAGCCAGGCCCCCCTGAAAAACCAGCTCCCGGGACAGAGAACGCAGATGGATAGGTTTTTCTCTACAGCCAGCCTCCCCGACGCCCTCTGGGTGGCTGGCTACCCTGTTGGGTGGGTGTACAAGGGAGGAGGGGGTATACAAGGGAGGGGTGTACAAGATGGAGTGATCTTAAATTATCTCTAATTTGAAGCTGCACAGCTCAAGTCTCCCTGACCTGTTGGCATAGTACAGGCCTCATGTCCCAGGTGGTGGCACCAACAGGGCAGGTGGCTGTGTCATAGGCAACACAGTCACACTCGGACATTTCTTCCCCTTTGTCCTGCCACAGCAGCCCCAGAAAAGGGCAGAGAGAGAGACTCATGTATGGAATGATGAGCATCCACCAGGCCCTGGCCTGGACGTTTTACCCACATCGCCCCCTCCTGCCTCGGGCAAGGAGATACGTGAGGAAGACAGCTGTGTCCAGCTGCCCTGGCACCTCAGGCTCCCCCAGAGTACCCGGCACCGAGCTGGCACTCCGTAAATGTTCATGGAGAACGGTCATCAGGGATCTCGGTTAATACTCAGAATAAGCCTCGAAGAAGGTGTTATTCACCCACACATGAAAAGGGAAAATGAGAGCGGGGGAGAGAGGTCGTTTTTCTAGGAACATGCAGCCAGCCTGCGGTTGAACCAGGCTGTTTGACTCCAAAGCCAGACTTTTGCAGAAGTTCAAGTGCCCAGGCTTCCTCGGTGGGTCTCTGACCCCAAGCAGCCCCGGGGCCCCCCTTACCGATCTCCGTGTTCCCCACCACCAGCTTGGCCTCAGGGTGCTGCGCTTTGAGGTCCAACAGCTCCTTCAGGGTCGAGGCCTGGATCCAGGTCACACGTTCCCCTTCAAAGCGAAGCTGCTTCAGAGGAGTATCTTTTAGCCTCTGGAAAATGACATTTTCTTACTGAGCTATGTCCTTCTCCCCACTGCCATGCCCACTGCTGCCCTTGCTTTCACAATGGCACCGACTCTTCTACTGATTTATTACTGAATTCAGAATGAAAACACATGTCAGGGAGAAGTGGGGGGAACTACCTCGTACTGAGGCAGGAACTAGGTTGCAGCTCTCACACACATGATCTCACCGAGTCCTTAGGAGACTCAGCAAGGGAGGCATTGTGAGCCCCATCTTTTACAGGCAAAGGAGGAGCCTGAGGATCAGGGAAGTTATGGGACCTGCCAAAAGTCACTAGCCACAAGGCAACCTGAACTGTCCCCACTGCCTCCAGGAGGTGCAGTGGACAAGGTCTGGGGGAGCACCAGGAAAGAAAGGGGTGCCAGAGGGGATGCAACGGAGAGCTGGTTCTCACGTGTGAGGGTCGACGCAGGGAAAGAAAACCCCAAATCAAACTGATTTTGCACAATCCTGAAAAAGACATCCCGGTGGCCTGCTGTAAAGCCCGCCTCTCTGGCCCACTGAACTCGTAAGGCAATCTTCATGTGCTGGACCACCCCTGGAGGTGTCTGCACTGGAGAAACTCTGAGGGTGGCTTCATTCTCTCCTCATCACAAATGTTGGAGTGAAGGAGCAGAATCACCAAGGTAAGAAAGTGGGTGTAAGAGGTGTCCTTCAAACAGAGCTGCAGGCCATGGGCTGCACCCTTGGAATACAGCTGTTTCTGTGTTCGCTTGCTTGCTTGTTTAATGAATGACTGCTTGCAGAGAGGAGGTGGGTTGCTGCGGGGGGTGGGAGGTTATGCACTAGATTTAGCCAGGAGGTCAGCAGATGCTTCGGAAGCACCTGTGACCGCACACGTATGCCAGAGAGATCCATTCAGTGTCCTTAGAGTGACACATGGGAGACAGGGAGAAATGTGGGTCCCTGTGGGAGTCTGTGACAGAGGGATTTGACCTCTGGGTGTCAGAGGAAGGAAGGCAAGTTCAGGCTGAAACCTAAAGGACAAGGAGAACACAAGTTCCCAGGGTTATGAAATAAGGTGGGTCTCCATGGGCTCATGACACAGAGCCCTGGATGGGCCTTCCCCGGGGCATGACCTACCAGCAGCTCCGGGGGAAAGATGGGCTCCTGGGTGGGATCCAAGGGCATGAACTCCTCTGGGTTGAATAAAGATGGTGAGAGAGTGACCTGCTGGGAAAGGGAACAGATGTGTGGTTCAGTGTCTCCTCTGTTAAAATGCCCCATAGGACCGGCCCAGCCCTTGGTCCACGCATGCTCATGTGCAGACCACAGCAGGCTGGTGCGGGGGCAGGTAGCTCCTGCAAGGCAGGAACAGGAGGTCCTACCAGATGACCCAGGGCTAACGTGCACAGTTACCACCCTCTTAAGTCTGGGCATGACCGTTTCCTCTTCCAGCCACCACTGCCCAGAGTGTGGAGAGAGCCTGCTGGCTGGCTGGCTCCTTTGAGCTGATGTTGGCCCCCAGGATTCCATGGAGAGAAGGGCCCACTTACTGTGGACTGTTTCTTCTGGTTCATGCAGCAGTTTGGGTTGTCCGCATTTCCTCCACAGCACCCACCACCCTAGAGAGAGGACCATCATTCACACAAAAGGTATGTGCCAGGAGTTTTCACAGAAGGGAAAGAACCCACATTATTCATGTACAGTGAAATCCAGCTCTGACACCTATTCCACCGAAAATAGTATTAGATACCCTGTCCCACCCCACTTGCCTTTACACAGAGGTAAGGCCTCTGTTTTAACTACTTTTCCTGCTTGTGAATAACTTGTGAATAAACAAGTACGATCTCTCCAGAAAGCAGCAGCAAAACTTAGTGATCAGAGCATTTCTCCACAAAGATAGGTCCTCCTACTTTATCAAAACATATCTTTACGCCCATTTCCCCTCTTCAGTGCTGCGTCCTCAGGAAGCGATGTGACGGAGATTCCCCTGGTTCTCTCAGCACCCAAGGGCCCCCTCTCCTAGGCCCATCAAGTTCTCGCCTGGGCACCTCGCAGGCTGGAATCTTGGTGGCCCTCCTGACAGGAACACCCAAGGACTGGGTGCTGGGTTTGGAGATGTGCCCAGCAGGTGGGCCCGATGGCCTCGCCACTGCTTCCCAGACCCCGCTCGCCAGGACTCCAGGCCCTCTTCACCCCTCACTGTGGGCCTGCTCTGGAGGACGTCTACAGGTCTGATGATGACCCATTTCCAGTGACTTGCTCAGCACCTCTCGGGAGCCGAGAGCAGAGCACAGAGTAGAGTCCGGCTTGATGCCTCTCAGAACCGAGGCATCGGGGAAGGGGTGTGTTCACACGACTGAGGTGCCCCCAGGAAAGCAGGAATCTCAGCTGAGGACCTCAGAAGACCCTCCAGAATCATGGAATAGTGCTGAGAGGTGAAAGTGGGGAAAACTTCCAGGCACAGCCGGGCACATTTCCAGGGTGGCCAATTCCCGGAGGGGCGGACCTTCTGCACTGAATCACAGGAGATGCCATTCTTTCCTGACATTTCCCAAAGGACAAGCCAAACCCACTATTGTTCCCAAGAAGGCGCTCAGAAGGCCACGGCGCCAAAGGTGTGGCCTTTGAGATCTAGAAGGCACTGCCGGACTTGGCACTGGCGGGAAAAGCTTCCCGTGTCTCAACCCTCTGCTGATGCCGCTGTAAGTGCGGAGCCCCCTGCGCTCACGGCGTGGCTGCCAGAGCTCAGAGCTGCCCTGTTTTGGACCTCTGCGCCACGGCCTTGCCCTTGCCCTTGCCCTTGCCCTTGCCCTCTCTGTTTAGACAGAAAGGAAGAAAGGGAGGTGCCTATAGTGCCTCTTCTCATCTTTCTTCTCCGAGGAGCGGTGCAGGGGGCCCACCGGGTCCCAAGTGAAGCGAGGGGCACCAGCCACACTAACCCAGTCCTGGCAGGAAGGATGTCTTTCACAAGTACGTTTTCCAGGCCATTGAAGCGCCAGCACATTCTTGCTTAAATCTTTGATCTTGATAATTCATTGACGTGCTCATGACATAAACTGTTGTAATGCACAATGTCTCACTGCACTCAAGGCCGACTGAGGCTGGGTATGACTGCTTTTCCCTCCTGGAGAGGTTTCCACTTTTCTCAGTAGGCTAAGACAGGCTTATTTCTTATGGTTCCTTCATTTCCTTCCTTGCTGCTGGGTGGACACTGCCAGTCCCTGCTGTGACCAGTGTGCCTCCTGCTAGCAGACTCTCCTCACCCTTTTCTAGTACATGCTACGGAAATGAAAACGACACAACCAGGCCTGTTAAAACTGTGTTAAAACAAGAGGCAAAGGGCTCTGAATGGAGGCTTAGGGGTCTCTAATGAGTAATGTGCATGAGCTTCTGAGGACGCTCAGCGCAGGTGATTTGGGCTGCTCAGTGCACTCAGCTCCGCCCTGCTCTGCCAGGCAGCTGGGCTGAGGGAAGCACCACCCACCCACAGAATCAGGAGCCCACCTGGGAAGGAGCATAATTGTCAGCTACACTCAAAAGCCCTTCTCTTTTGAGAAACTAGGAGGGCTGGTTAAATTGTTTCTCTTTGAGAAGCCTCCTATGAAATAAATTCATGGGCATGATTAAGAATTCCTGGTTCTCAGGGAAGGCTGAACAATTTATAAAGATCAAATATTGAGTCGTGGAAGGAATGTACCAGCATCATGGTTTATAGTTGCCATTTACTGAATACTGAAGGCATGCCCAGCACCGTTCTGAGGGCTTTCCAAGAAGTACTTTCAACAACAATCACAAGGTAGGTATTATAATTCCCCATGTTAAAAACCAGAAAATTTGCCCAAGGTTGTGAGTTAAGGGGTGAAATGGGATTTGAATCTAGGTCTGCAGACTCTGAATCTGAGCTTCCAACCACTTTCCCTTCAATTCACACCTCAGAGTTCCTCATCGGTGTGTGGTGTTTTCCACCCTTATAAGCCCCGTTTGCATTTCCACCGCCTTTGAATTGTTTGAACGAAAACACTCCTTTTGTACGGTACCAACCCTGCAGAGCAGCAAAAAGCCACAGGAGCCTGTAGCTCTACCATCAACCCCAATCACACCGGCAGAAGGAGGTTTGACTGGAGTCAGGCTCCACATGACCCAGCTGGAGAGTCAGGTGAAAAACCTGAGGGGATTAAGCCAAGAAAGCAGAGGCCGGTGTGTCTGTTTCTATAAGCAACGCCCGTACACCTCGGCTGGGGCTCCTCACTCGGAATTCTATGAACACCGCAGGGGTTGACGAACTTGGAGGTCTGATGAGCAGTCTCATAAGCCTAGCAGAGTGTCAACCGCAGAAGGCAGCCAGGAAAGGCGGGAGAGCATGGGTGCTGGGTGGGTCGTTATTACCTTCCACACTCAGCAACTGTGCCTTGTGCTGAGCATGCTGGTCTCGAAGGATGGCTGCCAAGCCGAAATACCCTGAAGGAAGTCAGCTCTTGGGCACCAGGCCTCTTCCAGAAACCAGTTCCCCTGGGCTTTTTCTGGGGGGAAGGGGTCCCAATGGTACTGATGAGAACCCCTCTCCAGATAAGAAGGGCAGCATCCATTGCCCATGCCTGGTCCCCACAAGGAAAGGACCTGCCACCTGGCCATCTTATCTCTCTTCTCTGTAATCCAGAGGCCCTTGGCATTCCTCCCAACTGAGTGTTGCTGCTTTAAGGCAGGGCCACTGATATCCTGGGGCCGCTACTTACCTTGGCAAAGGTGCGGAAGCCCTGGAGGATGGGCCTGTAGCCTGTGCAGCGGCACAGGTTTCCTGGGGGAGGAAGAAGTCACAGGGTCAGCGCAGGCCACAGGGCAAGCGAGCAGTTTCTAGCTTAGCTCCAGCATCAGTCAGATGCCTGCTGCCCATTCTCTTTTCTCTTCCTGGAATGCCCCTCCTCGTCCTCTTCCTCTTCCTCCTTGTACTTCTGACTTTAAAACATCTATCACTTCTTCCAGGAATCCTTCCTAGAATGCCCAGACTAATTTAGATGCCCTTTTACCTAGTCAGTTTTATGAGGGAAGTTATCAAACTGCATTATAAACTCTCTTCCCCTTTAAAGTATGAACTCCTTGGAGTAAAGATTGTATCTTTCATCCCTGTGTCCCTTGTTTCCTGTAGGGTGCCTGACACATGCTGGGACTCAATACAATATGACTGAACAAATGATGGGCTGAAATGGTGAATGGATGAGGAGCCTTCTCTATTCAATGCCGAGAAACAGACACCTGGTCCAGACTCCTAGGCCCACACACAGAGGGAAAGCGAGAAGCCATCCCTGCCCACAGCTCAGAATCATGGCTGCCTTCCTCAGATGTGGCCTTCACCCAGCAGAATCCTGCTCTGGTGAAAGCTGAGACAGAAGGAAGCAGTATCACTAGCCTCTGTGGATTTCCAAGTGATGTCCTGAGCCAGCGACCCCATCCTAGTGCAGACAGGGCAGGAAGACACCTCAGCAAGAGGTCTCCAACCTGAGTGTTTGTCAAACTAAGAGAGAGGCAACCCTCCAGCAGATCTTAGCCGCCATGTTGGGGTGCCCTGAGCTTTTTCTCCAAAGGACAGTGCTGTAGACTCCTAGCCCATTCCCAGCTTCCATTTGGGCCCGGCCGTATGGCCCAACCGTACCGCCTCCTGGGCTGTGCCTAGAGGCCCGCACCTTGGAAAGCATCCTCGATCTCCTCGATGGTGGGCTCAGGCTGGTTCCGGAGCAGCGTGTACATGCTCATGACAATTCCGGGGGTGCAGAACCCGCACTGGGAGCCGTGGCTTTTGGCAATTCTCTCCTAAAGGGGACAGACAGCATGGGCACCCGTGTTGGGAGAACCCCTCTCGGACTCCATACGTGGCTCAGCTGAAGCCAGGCCATGTCAGTGGGCAGTGTGGGGTAGCCGTCACAGCACAGAGTGAAACCCTGGTACCACCACTCACCGACTGTCGCCTTGGGCACATTACCAACCATCTCTGAACCATTGGTCCCTCCCTCATGCTAGTGCTCTCCTCTAGAGCAGTGGTGAGGATTGAAAGAGATAATTCACATAAAACTCTTAACATTATACCTGGCATATACTGGGAATTCTGCCAATGTTAATTATTAGTAGGAAAGTGTCTTCGAAGAATAGTGACCCTTAGAGCCAGAGGCAACTTCTTGCCCTTCATCCCCTTCGCTGAACAGAGGAGGAAGCAGGTCCAGAGATGTAAGAGATTTATGCAAAGACACACGTGGTGAGTGGAAGAGCCACATCACGTTCTGTTAACTACACTGCCCCGCAACCCGACTCATCCAGCCTTTATTCAGAACCAGCTGAATGCATCTTATTCCAAACTAGAATGCCACTATCTTCTTAAATGAATGAAACCCCTGACATCCAGTGGGGACACAAGAATTGAAAAATGTTTCATATAGAATTTGCTATATGCATTGAACACAGGATTTTCATTCAAACCGGCAAGATTTCCATTACAAGGAGATTCTGCAAGTCCGCATCGTATTATTATTATTATTTTGTCTCTTGGGATCCTCTCCTGGTATTTACGTAAAGTAAAATCATTAGAGCCTCATATTCCCAGGGCCTAGCATTTCTTTCTATTCATTCATTTTATCAACATTTGCTGAGACCCTATTGTGTGACAGTGAAGAAGAGAGATGAGGTCTCTGACCTCATGAAACTCATGTCCTTGTAGGGGAACATATTAACCAAAAAAATAAATAAACAAACACCAAGAAAAGTCCAGATAAAGATCAGCGCTATGTAGAGAATTTGTGGAGGATGACAGGACCCAGAGTGACTCGTGGTTCCTTGAAGGGGTCAGAAATGGTGGCTCCAAAAAGGTGACCTTTAAGTTGAATCTAATGCCGCAGCTTGGATCAGGGAAGAGTGTATTCCACTCAGAGGGACCAGCAAGTGCAAAGCCAGGTGTGCTAGTCACTAAAAGGTCCGTGTGGGTGGAACCTGCTGGGACGATAACTCCTGGGGGAGATCACGCAGCTCCTCACAGGCCTGGGTAGGGATCCAGACTTTTACTCTGGGTGGGACGGGAAGCCATTCCGTAGAAAGATCTGACTTGTGGTTTTAAAGAATCACTCTGGCTGTTGGGTGGGGAATGGGTGGTGGGGGGCAAGAACAGAAACAGGGGACCAGGACACTGTAGTGGTCCAGGCAAGAGGGGATGGTGCATCAGACCAAGCAGTAATAGAGAAACTGAGAGAAAATGAAGGTTTTATTTTAGGATTTGGAGGTAGACACTACTGGAAAGGTTGGGGGTGGTGTATAAGAGAATGAAAGACGAGTCCTAGATGTTTGCGTTGAGCAATCAGATGGATGCTTTTGCCACTGACTCACAGGGAGGAAGATTAGGCAAGAAAGGAGGAGGAAAAGAATAGGGTTTTGTTAAGTCTGAGATTACGACATCCAGATAGTGATACCAAGTAGGCAGGTGGGAGTGTGAATCTAACCTCTGAGGAGAGGTCAAAGTGGAAGATATAAATGTTGAGTACTAATCACGTGTAGATGGTATTAAACTCACCTAGGGAGGGTGTGAAGATGGAGAAGGGAAGGGGCCCAGGCCTGTTCCCTGGGGCGCTGCAGCCATAGGGAGGGACTCAGCTGATGAGAAGCCAGCTCATGGTGTGAACATGGAGAGGGAGGAGAACGAGGGAGGGGATCTCATGCACAGAAACCAAGAGAAAAAAGTAAGCCAACAAGGAGAAGTGGAATGTGACTCTACAGCTTACCATATTTTGCCATATATAATGTGTACTTTTGCCCAAATTTTTGAGGGAGAAATAAGGATGCACATTATACATGGGTAGTACTAATTCTATATTTATACAAATGCTTTTGATTATTTTATTTATGCTTATGTGTTAAAAGTATAACTCTAGAAAACAATAATGATACCCATATGTAAAACAATACCCTGGAATATGATCATTGGTTTTGTTTCTAAATATAAATACATTAAAAATTAAATCAAAAAATTACATTAAAAGATATTTTTCCTAAAAGTATGGGCCAAAAATGTGGGTGTGCATTATACAGGCAAAATACGGTATTTGGGAGCTGAAATAAGAGCGTCAGGAAAAAGGACCTGTGTCGTTGGAAAGGCCGGGTTGCAGCCTAATTCTATGGCTGCGATTCCAGTGCTCAAACTGCTCATTCTTCCATCTCTTTGTCTCAGAGAATTAGTACAAGCCCCAGTGAACCTTCCCACATCTCCTGCAGGCTGGACAAGTTGAGTAATTTCCCTTTCCTCCCTAAGAAATGAAGCTGTAGAGTGAAGTAACAGCACCCCAACCCTGCTCTACCCTCGCCTGACAGGTCCCAGATGCTCCCCCCAAGGGGTATAATCTGCTCACTCAACCTGAGGCCCTGGCTCCCAGATCCACGTCAGTGACCACGGAAGGTGTGCCCTGAACAACAGGTGTCCCCAAATGGCCAAGGCAGGATTAAGACCTGGGTCTAGCTCCACACCCTCTGTGAGTGTAATCTCCTGAAGACACCTCCCCTCACCTCAGCTTCCCCTAACAAAAGGCACTGGGAACAACGGTATTTCCTTCCCACGGTGCTCTGCTCTCCTCTCCTGTGTGCTCCCTGCCACTCTGCCTGAGATCATCCTGATTTTCCCCACAAAAGCTCCCAGATTACTGCCCACTCTTCCCCAAAACGTTCCCAATGCCAACCTGATCCCAGGTGGCCTGACACCATCCTGGAGAAAGCCTCGGTCAGATACTCGCATGTCTCCACTCCGATAGTCGGGCCTTGCTTACCTCCATTCAGTGAGGACGGAGGCCTAGCAGCCCAGGTTTGTATTATCTGCCGGGGGGACTGGTGAGAGGTGCAATGGAATTGCCACTCAAGGAGCAGGGAGTTAAGTGGGCTTTTTATCAAGAGGTGTGGAGCATTTGGAATCTTAAATCTGGGAAGGCAAGGGGTTTCCTAAGCATACTCGAGCTCAAGGTGAGGAAGTTCCCCCACCCCTCCTTCCTCCAGTCCTGGTGCAACTGGACTGTCCAGCCACCAGATCCAATCGGTCCCTTGGTTCCCCTGACACATTCACCCCACCACAGGAGGGAGCTGCAGCTTGGGCACCTCCTCCTCTTTCTGCCTCATAGAGCCTACCTCCCACCTCGTCACCTCTAAGGAGATGGGGAGGTGGCCAAGCCACCATGTTTCCTTTGCCCAAGAGTGACACTCAGCCCCACAACCCAAAGCAAGTCTGCAGCCTTGTCATGAACTCCCTTTGCTCTGGTTACCTGCACAGGATGCAGCCTGGACTTGGTGCTTCCTATCCCTTCCACTGTCGTCACGGCAACATGGTGCAAGGAGCAGAGCGGGGCCAGACAGGCATTGACAGAAAAATGGCTGCAACCGTACGTTAAGGCCATTCCATTGCCTACTCAGGTCATCAGAGCGGACTGGAGTGCAGAGCCTGCACTTTGTGATGCTGTGTGCCATTTCTCTTCACTCTACATTAAGTTCTTTTCTCTTCTAGAGGTGTCCTTGCCTCTCCTCCAAGACTCTGAGAAAGGGACAGAGGCAGCTCTCCTTCTGGTGGGCCCTGAGTCCCCCCAGCTCCTTGTGGGGTCAGGCATCCGTGTGCCCTAGGCCTCCCAGCTGGAGCGAGGGGGCCAGGGTCACTTTCAGACACCTCTTACTCAGCATGACCCAGGAGGAAGAGCTAAGGGGAAGTTTCTGGCAGGCTCCAGGCCCAAGGTGTGTTCTTCTTCTTGTAGAGCCCTTTCTTAGCCTCTTCAATTTCAGCACCTCCAGCCCCTTTTGCTTCTGTTTTCACCCACCTCTACTTCTCCCATTTCTCTGAGAACATGAGACACCAACCCTCGGCGCTTGCTCCCATCCGTTCCTCTGCTCATCACTCATTCACTCGTACAATCAACACCAGTTACTGAGTGCCAACCACACGCCAGGCACTCTGCTGAGGGCTGAGAAATAAAGGTGAATAAGATGAAATCTCTGCTCTTTAATAGCCTGCAGTCAACCCAGGAAAATAGAAGCCAGCGTGCAGGTGTAATTTCAATATCTAATGGTAAGTGCTCAGGAGGCCTGTGCACAGGGCACTATGGGACTAGCTCAGAAAAAGGGCACCTAGCAATCTTGGGAGATCATGAAAGGCTTCCTAGAGGAGGTGATATTTTTCCCAGTCCTACAGAGCGAGTCACATTAGCCATGTAGAGAAGTCCCGGAAGGAAGGATATTGAAAAAGATTTGAAAAACAGCTTATGCAAAGACCAAGAAACTAGTGGGTGTGGAGTGCAATTGTTCACAGTTGTCTCTGCCTGGGGAACTAGGATCCACTGATGACTGGAGTGCTGGGCCCGTGCAGAGAAAGAAAACTGGAGAGGAAAGATGGGGTGTACTGTGAAGGGTTCCACGTGGGAAGCAAAGAGATGGGACCTTATCCTGGGGGCAACGGAGACCTGATGGAGGGTTGCATGGGATATGAAACCAGTCTGGGTTTTTAGAAAGGCCACGCATGCACACCCACACCCACTCGCTCACAAGCTGACCCCTGTTTCATCGTCTTCAGATGGGCAATCGGCCAACAGGCAAAGGATACACGATCTTGTTCTGGAGACGATCGTACTTGGAAAGCATCACGGTGCAAGCTCCACAGCCCCCTTCTCCACAGCCCAGCTTGGTCCCGCTCAGCCCCACTGGATGGTCAAGGATTAAGGAACATGAACTTGAAGAAAACAAGAGTCTTTGCTGGGCTGGTGGGAAATACCTGGGCAGACCTGGGAGTGTAGAACCGTCACTGTCACGCACAGGCTCGGGCCCCTCCACCGGGGAGACTGCACACCCACCCGGCCTCCTCCTCAGAGGGGCTGCACTGAGCCCAGGGAGACAGGGAGTAGGGTCCTTCCCACCTTCCCTGAGGGAAAAGGCATCAGAGTCCCTCATGAAAGCACCAAGTTACATCCCCTGGCACTTGAGTTCAAGGACTTTAACTTGACTGAAACTTGAATCCTGATAATTTTCTTGGGGTCAGGGTCTTGTAGGCACAGCTCTGTAGGCCCCCAGCCTTGTGATATCCCCAGGCAGGTGAATTAGGAACTTCAAAATCTGAGCAGGTAGGGCTGCTGTCACATCTGCCCAGAGAGTGAGATGTCCATCTATTCTGGGGTTTGCTGAGTCCCAGCTTTTTATCCTGAACCTTTGGGGCTCATGAAGTCCAGGAATCCACATTAGGGATGCACCAGGGCTTCTGAATATCCAGTCTATAGAATATGTGAAGGGAAATTAAAATGAAGATATTTTTGAGGTCAGGGACCATTAATGGAGCCATGTCTTGTACATACTTGCAGAAAAAAAAAATAATTGGATACTTGGCATTTGTAAAAGTGCCTAAGGAATAGGCTATTCTAGAAAACTGCAATTGCGGTGGCCACTTTCCCTGAGACCCATGAGCTCCTCTTCCCTCAGAGCCACAGGCCTCTACCATCCAGCTACCCGGGCCGGGATGGAGGGAGCTGAGCTTATCATCTCCTCGGCACTTCTCTCATTTTCAAGATGAGAGTGGTAACTAACAGTGATACAGCATCTTACACCTGGAAATCACTTATCCCCAAGAACTCTTCGCACTACTGGTTGGCAGGCGGGCAGGGACTGCTATTTCCCCACAGACTGAAACAAAACCAAACTACGACCCCAGAAGTAAGGTGAGTCCTACAAGCTAACACAGCCACTTGTGTGCTCCAGCTGTGCCCCCCCCCCTTCACCATGTGGCTGCCTCTTTTCAAACACGTTTGGGGAGGACTTTCTATGTCCTCAGTTACTCTTTTCACGAGTCAGGACACACGCACTTAGGGCAGTTAAGACAACTCTGGGGGCATCTGAATATCAATGGTAGCAAGAGTCCAGCAAGATTTCTTCTAGCCTGGGGATCTTTCTAGAAACCAGGAAGTTCTTCTGTCTTGCCTGGAACCCTCACAAACGAGCTCCCAACACAGGCAGCGATAAGCCACAGGGACTTTGTATTATGTGCCAACTTTCAGCTTTGGATTTCGTTTGTGAGTTGATCTTTAAACCGGCTTATGTCTACAACCAGGACTTTCTGAGGCTTTCAAACTTTCAATACTTGAGTAGAAAATTAAACTTGATGTCAACTCTCTAAAAAACCCACTAGGTTCACACACTGTGAACCTCCAGACCCACTCCCCCAGCTCGAAAATCCAGGCATGAGCAAGAGTATGCAAGAGCCAGCAACCAAGTGTGATGGGAAGTGAGTGAACCAGCGATAAGGCCCTGGATTCCAGGCTCACTTGTAAACAATCCTTTGTTGTTCCCAGACATGTCACTGGAATCAGCCACTGTACCCCTGCCTCTTTAAAGCAAGTAGGGTTTGTTGACAAAGGTCAGGATGAGCAATGTCCTGACAACAGACCCCTGGGGAGTTTCTAGTACAGGTAGAAAATTAGGAGTGTGGCTGTAGGCTTTAGTCTAGGCTCTGCAGATGTCTGCCCAAAATGCCTGAGCAAGAAGCAGGTCCCTGGACACGTGCAGGCCTCGCTTCCCCCTCTGCAGAAGAGATGGCTGTGGAGGTCAGTGAGATAACCTACGGAAATCACCTTGAACTCCACCTGTACATAGTAAGTGCTCATTAATGTTAGCTCCTATTATATTTTCACTATTATTTTTGTTCCAGGATCTCGGAACATTTTTCTACTCTTAACAAAAGTCACAGGGGCGCATTACAAAGTAGTCACGGGGATGTAGAGTACAGCCTAAGAAATGTAATCAGTAATCTTAGAATAAGTATGTACGGTGCCCGGTGGGTACTGGAAAGATCAGGGGGAACACTTTGTAAGTGTATGATTGTCTAACCAATAGGCTGCACCCCTGAAGCCAATACAAAATAATATTGAATTTACACTGTAATTGAAAAACAAATAAATAAAAATGAAGGTTAGAAACAATATGGGGCCTCTTACAGGCACCCTCCCCGCAGCGAGTGAAGAGCAGAACCCGAAGTCCCCCTAAGGTGTGGCCTTGTCCAAGCTTCTCAGAGCTGCCATCTCCACATGGAAGGCACCTCCACACAGTTCCCCACCTCAAGTACCCCTTTCCCAACAAACACCACTTCCTCGGACTCCCTCTCCACCTTATCAGAGCTAGAAACGTTCCCCAGTAAGCTCACTGATGTATTAGGCAAAGACAGGCTGGGGAAAGCCCAGCTCCTCCTGAGCGGGAATGACTAGGAAGCTCACCAGGGTTAACGAGCGCCTAGGGGAGCGGTTCATTCTACAGGCCCAGGATCAACCCTTGGCTTTACTAGAGCCAAGGCTAGAAGGGAGCTTAAGGAACATCAAAAACAATCTCCATACTCAATGGCTGAGAATTTCAGCCCCAGCGCTCACACGACTTTCCAGGGTCACACAGCTGCCGACTGACAAAGCTGCCACTAGAACTCAAGCGTCAGAGCCCTAGCCCACTACCCCCACTCCCTCGCCCCCTCCCAAAGTCAGGATACACTTTCTTCTCAGGTAGGCCAAAAGGGTTGTTTCTGGATCTGCATTTTTCTCCACCACCTATAAAAAAAAACAACAGAAGAATATATCATCGATGTACTCAGCCATGGTCCTGCTGAAGAAGTTGTCAAGTTAATAGGGATGCGTTAAATGCTTATGAAAACTGAACAGTTTTTTCTTGACAGTTCCATAAGAATGACATATTAACTACAAGCCACACTGCGTGTGTGCTGACAGTTTCCAATTCTCAGATTCTACATTAGCGCTCAGCTCAGGACCCACCACAGGGTGCCTGGGAGTTGTACCCGCTGTGCTCATCTGACCGAAGCAAAGCCCCCTTTACATCAAACACATCGTCTGGTTTCCAGCTGCTGGATCACACCTGTGAATGCCAGGGACAGCCGAGAGCGGCAGCACGCACATCTCTGGCTTTGCCTGCGGAAGTCATTCTAAAAAAATAACTACAGGTGATGGGACCTCCAACAGAATCTGTGTGGAGTGAACCTCCCAAAACTGGAGGCTGAGAGAAAGCAGCTGGCCTGAGAAAAGCATGTCCCCACGTCATAGAGCTGTGATTGAACATCCCCAGTGATGGCAAGCCATCGTATACCAGCACCAATTGAATGCTACCCTCCTACTTGCTACCCTCACCTTTCTGTCCTGAATTGAAACTGTATTAGGCAACTTAGTGTGGGAGACCCTTCTGTGTGGTGTGGGCCCAGCTCCCACTCGGAGATGCACAGGACCCACGCCCACAGATAGGTTCTCCCATGGGAAATCAGGTTTGCAATGTGCCTAAGCCCCTTTGAATCTTGCTTTTGCTGAAACTCCCTCACCCTGAATTGAGATAGCAAGTGCTTACTGTAACTTCCTAAAATCCATAAGACTCCCCAGTATGGAGTGTAACCGGCTCAACCACTTTTCCCTTTTCATTTGCAAATATCCTTCTTCTGTGATGTGATTAGTGGCATCAACTCCTTTGTTGTCTGTAAAAGGTAATCACCTATAGTGAACCTGTGCATAGTAAATGAGGACCATCATGTAATCTGCAGGGGGAAAACCTGATAAAGGCCTGTCATGGCGGAGGCCACAGCTTTTGCTCCCCTTGAGAGAAAGGCCATGCTGTCCCTCTTCCTCCACCAGACTCAGTAGTCTGTGTGAATGTCTCATTTCATCCATGATGACACAGACACTGCGGCAGTGTCTGCATCAACTTAGAAATGACCATAGGATTTTTTATTGATAAGAATTAATCAAAGAGGTAACAAAACTGCCAGAATTCACCTCTTGAATAAAGTTTAAAGGAGTAGAAGATAAAGTGAATTTTCATTTTTGATTACAGCCCACAGGTCCAGCTTATTCCAAGTCCTGGTTACAAAGTTTACACAGGAAGTTATGTCTGTTCTCTTGGAGAAAAAATCATAAATGCACAAAATAAGGATCCTCATCGCCTCTCCTGCAGACAGCGGTAAGGGCCTCTTAACCTGACCATCTCCCCACGTTGGTCCTCCCTCTTGTCCTCCAGTTCTGCTTTCATAATATCACATCAGTTCCCTGCTCAATATTTTCAGTGACCTCCTGCATATTCAAGGTAACACCCGAGTTCCTTACACTGTCTTTCGAAGCTCATTTCAATATGTCCCCAGTCTTCATTTTCAGCCTTTCTGCCTCCTACTTTCCCTGCCAAGCTGGTCTTTGTACTCCTATGAAAATACGTAACTTCTGACTCCAAAGTCTTTGACCACTTCATTCCTCTTTCATCTGCATCTTGACTTGTCAGAAGACCCCAACATGTCCCAAGGAAAGGCCCCCATATCACTCCAGCCACAAGTGGCCCACCTCCCTTGAATTCCTACAGGGAATGGCTGTGCCCCTCTCACAGCAGCGTGGCTAGAGGGTTTGCCCCCAGCACACTCCACAGAATTCGTTCAACAGGGTGCCAATGGGTACCCCAAAGGGAAAACACTTTGTGGGTTAAGCAGATTGTTCTGGGAAACTTCAATCACCAAAACAAATAATGGCCAAAATGGGTTTATAACCCATTAAATAAAATTAAGACATCCATGAATTTGAACTGATAATTAGTAAATAAACAGACAAACAAATGGGAGGAAGGGAAAGTTTTCTTGGCAGAAGAATGCCAACTAATACACATGGTTGGCCATCTTGTAACCTGCCCAATAATTGATCCAGCTGAGAATCATCAAAGAATACTAAAACTAGTGGACAAAACTTTGACAACCAAGATACTTACACTGTCTTCAAAGTTCCTCTCACAGGTCGCTTGTTAATTATAAAGGAAAGAAGAATAACCTGGTAAACACCACTTTCACCAAATGACCAAAGTCCACATCACACTAATGGGGAAAACTGACATGATGTCCTCCTGAGGAGGACACATCGCTTCTCTGCCCAAAAGCAGACTCTGAATCTAATTATAAGAAAGCACAACACAGCCCTGGCTGGTGTAGCTCAGTGGATTGAGCGCGGGCTGCGAACCAAAAGGTTGCCAGTTCGATTCTCATCCAGGGCACATGCCTGGGTTGCAGGCCAGGACCCCAGTGGGGGCGTGTAAGAGGCAACCACACATTGATGTTTCTGTTTCTCTTTCTCCCTCCCTTCCCCACTCTCTAAAAATAAATAAAATCTTAAAAAAAAAAAAGAAAGCATGACAAAAACCCAAAATGAGGGGCATTCTAAAAAATAATTGACTTGACCTCTTCAGAAACATCGATGTCACAAAAGACCAGGAAAGCTAAGGAGCTGCTCCAGACTGAAGCAGAAGAAATAGATGTGACAATTAACTTCAAGACACAGTCCCAGGCTCAGGCGAGGCTGGGTGTGTTATGAAGGACATTACTGGGAAAATTGAAATAATGCTGCATAAAATCTACAGACTAGATAACAGTATTATATAAACACTAGACTTCCTGATTTTTAAAAATAGATTGTGGTTCTGTCATAATATCCTTATTTTTAGTTTAAGGGGTAAAGGGGTGTGATGTCTGAAATTTACCCTCAGATGCCCCTGGGGGTAAAATGTCATGTTTTATATCTATTTCTAGTATTTCTATCATAAATAAACATAAAAAATATTTGTGTACTTAGAATACATATATCTACATACCTGTGTAAGCACCTATAAACACATACATATATATGTAGAGAGAGAATAAAAAGCAAATGTGGCAAAATGTTAATAGGTGGGTAAAGTCTACTTAATAATTCTTCATATTCTTCTTGCAACTTCTTTGTGAATTTAAAATACAAAGTTTAAAACATAAATTTCTTTGCCAAGGGATTTCTTAGGGCTTTTAATATTCATCTATTCATTCTATCCACATTAATTGGGCACCAACTTTGCATCAACACTGGGCTGAGTGGTTTAGGAATCCCCACGAAGAGTATCACATGGAGATAGTTTTCCATGAAATACATTTTGGAATATATTACTTTGCCTAACCATAAACCACTTCTCCAACTAGTTCATAAACTCCTGAATGGCAAATGCCTCCAGCCTACGTATACTCCACAGGCTTAGGGCTCGGAGAAGCTTGCTAAATGATGTGGGGAAGGGGGAGGTGGGGGAGGGTTGACTAGTGAGTGAGTCAGTGAGTGACACTGGCTTTGTGTGGGGATAACTGTTGGACACGACACCTTCAGCTGCACCCTACATGCTAAATCTTCCCAGACTTCCCCAGATCCACGATCTCCATGAAACAGAGAGGGATTGCTCAGAAAAGCAAGAATCCTACCCTCCCAATGACTGTCACTGCAATAATAACAAACGCCTGGGCAGCTCCTTCCCTTCTGCTCTCTAGATCAGGAGACATGAAAACAGTGGTCATCAAGTCCCAGCACCACCACAGAAGGCCCTCGGGTATTTGACAGTTGGTGTCTTACATCCTCTCCAGGACCCCAGCTAGAGAAGTCCCAGACAACCGTCTGAAATGGGGAGCGAAGGCTCGCATGTAAGAGGGAGTCACGGACACAGTTAATTACCTACGGGGGAGCTGCCATAAGGCTGTCAGGGCATTTCTCAACAGAAACACTTCAGGCCGGAAGGAACTGACACAAAATATTCAAAGCGATGAAAAGTAAGAACCTACAAGCAAAGCTACTCTATCCAGCAAGGCTATCATTTAAAATTGAAGGAGAAAGAAAGAGCTTCCTGGGCAAAATAAATAAATAAGTAAAACGGAAGGAGTTCATTACTACCAAACGAGTATTGCAAAAACTGTCAATGTTAAAAAGCCTGCTTTAAGAAGAAGAGTGAGCCATCAAGTTCTGACCCCTTCTTTCGTAACTTCTTTTTGTAATATCCTGTAACGAAAGGCCTAGAACATTTGGGAACAGACATGGAAACACATGCACAGCGGCCCTAATTTGTCTTGGATTCCTCTGCTGGGCCTCGCTTTTATAGCGCTGTTTTTACCTCATCACTCCTTCAATTGCCTGTCCTTTCCAGCAGTTTCTCAAAAGGCAACATGTTTACCAATTACAAACATGGACATCCATCACAGAAACTGGCAGTAATAAACAGATGGTAGAGTTTGATGTAATGATATCATGTAAAATTTTTAAATTGCTTTCCTAAGGTGAAAATAAAATACATGGGAAAACAGTTTTTGCAAAGCCAGATTTCCCTTGAAATAGTCCAGTGAAGCTCAGGCCCAGTGGCTTAGTTGTTGGAGGATCACCCTATACACCAAAAGGTTGCGGGTTTGATTCTCACTCAGGGCATATACCTAAGTTGCGGTTTTGACCCCCAATTAGGGGTATGTATGAGAGGCAACCAATCAATGTTTCTCTCTCTCTCTAAAATCAATAAACATAGCCTCAGCTGACTATTAAAAAAAGAAAGAAATGCTCCAGTGAATCACAGGAAACCATTCATTAAGAAGAAGAGAAGCTTGTACCGTCACACAGGAACTCGTGGCTTAAGAAACAATCAAATCTTAAGAGTGAGACGTGGCCTTGGAAGTCACTGAATCCAGCTGCTCAACCAATGTAAAAATTGCTTACAAAAATTCCACAGAAGCCCTGGCTGGTGTGGCTCAGTGGATTGAGTGCTGGCCTGCAAACCAAAGGATCACAGGTTCGATTCCCAGTCAGGGCACATGCCTAGGTTGCGGGCCAGGTCCCCAGTTGGTGGCACACAAGAGGCAACCACACATTAATATTTCCCTCCCTCTCTCCCCTTCTGTCTAAAAATAAATAAAAATATTTTTTAAATTCTGCAGAAGATGCCTTTGTGTAAGTGACGCTTCTTAAAAGCCAATTCAGCAACTGTTCCTTAAATCTCTGCAGTATAATTGCTGTGCAACAAAATTGTTTGAAATATTGGATGCAAAAGTTTTACTACCACCAACATGGAAGCTTTGCCCTACCACTTGGTTTGGTGCCAGGTGCCAATTCTAAAAGAAAGTGGCACCGAGAGACAACTTTGAACCCCAAAGAGCATGGGTACCCCACTCCCCAGTGCCTCCTGGGGACAGTCATCACTCAAACAGAATTCACGGTCTTTGGAGCACTGATGGCTCATGGAATTTTCTTACTGGTCATTCCAATACACCCTAACAATTTAAGCACTCAGTGTCCTACAAAGCACATTTTAGTTCTTGAAAATTACCTTGAAAGTCACTGTTTCTCGTCTCAAAACTACCAATATGGTAAAACAAATAAAATTGCTTTTGGGGGCTGGTGTGCCCACTGGGCACATTCATCACGCACACAACCATTTACAATGTACAACTACGGCTACCCTCTTGCTGTCCCTTTCATTCCCAACACAGGAGCGAGGGCAGATGCGAGCGTGTCAGCAGTGGGGTAGGGAGGGCAAGTGGAAGGTGGAGGCAATGACATGTACTTGCACCTCCTCTCTCTGCACCCGCATTAGAATTTGCAAAGGTCCTCATTTTTCCAGTGCTACAGCGACTGGTTCCCACATCCTAAGTCCCTCTCTTCCCCATCTCCCCCTTCCCCTCCCTAGGTCCCTGTGCACCAATGAAGTTAATCCAAGTGGTCAATTTTTATCAAAGTGAGAGATCTGCAACATTTATATGTAGAACTAAGCGTGGGAGGGGAGCCTGCCCCTTGTGAAATTTAACGTGGCTGCCACAAGATGTCAGTATACATCCTCCCACAAGTTACGTGTCATACGGGGTCGGCACAAATAACACCTCCGGTTTATTACAAAATCATAGCATGTAACTGTAACATAACAATATCACACTCAAACCCACCATATGACATTTTAGATGAAATGTTTAAATTAAAATGATAAATGATTACACCATAGTATTACCCTACCAACCACACTCCAGCAGGCCTTACTTCTGCTGGACCCTGTATGTCCATACATGAAATATCAGAAGCAAAGGCTGTGTACATCTTACATCCTGACATTAGCAAGAAAACACGTTCCCATTCCCTCCCTCAGGAGAGAGATCAGCGGAAGCCTTAGGACACATTTGATTAAACATAGAAATAGAAGTGTGGTGGGTGACCCCTAGTCTCACCTAGAACCCTATCCCCCTTTCTCAGCTTCTCAGTGTCTCTGCCACTGCAGAGAGCAGGCAGGGTCTGGTAAGCTCACAGACACCTCTCTCTTCGCTCCACACCCCCTCACTCCTTTGCCCCTTAAGTATCTTGACTATGTTCTAGCCCTGAGAAGGTCTTTTCCTAATGTTACCCCAAAGGCAGCCGCATGTTTAAAGGGAGAGAGAGGAAGGAGGAGAATGAGTGAGTGCAAACACGAAAGAGAGAGAACAAAATGACCTGTTCCATGGGACACACAGTCCTTCCCAGGCAGCAGGGAAGCCAAAGCAAAGGTCAGCTCCTGCTTACCTTTTTGCCATTCACAAAGAAAACCAGCTCGTCTGCTGTCATTGTCAACAGGTGGAGTACCCAAACTCCCAGTACCTCACTCCCAAGAGACACTGGCAGTTATTACTGCTCTGTAACCAGAAAAACACACCTCCTCTAAAAAATGAAACCAAACAGGCCAATGGGAGGGAGCTAGCTTAGAGCTTCAGCGTATAGAAAGTTCCTGGCAAAAGCCACTGGTTTGCATCATCAAGGAAGTGTTAAGCAATCATTCTTGCAAATCACACCCTCCACAGGTGTATTGAGGAGCACAGTAAGGAACAGTCATCAAGAATATGTGTGTGTGACCAAGGGGTCTTAGGCACAGCACTGGTGGAGACTGCTTCACCCTCCCACTTGCTGAAGACGGAGAAGGGGCAAGGGCCATTGTCAGGGTCAGGGCAGTGGAGCTGCTTCTCACCCTCCACGTCTACACTTGTCATTTCACCATTCACAGTTACAGAAACACAGACTCGGCACTTACACGCAGGACTCACTCTACTGGAGGAACATGGAGGACACAAGATGTGATGCCCAGTGACTCAGATGCAAAACCTGGCATTGGTCCTCAGCCAGCTGCTTATCGGCTCCAGAGCTCTGCTGTACTCATCCTATAAATGGAAATATGAATGACACCAACAGCAAACGGCTGAGGAATATACTATACAATACATTTTGGAAGTGCTTTGTAAATTTGCAAAAAGCCAAAATATTTATTACTACTACTAATGTATTCTCAAACAACACAACAAAAATAACCCTAAAACCAAACCAGTTTTGAGGCTTTTCTTTTATCCATGTCTCTCAGGAATATGCCCTTAATAAGTCATCAATGTAACTCATAAAAATAGTTCATAAGAGCAAATAAATTAAAATGTGCACACAACCTAGACACAGGCCAAGTTAACTCTGAGCTGAAAACCTCCCCCCAGCCAACACGCATTAACTTCTTACAGGGGTGCGCAACCTTTTGACGTCTCTATGCCACCCTGGAACCAGAGTTGTCTTGGGCCACCCATTAAATACATTGCAATACATAATCACAAAAACAAATCTCATAATGTTTTGAGTAAATTCACGATTTTGTGTTGGGCCACAGTCACAGCTATCCTGGGCTGCCTGCAGCCCACCGGCCACAGGTTGGACACCTGTCAATAAATACACACACACGCCCAATGACCGCTCAGGCAGCACGAATGAGCTCTCTGTAGTCCAGCCCCCAACTGCCTCTCCCGACTCACATACACACCAGCATTCCCTCTAGTCTCCTTCAGTCCTGAAAAGACCCACACAGTTTCTCCGACAGCCCCTCTGATCATAAGGGAGTAGGGCTAGTGGAGGAGAGAAAGGTGTATTAAGCAGATGGGCTTGGCACAGCAACAGCCTAGAGAAACTAAAGACAGTGGGACGGCCACGTATGTTATCAACCCACTGCCTCTCTCCCAACCACAGTCTTTATTGGCCGGCGATGAAATTTCACTTGTAGGGTGACCAGTCAACCCAGTGTGCCCCTGACTGTCCTGGCTTTATCCCTGAATCCCTTCAGTCCAGGGCAAACTGCATTGGTTGGTCACCATGAAACAATGACTCTTAACTGGGGCAGGGGACAGTTCCCAACCCCAGAAGCCATGTGGTGATGCCTGGGGATATGCTGTAGTGTTATGACTGGGAAGGGCTGTTACAGGTATCCAGTAGGCAGAGACCAACGATGCTACCAAACACCCCACAGTGCACCGGACAGCCCCAGCAACAAAGAATTATCTGGTCTTAAGTGTCAACAGGGCCAAGACTGAGAAACCCTGCCCTGACAGAAAGAAGGAAAAAGGTGGAAAGAGGGAGAGTGGCTGAGCCTGGGGTAGTGATTTGTAATGGGGGACTTCTCCCTGACCCTGACGCCTTTGTGATGGAGAGGCCCACCCAGCTTCCCAGGGCCTCTGCTCCTGGCCAGTCTCTAGCCAAAGTCCCAAGAAACTTTCAAGATAAAGGGGGAAGGCTGAGGAAACACCTCAGGTTTGTTGTTAGGTAGACTGGCTTGAGTATTAGTTCCGCCACTTCTGTGTGACCTTTGGTAAAAATCACTCTCTTGACCTCATTACCCTTATCTATGAAATGAGGGTGACTCTGCCTCCTTGGTAGAATGTACTGTGGTGAGCATTAAATGAGACTTGGGCTAGATGTGTGACCCGCAGCACATGCTCAACGTACAGGTAATGATTTGCTTCTCCCGGCTCAGCCAGGCTTCAGCGCCTTCTCGTCTCTGGAGGTAACGTTCTCCTACGTCACTGTGGAGAGCTGAAAAATGAGAATACATTTTCAGTAAGGGCTGATGTTGTCGTTCAGATTTTATTTCTGTAATAACTATAATAATGAATTTATTTCTATAATACTGAAGTTTGGCTAAAAAAGATTTTGACTTAGTATGATTACTTCTTTTTCAGCAAAATATGTGTGACCATCCTTTTTCTGATTTTTCCAGATTCAGAAATGAGAGGAAAACAGTGTAAAATAAGCACTTTTTTTCAAAGCTGACAGTCTCCTAGATATGTTTTCATTGTTGAATGAATTCTCAAATGTGGGCTGAATTAATGGGATTTCATGGTCTAGGAATAGGCCAGTGACACCTTACATCACATTAACTTACCCCATTTTTCAAAAGAATGTCTTGCTTTATAATTTGCACTGAGTTGGTAGGCAAGGTACAGAGAAGTCCGTGGAAAGGCCAGATAACTTCTGAGGCCTCCTGGGCACAAACCTTCCTCTTGGAACAACGCTTTCAGGAAATCACGGGAGATAAGAAGAGTAATAATGCTGGTAAAAGCCAAGTCATTATTTCTGGAAGAGTGAGCTCTTTGGGGCCACACATTCCCTGGAAGAAGAATGATTGAGGAAAGGCTTCCAGTGTTCTCTGAAGGCCGGGTCAAGGCTGCTGCCCTGGCCGGCGGTGGCCTGGCAAGTCTCATGGCCGCCCCTCCCCCGCCTCTGCAGCAGCCCCTCTGGCCTGCTCATTCCCTCTCTTTGCATCCACATGTGCATCTCTGTTTGTGCCCTGTGGGTCTTCCCTGTTCATTTTCTTCACTTACAACAACCCTTATTTGAAAAGAAGAAAAATCAACTTTTATTTCAAAATATTCCATTGTTTAAACTTTTTTTTTAATTAATTATTATTATTATTTTTTTTTTTTTTTTGGTCAAAGATATGAGATGCCCATTCTAGATGCAAGATTTTGCCACAGTCTCATAGCATCACCACCTGGCACCCACATTTTCCAGATTATTGACCAACCTTAATGATAGCTCTTGGTGCCTGAATAGCATTTCTTTGGCAAATAACGTGATTCCATTTGCTCCTTATACAAGCCCTGCAAGACGGGCAGGGAAGTGGTTATCAGCTCCCCTCTCCAGACAAAGAACGTGAGAGTCAGGAAGGGTGAGTTGCTAACCGTCTCACACCGAGCGAGTGCCAGTCTCCCCCTGTCACCCACTCCCCAGCAGAGAAGTCGTCCTCTCATGTTCCTTCACGGACTACGGAGCACAAACCCCGGGACTGTGGGTATGACACTCAGCCCTTCCCAGTCTGGCCGGAATCCACCTGTTGGTTCGCGAAGCCCCTGAGATCGAGGCAGAGTTGTGCTTCCTGCTACACTGCTGGTGCCTAGCAGAGGGCCAGGTCTGTAGGAAGGATCAAGAAACGCTTGTTGACGTGAGCCCACAGTGCGAGGGACGAGTGAGGTTTTCAAACACGTCTAAGCCTCTGCCTTTTACCAAATACGGAATTTTCTTCCATAGCTAACACCATTCAACTTCCCTCACTGGCAACTTTCCAACTAACCTTTTCTTCACACTACTCTATTACCACGGAGGAAATCACCCTTGATTTTCTACACACATCGGGGAAGTAGATCCCTTTAGAATCAAGAAGGTGGGATTATCCAAAAGTGGACACAGAGTCAAAACTAAAAGGACATGAACTCCAGCCTGGGTTGGTACTGGCACATAAAAGCTAGAGGAATGGAAAGGGCCCAGAGACAAATTTAAGCCCACTTTATCAGTCTTCATCTGTTATGTTTTTTGATACTATCTTTGGCATTCAATAAACTCTGTAACTCCAGGGTCATCTGTGGTGATGACAATACGACTTGTTCAGACACAAAGGAAAGTCTCTCTTTTTCAATCTAGCACAATTCAGGATGAAGAGCCTTTACTTCTTCACTCAGAGGATCAACTCACAGGTGCTCTGCAGACAATAGGGCCCAATGAATAATCGTTTGGGAAAATTGTTTTCACAATTGTTTTCACCCCCTTTTCTCTTCCTCTGACTTTATTAATCATCTGAAATACTATACAATGTACTCACTTACATATCTATTGTCTGTCTCTCTGCCCCCAGTAGAATGTAGTGTGTAAGATGTCTCTACCTGCCCCCCAAATATTTATGTGCTTCATCTCTATTGAAGAGTTTCTGCTGGCAAGTCACTGCCCAGCCAGGAACATTTCCCAGCCCTTTTCTACGGGGACAAAGCCCTATGATTGCATTCTGATGAGTGTAATATGGGTGAAAGTGATGGTCACAGTCCCCCAGCTCCCATTCTCTCTCTCCCACTGTCTGACAATGGCTAATGTCAATACCCACAGTGACCTGGAAGCCACACAATGAAGGTAGCAGAGCTGCCAGTCAGCCAAACTCCTTGGATAAGCACACTAATCTGACCATTTCCCTCTCCCACCTTTGTCATGTATTTGACTTTATAGAAGGAAGAAATAACCTTGTATTGTGTTTGCCCCCTGAGATTTCTGGGTTTGCCTGTATAGCACCTAGTGATAAATTCACTAATACATTAAGTTCCCCAAGGTCAGAGATGTTTATCAGTTGTCTTCAGTGCAAAACATTGTGTGAACATGGTAGACACAATATATATTCAGTAAGTATTTATTAAGTAATGAATGAATGAATGAATGAACAAATGAATAGCATCAAAAACAAAACCTGGTTTCAGCTAAAGGCAAGGGAGCATGGCTCAGATGTCTGGCTTGACCCACATGCAAGAACTGCATGTGCAAATAATAGCACTGAGAATCATGGGCTCCTAAGCAGAATATAAGTTTGGTCTCATCCCCAAGTCTTTGGTCTTAAGTATCTCTATCCCTATACTCTACTTTAAGGATGGATGGGCTTTAGAGCAACTTCTATGCCAGATGATATTCATACATTCATTAATTTACCAACTTTATGAGACTTTGCATATCTCAGGCACTGTGCTGGGTGTTGTTTAACTATAGGGTCAAAGATGCCTAAAGAGCATCCTCCTTGGACCTTACGGATAATTCATGATCCCTGAGCCAACACAGTGGAAACAACCCAAAGCATTACCTTCCCTCTTAAATATCACCTCTCCTCTGGGCAAAGATGCAGATTTTAGGCTTATTTTTGGTATCTTTAGAATATTGTAGTCATCATACGAAAACTCAAGAGCTTCTTTGACACCTCCCACAGCTGCCTTGTTAGTTTCATGACAGCGGCCCCTGAGAATTCAATTCAGGATGCAACAGTCTACGGGAAGATCACTTGCTGTTCTCATTCTAAATTTGTCCTTGAACTAGAACACTCTTCACAGGAACTTAGTGTTACTAATATTGTTATTTGCTTTATTTTTCTTTTGAAAAAGAAGGAGCCCCTCCTCTCCTGGGGAAAAAAAAAAAAAGAGTTCATTAAACCGCTATTCACAATCTGAGGCATACGACCTAAAAAGGAAGCATAGTCCCCAAAGCAATCCGGGGCGGAGATCAGGCTGACCACCTCGAGCCTGTTCTCCAGCATCTTCTCAGTTTTCCCAACACTCAAGGAGAGGAAAAGGAAAATGGAGTGACCTTCTGTGGAGAGTCTTCCCTACTGCGTGAGTCCCTTGCTGGAGGGCTTGTCCGTGCTTGGCCAACGCTGCCCTCTGTGGATGGGACCTTCCCTTCCACCCTTGGTTGCACTTTTGGAAGAAGTCTACCCCTCTCTCCAAAACCTTGAGGGCCAGTTAACCCTTAGCAGGTGCGGGTGGATATTTGAGGTTTTAGCTACTCATGAGCAATCCCAAAGTTTCATGACATATTTGCCGTTTTTCTGAAGCATGAATTTCAGTCTCATGAGCTATAATGCTGCATGCACATCACAGCCCACTGAGCAGTTCTCATTGAGCAACTTAAGATTACTTATATTGTCGGCTTCATTTTAGTTCCTTTTGTGACAACTGGGTAAATTAAGACATTCCCATTCTCTTACTGATCTAACAAGACATTTTGAACTCTCTTAGGAGAGTATACAGTTTTATAAATGCTACAAGTGACAGCCTCCAATCCTGAGGCTAGTTTACTGGTCAAGGCTAACTCGCCTCCACAGTAGAGGCATTTAGAAGAGGACATAGATTTATGAAGCTTCTAATATATGCCAGATTCCGAGGCTAGGCATCTACATGGATCTCCTTTATTTCCACAGCATCTGTATGAGATAGATATAATTTCTTGTTTTAGATATGCGGAAGCCGGCAGGGCTGAGAGAGATGAAGTAACTCACGTGGCTGGTAAGGTGGAATCAGTATTTGAAGCTAAGTTCCTCTGATTCTAGAATCTTCTGACAGCAACAGAGAGCAGAGAATACAGGCTTTCCCTAGCTAGATGCTGCCCAGAAAGTCCTCCCATGAGCAGGAGTCAGAGGAAGCAGAGAAACCACTTTATGTACAAAGGTCTCAACACTGTAGAGGTATCAGCAGTGAGAAACTTTGGCCTTGAAAGAATCAGATTGAGGGGAGTGGAAAATGAAACAGAAGGGAGATTGGTATGCAGCGTAGCAAAAGCTGGCTTGGGACCCATCAGGCCTGTCTTCTGAAAAACACACAGAGGTGATTTAAGTCTCTGTTTTCACTCTTACAGTCCCTGTAAAGTACTTTGAGAACAAATATCATCCAGTGAACAGAAATTGGGTATCTGGCTACAAGAATCTTGGGAAATGCTGCGATCTCTAATGAAATCTAGAGTGTAAAAAAGTTACAGGGAGAGAGAAGAACCAGACAATGGAAAAATCAATACATCCTAGCTGTCACCCAGCAGACAATTTGGGAACCTAGAAAAGGGCCCAGGTCCCAGCCTTGCAAGACAAGCAAATGAAACAGAAGGTGTGACTACTGCCACCTCTCCCCCCTCACCCCAGATGTGCAGAGAAGGGACAAGGCAAGAGTATTCTTGCAGGCTACCCAGCACTTGAACTTGGCCCTTTTTCTCTCAGGAGAACCAGAAGGCTCAGGTAAGCAGTATCCCTTGGTGGGTTGGTCATTTCCTGGGACATTGAGGGAACATGAAGCTGAATGGGGAAGGTTTTAAACCTGCATAATGACACCTGTGGACCTGAACTGACACATTGATAGACTTAGACATGAGCAAGCAAGAAGGAAGGAAGAAGACCCAAAGGAGAGGGTCCCAAGGTTAATGAACATAGAACTGCAACCATTTATCTCAGGGACCATGCCGTGGCCTCTTAGTCAAGTTCCCATTCCCTATAATTATATAGTTCTTGGCTATCTTCTGGCTCTAGGTGAGGAGCCAGACCAGAGGAGTTAATAGTCCTTCGTGACCTGGCAACTACATTTGTTTAGTCTTGATCCCTATCAGTGTTTTCACTCTATTAAACGTCCCACATTCATCATATCTTATGATCACCATTATTCTGAGAATCTCATAGGAAAGTAGGAACTGGGCTACCAAGAATCTTGTGAATGAGTCACATAGTCCCAGTAGCCACGTCTGGGTGCCAATGAAGTAGCAGCTAGAAGCTCCGGGCAAATCCATGAAGTACCTTGCCTGGAGCTAAATGGAAGTACTTCAGTGGTCAGGCTGGGAGTTGGTGAATTTGTTGCAATAAATAAATAAATACATACATACATACATACATACATACAAACAACTTTTTCCTAGGCAAAATCTCACCAGTGTATGCCTTTGTTATGAGCAGACAGGGGTCCCATTTGACCAGTCTAGAGAATTTTGGCAATTACACCTTAGGTTGAGATAAAGACATGGGAAGAGCCCCTGTCTAGGAGACAAGGGGATAGCTGAGGACCTGCCCCCTTCCCTGACCCTTTTAGTAAGACCCCTTCCCACCTGTAAACCACCACGGACCCTTCCAGATCTGGCATTCTGGGTACTAGGGTGTGGGAAAATACTTGGGCTTTTTTTCCCACCCTTCTTTCCAAAGGCAAAGTCTACTCCAAGTGTGTAATGGCCCTTTTGCTCATGGCGTCTGAGGCTCACCCAATCTCTGAACGAATTGTGCCTTGTCCCAGCACAGTCCTACTTCTAATCCAGCATCAGTGTGGCTGGAGTGTTAAAAAAAGAAATCAATATCAGAGGACAGACATGTCTAGTTGATTTTATGCTTATCATTTTCATACAACTGCTTGGACCAGTGTTTTCTAATGTAGAGTATCTTGAGTAATCCTCTCCTTAGTAAGCCTCTGGAATGCTCATAATGTTTTGTAGCAGCACAAAATATGTCGTCTACCTGGGATTCTTGTCACTCCACGCATAGAGTGGACTCCCTTGAAAGATCCACCGGGGGGTGGGGGTGACGACAAGTCTTCCGGCTGTCAAGTCTGGTGCTCCTACAAGGTCTGCTCAGGAACCCTGAAATCAGCCTCTACCAAGGATAGGAAGTGGCCGATCATAGCCCCATCCCGAGGCCCAGATAAAAGGTGACCCTGCCCTGGGCCAGCCCTTTATTTGTTATCAAATAAACACCTTGCCAGCCAAAGGACTAGATAAAGAGCCCAGCACCTCCCCGCACAGAGGCTCCTGTCTTAGATCTTACTTGATTTCAATAACTAACTATTTGGGCTACATGGGTTTTTTTTTTTCTCTTTCCATGCTTTAACTTTCAGCTTTCATGTTTTAAATTCACTAATAAAGAATGAGCCCATAAAATCCTAGTCCCCCCACCTTTGACCCCAATGAAAGCAGAACCCAAGGCTCACAATCTCGGTCTCCCTCTCTCACCTCACCGTGTGGCCCCAGGTACGTCATGTAATTTCCAGGTCCTGTTAAGTAATGACCATTTCCCCCCAAAGTTTCCTAATGGTTATTGCTGAAGGATATCTTGCAATGATAATAAAAACCACAAAGTCTAGTCTAAACACAAGGTTGATTACTGATAGGCTGAGACCCAAACACAATACGCACCCAGGAAAATTCATTGCTCCCTGCCCATTTGCACTGTATTTTATGCCTACCTCTATTATGGCATATAACACAGAGGCCAGATCTTACTTGTTTTTGTACCCTCAGTAACACACACTAGCGATCAATAAATGCTCGCTCAATGACCTCCGCTTACTGTAGAAGGCTGATGGAAAGGCACCGACTCTTTTCTCAGGATTTGCCCCAGTCTGCTTCCCTCCCAGCCAGAAGTGAAAGTCATCGCACTCCCATGCTTATTCTTATCATTACTCTTCTCTTTCTTTCTTCCTCTTCCCCATTACTGTCATTGTGCACGACGGTTTGTACAGTATGGTTTAGACAGGTTCCTTTGTAATATTGGGTTAATTCATGGTATCCTCATAAATATGTGATATTACAAGCCCCATCTTCGCCTGCAGAAACAGGTTCTGAGAGTGAGTAAGGAGCAGAGTTTGAACGTCAACCCCAGGTTCTAATTCCAGAGTCAATACACCCTAACTCTACTAAATCTCCAGGATTATTTCTTGAGTGTCTTCATTGTTCTCATGGCTGAGAAACTTGCATAGACTCTGGAAACTGACCAATGCAGAGATCTAATCAACATTGGATGACAAATAAGAAAGCAGGGAGGAAACCCTCAAGATTTATAAAACGAAACAGCCAAAACCAAGAATGAAAATCCAGGAATCAAGAAGTGCGTTCTGCCCTGGCTAGTGTAGCCCCGGGGATTGAGTGCTGGCCTGAGAACCAAAGGTCACCAGTTTGATTCCAGGTCGGGCACATGCCTGGGTTCCAGTTGGGGGCAACTAGTTGATCTCTTTCACACATTGATGTTTCTCTCCCTTTTTCTCCCTCCCTTATCTCTCCAAAAATAAGTAAAATCTAAAAAAAAATGATAGTTTTAAAAAAAGTAAGTTCTGCTTGCATAAACTCTAGTTATCTGGAATATCGATTTAAGTAGGACTTTCAAGAAAACAGCAGATCTTATGGAAGTTTCTCATGGTTTGAACTCTGTGATTACTCTCATGAGGAACACTTCAGAAGGAGCTTGAAAGGATGTTTGCTAAGGAGATGGAATTAGTCCATAAATAGGCAAGTGACAACTTAAGGAAGGGTGAGAAAGGGACAGGTGGGAAAACTGGTTTGGGCAGAGGATGAGGAGGGAAGCCAGGAAGTCGCTCAAAGAAAGCCAACCCCAGGCAGAAGGAGGGTGAGCCAGGCACAGCTGCCTACCTCTATGGCTTCATGGTTTCCAGTGCCATGATGCCAACCTATTTGCATTGTGCCAGGTGAGTCAGTTCTGACAGGAAGGGCATCAGACCATGGGGCTGTCTGCATCTCCTCCATGGAAAGCCCTAGAGAGCTAAAATAATCTCTTCTCACCTCCCTTCTGCAAAGGAGCAGCTGCCCTGCTGGGTTGCTGGAGCAGACGTCTTTCCCTCCAGAAGTTCCCATGGGTTCCCGCCTCGGAAAGCCAAGGTCCCCACCCTCAAGTCCCTTTCAGCTTACACATGGGCTAGGGAAGCTGCTATTTACTTCCACATTGTGTGGGAAGCAGCAGGGTGCTATACCAGCCTTTGTGGAGTGAGATAAGAAAGAAGTTAATGCCCAGCTCCTGTCAGGAAAGGCCAGCTTCCCAGAATATAAGCACAGGGTATGAGAACCAGATATCAACTCCAAGAAGCAGTAATTGGCATGCCCTGAATTAAAGAGCTTAAATTTGCTCCCATTTTCACACGCCTATCATCTGCCTACTGCTTCAGTAAGGGCTCAGAGATTCAACCCTTTTTTACCAGCATCCACCAAAAAGAAGAGAAATGTAGGAGAAGAGGGCAAGAAGATGTTGTTTTTCTACAAAACTTAACACAGATACGCCATTCGAATTCCCACCAAGAACTTCCTTAAGGCCCAGAAGGCCACAGGCCCTAAAAAGCCTGGCAGAGCCACCACCAAACAACCAGCCACCTCCAAGAGCTGGTGGGTTAGCTTCGGGACAGACATGGCAGCAGCAGGCAGGAGCAATGGGTGGCACTGTCTGAGATACGGGTGCTGTGGCTATTCCAGCATGTTCCCTTAATTATGGTGTGTTCTCTGACTTGGGAGGCCCGCACTTACTTCCGGGAAGCCATCTGCGGGGAGGGAGCCTGCAGCTCACCTTCTCATCTAGTGCATTTCTCTGTATTCAGAGGGACACCAGGTGATGCCTTGGGGTCTGGAACATCCCCAAGAGGACTGTCTCCGGCGGGCGGCTCCAACTAGGAGCTTTAGTAACCCCTGGGCTCACACGGCTTGTGCTAGAGTCTTTTGTTATTTTAGTTCTCCTAAAGAAGATTTTGTTATTTTAGTTCTCCAAGCTTGTCACTCTGGGCTCTTTCATCATATTTTAAGAAATAGCTTTTGTCACAAAGGTACTGTTTCCAGAAGATTGAGAAATGTCCTTTGATGCCAGACCAGGAAGAGCTTCCAAGGAAACAAGTCATAAAGATGAGATTTAGAGTCTAGTAGTGCTATGTGCAATGTCACTAACATGTAGAGAGAGACAGACAGACAGAGGCAGAGGCAGAGAGAGACAGAGAGAAGAGGAAGAGGAGGAAGAGGGGGAAATTAAAATGTGTGTTCAAAGGCTACGTTCTCCACTCACCAGCTCTGTGCCCTGTGCTGTCTAAACTGATGTCCCCACCTGTCTAAGGAGATAATACTTTCCTTACCTGGTGGTTGGAAGGAGATGATGCTTGTTAATTTCCAGGAATGGAGCAGGTATACAAGAAATGTTTCTTGTAGCAGAAGCTGGAGTATGGCATTATTTTGTACTGCATCTTAGCCCCTCTTTCAAGAACCTCCTGACCATGTACATCTGTCAATAAACCAATGATATCAATTAGGCACTTCATAGGGGAAAAGTCCTGAATCCCAGCAGCAGGCAGGGAAGGAGCACAGACTCCTCCTGGGAGCTTGCCTTGGGCTACTGCTGCCGTAAGTACACAGCACCCCTTCACTTCACTGGTGGGGAGCCAAGGAGAGATGTCAGAGTGATCTCTGACATCCGGATTTCAGGACCTTTACAGGTTAGGTCCCATGCAAGAAAATGCTCAGTAGCCAAAGCCAGCAGTTAGGGACATGGATGAAAGAGTCAAGGCCCTTCTGTATTTGTGCACAAGGTCTTCTTCCAGGCAATCTCATTCTCTCTCTCTTTACCAAGTCTTAAATATCGCATCTTCCCTGCATTTTGTTCCTGATTCTTTACTGTCACACGGCGTTTGGGCCCAGAGGCATGACTTCTGAAGCCTGGAGAGATATGACCAAGCTAAACCCACCAAAAAGTGACACAAGGGACTTGCACTCACATTTTGTTAGTAGAAACAGTCACACCGGCCATATCCAACTTCGAGGAAGTGATTCTATCAGTCAGCTTAGGGAGGGTTTAACTGTAACAAAGGTTTATTTCTCACTCATGTGACACACTGCCTGCAGGTTACCTAAGGCCTTGGGATCCAGGCTGAAGCAGTAGCCCCTATATGGGACATTGCCATTCTTATGATAAATGGAAATGAGTTTGTGGATTAATACAATGGCTCTAATATTTCTGCTCGGAAGTGGCATACCTCACTTACACTCTTAGGCCAAACTGAGTCACCTGGCCTATATCCGATATCAGAGAAATATAATCCTACATGGAGAGGTAGGGATCACAGGTCATATACACAAACCTGATGGCAAAGGGTCAGGAGGTGTAATGATCTTATCACAAGAAGGAGTAGCAGACATTGAAACAATAATCTAACACAATAGGAGAACATCATCATCCTACCTATAACACGAGGTGGAGGAGAGTGGAATATTTGTATTAGTAATATAACATTAGTAGCCTTGTCAGTGTAAATACAGAAGGCTATAAAATAGAACTTTGTAAGGGGAAATGATACATCCTTGCCTGAGGGATTAAGAGATTCAGGGCAGTTACACAGAAAAATAGACAATTGATCTCAGTCTGGGTTTGAAGAACTTATCATTACCTACACTACACTAAGAAATAAGGTCATTCAACCCATATATATTGAGTATCTACTATGGGCCAGGAACTATAATCACTGATGCACAAGGGCAGACAAAACAGGTCTGGTTTCTACTCCCATGGAGATTAAATGTCTTTAAAGAAAATTGACATTAAACCAATACACATACAAATAAATATATATTTACAAAGTGAGCTGTTACAATAGAAAATATTGGCTGTTGAGAGAGAGAAAAGCAGAGAGAAGCCAATACTGAGGAAACAATGTTAGAACTGAGTGCTAACTCAGAGTTAGCCAGGCAAAGAACGCCCCAGGCAGAATGAATAGGTTATACAAACTCCCTGACAGGAAAGAGTTGGGTGTACTTGAGCTGCTAATGGGAGGAGGGAAATCAGTGTAGTGCTTGAGTGGAAGGGCAAGGTGGTGAGGAAAGTCACATCATGCAGTGACTTCAGACCGTGTAAAGGGCTTTAGATGTGTTTTAAGTGAAATAAACCATTGATGGTTTTCAATGGTGGGGGCGGCAGTTTATTTATGAATGAGAGATATAATCCTGTCCTCATGTATTTAATCATTCTGGCTGCTACATGAAGAGTGGATTGAAGTGGGGCAAGAGTTGAAACAGAAAGACCAATTTGGAGGTTCGGCAGGAGTCAGACAGGAGAAGATGGTGGCTTGCGTTGTGTCTATGGAGATGCATATGGACATGTCCACAACAATTTCATGATATATTTTAGAGATAGAATCAATTGTGATTTGTGATGAATTAGACTGTGTGTTGGGGGAGTGGAAACAGAGAATGAGAAGAAGGGGGCAGAAAACATGGAGCTGGTTCTGCCTGAGTGCAATTGCCCCCGAAGAGGGAGAATGATGCAATGAGAATGGGGGAATCAAATGTTTACTTTGAGGCATTGCAATTTTGAGATTTCTGTGAGCCATCTAGTTAGAAATATCAAAAAAAAAAAAAAGTCATTAACTTTAAGAGTCTGGAGACCAGAATAAAGTCTAGGCTACAGATATTCATTTAAGGGTCATAGTATATAAAGTAATATCACAAGTTATGGGAATAGAAGGGATGAGGATTTAAAGGGAGAAGAGAAGAGAGGGCCATGGACTATTCCCTGAGGAACTCAAATATTAGAGTTCAGCCGAGGGGCTGGGGTGGGAGGGAGGGAGGAAGTATTGTAAGGTGCTAGCAACAAAGTCTGAGAAGACCAGAGAGTTAGGGAAAAAAACAAGGGAATATGGTATGGAAGCCAAGAGAAGAAACACAATATTTTGTTTTTAAAGTGGTTAAAAGCCTAGAACACCTTGGAAGATCCAATGAGGAGGACAGAGAAATCACCATTGGCTTTGGCAGCATGAAGTGACCTAGCAAGATTGCTTTCAACCACATGGAGGGGGCAGAAGCCAAAACTGAACAATGAAGAATAAATAAGAGGGGAGAGTATGATACAGATAGCTCTTGGAAGAAGTGCAGCTAAGTAAGGAAACAAAGAATTGGAGCAATAGATGGAGGAGATTAGAAAAACACTAATATTCTATATATGCATATATTCATTGGATGGATCCAATAGAAAGCTAAGGGTTCAAGAGGGTAAAAGCAGAAACCCTAACAAAAGAACAAACATCCTCATAAGGCAAAAGGGGAGCCTGGCTTTGCAAAGGAAAAGGGAAACCTCCTCAGACACAAGAGAGGAGGAAAACTGGGTGGTGATACCACCAGGTGCTTGGATTTGTTAGCTGGCAGAAATGGATAGGGTTTCTATACTATATGCCATTTGGGATTTTAGAAAAATTTACACAAAGCAAGGTGAGAGAAACAGAACAGGATGCATGCAACTAGAAAACTGGAGAATGTACAAATATTCCTTGAATAGAGTGAAAGAATGATCTTATCTCACCAGTGAGGTTGGACATCATGAGCTTAGAGTAATTGGTCATCACAGGACTGAAAAGCCTTATCAATCTACCCAATTGTGGGATTTTTGCCCTGAAACATTCAGGTGCAGGCAGCCAAGCACACAGCAGGTAGTGACTTGGTTTATGCAAGGTTGAGTTGCAACAGGCAAATGGGTGGAATAGAGGCAAAAAAGTTGAAGGTATCTACAAGAAAGTGTTACCAGACTAAAGGCATCATTTGCCTGTGCCCATCAAAGCCCAATCAAATGCAAATGGGAGAGTTTGCAGCCCCCAAAAGTAAGGGTTTATTTGAGGAAATGTGGCCAAGCCCAAAGTCACAGGTAAGTAACGTCAAAAAACTGGCTCTCCAATGGCTTCTAGGGGATGGGTTATATAGGGGACTAAGGGAGTTAGGGTTATTGTCAGGGTTGCGGTCTCTACTGATGGTTTGGTGCTAGGGTAGGAGGTAGCTGATCATTGTGTCTGCTCCTGATGTCAGCCATGGCGTCATTTAGTCTGGTTTCACAAGGGTGTGTTTAGTAGGGTGGTTCCACTTTTCTGAGTCTGAAACTAAAGTGCAACTGAGGCCTAGATATTATCTTTGGTTACATTGAAACTCTGTCTCTGTGGTCAATAGACCCAAAGTTTTGTTCCTAAGATTGTTTAATGCTAACCAGGACCTCATTGTCCTGAGGCCTTAATGATTAAGGAAGTGGACACGCAAGGAATGAGGAAGGCAGGTGAGTCAGGGTGCTGGACAAGGCCGATTTGAATCAAAAGGAAAGAAAGGAGAAAAGCTCATAAAAGAAATAAAGTTTCTCTTTAGTTACACAAATTAGACATACAGATGGCCAACAGACTTAGGAAAATACTCAACATCACTAATCAGAGGAGAAATGCAAATCAAAACCACAATGAGATATCACCTCACACCTGTCGAAAAGGCTATGATTAAAAAGTCAACAAATAACAAATGTTAGTGAGGATGCAGGGAAAAGGGAACCCTTATGCACTGTTAGTGGGATTATAAATTAGAGTAATAATACATTATAAAATCTACATTTTATATAGGGATTTTGTAACACCTAAAAATATATATTTTAGACTTCTGGCCAAGATGGAGGCATAGGGACTTCCAGCCAAGGTGGAGGTGTAGGTGGACACACTGTGCCTCCTCTCACAACCAAGATTAAGGACAACAAAAATATAGAACCAAAAAAACCCAACCGGAACAGATAGAAAATTGAATTATATGGAAGTCCAACAATGATTCACCCAGACCAGTAAGAGGGGCGGAGTCGTGGCTGGAAAAAGCAGTGGCTAGTGGTCCCGGGTGCACAGGCAGCGGTTAGCACACCTCAGGCACACAGGTGGCAGTTACCAAGCGCGGGGAGGCAACGAGCAGACCCAGCGAGGTGCACAAGGCAGCTGACTGCAGTCACACATTCTCATGCAGATAAACCAGGAGAAAACAGGCAGCAAGACAGACTGCACAACGCAGGGCCCCAGCACTGGGAAATAAAGCCTAAAAGCACCAATTGAAAACACTTGTGGGGGTTGAGGTGCCGGGAGAAAATCCCAGCCTCACAGGAGAGTTTGTTAGAGAGACCCAAAGGGTCCTAGAATGTACACAAGCCCACCCACATGGAAATCAGCACCAGAAGGGCCCAATTTGCTTGGGGAAAGCTGTGGAAGGGACTGGAACCTGAGAGAGAGCTGAGCAAGTGCCATTGTTCCCTCTCAGACCCTACCCCTACATCCAGCATCACAACCCAGCAACTGGGCTGCCCCACCCTGGTGAATACCTAAGGCTCTGCCCCTCACTACGTAACAGCTGTGACCAGACCAAAAAGAAAATGGCTCAAACGGGAGACCAGATCAAAGCCCCAGAGCTAATTCATCTAGGCAACCAAGAGATAGCCAACCTATCAGATGCACAGCTCAAAGCACTGGTAGCTAACCTATCAGATGCACAGTTCAAAGCCCTGGTGATTAGGAAGCTCACAGAATTGGTTGATTTTGGTCGCAAATTAGATGAACAAATGAAGGCTACAATAAGTGAAATAAAGAAAAACGCACAGGGAACCAATAGTGATGGGAGGAAAACTGGGACTCAAATCAATGGAGTGGACCAGAAGGAAGAAAGAAACAACCAAACACAATAGAAGGAATAAACAAGAATTCAAAAAAATGAGGAGAGGCTTAGGAACCTCCAGGACATCTTGAAACATCCCAACATCTGAATTATAGGGGTACCAGAAGGGGAAGAAGAAGAGCAACAAGTGGAAAACTTATTTGAACAAGTAATAAAGGAGAACTTCCCCAATCTGGCAAAGGAAATAGACTTCCAGGAGTCCAAGAAGCTCAGAGAGTCCCAAAGAAGGTGGACCCAAGGAAGAACACACCAAGGCACATTATAATTACATTACCCAAAATTAAAATGAAGGAGAGAATTCTAGAAGCAGCAAGGGATAAAGGCAGAGTCACCTAGAAAGGAGTTCCCATAAGACTGTCAGCTGATTCTCAAAAAAGACCTTACAGGCAAGAAGGGGCTGGAAAGAGGTATTCCAAGTCATGAAAGTCAAGGACCTACATCCAAGATTGCTCTATCCAGCAAAGCTGTCATTTAGAATGGAAGGGAAGATAAAACACTTCTCAGATAAGGTCAAGTTAAAGGAGTTCATCATCACCAAGCCCTTATTATATGAAATGTTAAAGGGACTTATCTAAGAAAAAGAAGATAAAAAATAGGACAGTAAAAAGACAGCAAACTCACAGATATTAACAACCACACCTAAAACAAAAGCAAACTAAGCAAACAGCTAGAATGGGAGCAGAAACACAGAAATGAAGACCACATGGAGGGTTAGCAACAGGGGGGTGGGAGGAGGAGAGAGGGGGGAAAGGTACAGAGAATAAGTAGCATAGATGGTAGGTAGAAAATAGACAGGGGGAGGGCAAGAATAGTGTGGGAAAAGTAGAAGCTAAAGAACTTATGACACACGGACATGAACTAAAGGGGGCAATGTGGGTGGGAGGGGGTGTGCAGGGTGGAGGGGAATTATGGGGGAGAAATGGGACAACTATAATGGCATAATCAATAAAATATAATTTAAAAAAAGAAAGGGAGGGAGACATTTCACTGTCATGATTTTCTATTTTCAATGAATGAACCACATAAAATATATTCAAAGTCTGGCAACCCCCGCCCCGCTGCCCCGCCCCACCCCCATACCCCTGCTGGAGAAAGTTTCCAGAGAAAAGACCATAACGTCACAGAGTCTAAGATTCAATGAATTCATTCTGCATCTCATACGGATGATACCGGAGCAAAGACAAGAGATCTGGAGAGCTGAGTTGGGAGACTCAGCCACACGGCGGGCGACATGCTGACATCAAGGGCAGAGTCTGAATAGAATCATTTCCGAAATGAAAGAGTAAGAAGAAGGCAAAAGTTCATGTTGCATGTGAGCTTAACAACAGATGTTCAACAAAATCATTGAGGGAAAGTTCAACTTCTTATTCCGTTCCTAATTATTTCTATATTTGGGTTGACCAAAAAAACAAAACAAAACAAAAAATAAAACATACCTTCCCACAAGGAAAACAGGGGCTCACTGTATATTTGGACCACAGTATAATTTGTGCTTGCGCTGTGTTCCAACATGCGGAGAATGGTCTAGAACCGCTCTGTGCAACAAGGTAACAATAGACCATCAATGGCTACTGGGCCTTTAAAATGTGGCTTGCCCAAACCGAGACATGCTATGAGTCAAAGTTTTAGCATGAGTAACAAAATGTAAATGATCTCATTAATAATTTTTGTACTGATGACATGCTGAAATGCTGATTTAGTTTTAGATATACTGAATTGAAGAAGAAGTATTATTAAAAGTAAAAAAAAGATGGAGGCATAGATAGATACACTTTGCCTCCTCGCACAACCAAAAGTACAACAAATTTAAAAATAAAAAATAAGCAGAACTGCCAGAAAATTGAACTGTACAGAAGACTGACAGCCAAGGAGTTAAGAAGAAACATTCATCCAGACTGGTAGGAGGGGCGGAGACGGGCAGCTAGGATGTAGAAAACTCTCAGCAAGGTGATGGCTGGAGGATCGGAGCAGGTGGGGTGGCAGCTGGCGGACCAGGTGGTCCCACATTTGCATGCAGATGAACCAGGAGGAACAAATGGGGAGCAAGACAGACTGCGCAACCCTGGGTTCCAATGCAGAGAAATAAAGCCTCAAAGTCTCTGACTAAAAAAATCTGTGGGGGTTGAGGCAGTGGGAGAAACTCCCAGCCTCACAGGAGAGTTCCTTGAAGAGACCCACAGGGTCCTAAAATGTACACAAACCCATCCACCTGGGGAATCAGCACCAGAAGGGCCCAATTTGCTTGTGGGTAATGGAGAAAGTGACTGAAAGCCAATTCCTGAAGAGCTGAACAACCAGCATTATTCTGTCTTGGACCACTCCCCCACATACATCACCACAATGCAGCAACATGGGTTGCCCCATCCTGGTGAATGCTCCACCCCTTAATATGTAACAGGTCTGCTGAGACTAAAAAATATGCCCAAATGAAAAACTAGATCAAAGCTTCCAGAAAAATACAACTAAGTGATGAAGAAATAACCAACCTATAAGATGCATAGTTCAAAACACTGGTAATCAGGATGCTCACAGAAGTAGTTGAGTAGGGTCAAAAAATAGAGGAAAAAGTGAAGGCTATGAAAAGCGAAATAAAGAAAAATGTACAGGGAACCAACAGTGAAGAAAGGAAACTGGGACTCAAATCAATGGTTTGGAGCAGACGGAAGAAATAAACTTTCAACCAGAACAGAATGAAGAAAAAGAATTCAAAAAAACAAGGAGAGGCTTAGGGACCTCTGGGACAACGTTAATTGTTCCAATATCCAAATCATAGGGGTGCCAGAAGGAGAAGAGGAAGAGCAAGAAATTGAAAACTTATTTGAAAACATAATGAAAGGGAACGTCCCCAATCTGGCAAAGGAAATAGACTTCCAGGAAGTCCAGGAAGTTCAGAGTCCCAAAGAAGTTGGGCCCAAAGAAGCACACACCAAGGAACATCATAATTACACTAGCCAAGATTAAAGATAAGGAGAGAATCTTAAAAACAGCAAGAGAAAAGGAGGCAGTTACCTACAAAGGAGTTCCCATAAGACTATCAGCTGATTTTCAAAAGAAAACTTGCAGGCAAGAAGGGGCTGGAAAGAAGTATTCAAAGTCATGAACAGCAAGGACCTACATCCATGATTACTCTATCTAGCAAAGCTTTCATTTAGAATGGAAGGGCAGATAAAGTGCTTCTCAGGTAAGGTCAAGTTAAAGGAGTTCATCATCACCAAGCCCTTACTGTATGAAATGTTAAAGGGATTTATCTAAGAAAAAGAAGATCAAAAATATGAACAGTAAAATGACAACAACCTCACAGCTATCAACAATGGAACCTAAAAAACAAAAACAAACTAAGCAAACAGCTAGAAGAGGAACAGAATAACAGAAATAAAGATCACATTCAGGGTTACCAGTGGGGAGGGGGTGGGAAGAGAATGGGGGAAAAGGTACAGGGAATAAGAAGCATAAATGGTAGGTACAAAATAGACAGGGGGAGGTGAAGAATAGTATGGAAAATGGAGAAGCCAAAGAACTTACATGTATGACCCATGGACATGAACTAAGGTGGGGGAATGCTGGTGGGAGTGTTGGTACAGGGCAGAGGGGAATAAAAGGGAGAAAAAAATGGGACAACTGTAATATTATAATAAATAAAATATATTTAAAAATAAAATATGTATTAGCATTAAAAAGCTAATAAAAATTTTATGCTAAAAAATCTCTCCTTCTTTTTTCTATCTTATCCAGGAATAGGGCTGAACTAACACACACCCATGCCATCACAAACAAAAATTCCCTTTCCTTTCTCCACCCTTCTCCTTCCCTGTGTCTCTCCTTCTTTGTATTTTCCTACTCTCTCTCTCCCTTTCTCTATCACTCTGTAAATGTGCTGTGTGTGTGTGTGTGTGTGTGTGTGTGTGTGAGAGAGAGAGAGAGAGAGAGAGAGAGAGAGAGAGAGAAGGACTAAGAACCCTGACCCCTGGCTCCCTTTCCTTCATATTTCTTTTCTGTCTCATGAGCCTAGAATGCTTCCTCCCAAATTTCTCCATCTCCACCTCACCAACACCCCTATGCTGGGAACAGCATATTTCCCATGTTGTAAATCCCCCCCATAGTCATCAATTATAGATGGCTTCATATATCAAGGAATGCTACGGGATGATCCACCAAGCTAAATGTTTATAGTATGGGTCCCAGCAAGAACCTTTTCCCACACTTTGAATTAAACAGAATCTAAGTGTGTCCGTTAGATATTTTAGCAACAGAAGTTTATTTCAGGAACAGATGTGACTTCTGGGCCTGAAGCCTTCCTAAGGAAATAGAGAGTCAGGCAGAAAGCCTTTGTACTGGGCATAGGGGCCAATTCAAAATCCTGGCAGATCCAATACAGCTTTTGTTGCCAAGTCAACAAAGAAAACAAAAACCACAAGCGAAACTTTCACGAAGAACTCTGTAAGACACTGCGGCATTGACTTCGGTACGCCAGGGCCAGGCAAACAGAGTCCCAAGTGCCGAAGAGATGATGGAGCTGTCCCTGCCTTCCCACCTTCTATTGCAAAGGCTGTGCAGCGTGCCTGCCTGCTGGATCTTTAAAACACTGATTTTTGTGGGTGCTATAAGTTCTGGGTGAATGTTTGATAATTACATAACCTCATAATATCTTCCCACAAATTATTTATTAACTAAAAAGGGGGAAATAATAACCACAATGGATAAACCTGGCAGACACCACCTTAACCCAGTGAACAATTCAAACACAAGCAATAACGGACAGACCGGCACCCTGTGCTTCCTGATGTAATGCACCAACAACACAGCATCGCTCTGGTGGTGTTCTCATCAAGAATACATAAAAGAAGGATAAAGACCACATGATTATAGCAATGGATACAGAAAAAGCATTTGATAAAATCCAGTACCTATTTATGATAAAAACATTCAGGAAAGTGGGAATAGAGAATTCATACCTAAACATAATAAAGGCCATACGTGGCAAACCCACTGCCAACATCTTACTCGATAGGCAATGCTACAAGCACTCCCCTTAAGATCGAGAACAGGACAGGAATGTCTGCTTTTGCCTCTTATTCAACATAACACTGGAAGTCCTAGCCATAATAATCTGACAAGAAGAAGAAATAAAATGCATCCAAATTGGATGGAAGAAGTAAAACTCCTGTTTTTTTGCAGATGACATGACACTGTACATACAGAACCCTAAAGATTCCACCAAGAAACTACTAGAACTGATGAATGAATCTAGTAAAGTAGCAGGATACAAAATTAATATCCAAAAATTAGTTGAGTTTTTATATGCCAATAATAAACTATCAGAAAGGGAAATTAAGAAAACAATTCCACTCACAGTTGCTTCAAAAAGAATAAAATACCTAGGAATAAATCTAACAAGGGATGTAAAAGACCTGTACTGGGAAAGCTATAAGGCACTGAAAAAAGAAACTGAAGAAGATAAAATTAAGTGGAAACACATACCAAGTTCATGGGTAGGAAGAATTAACATCATAAAATGTCCATTCTACACAAAGCAAACTATAAATTCAACACAATTCCTAACAAGATAACAGTGATGTGTTTCCCAGAACTAGAACAAATATTTCAAAAATTTATATGGAACCATAAAAGGCCCTGAATAACAACAGCAATCTTGAGAAAGAAAAACAAAGTCAGAGGAATCACACTACCCAGAATCAAACTGCACTACAAGGCCATAGTAATCAAAACAGCAAGGTACTGGCACCAAAACAGACACATAGATCAATAGAACAGAACAGAAAGTCCCCACATAAAACCATGCATTTATAGTCAATTAATATTTGACAGAGGAACCAAGCACATACCGTGGGCTAAAGATGGTTTATTCAATAAGTGGTGTTGGGTGAAGTGAACAGGTATGTGCAGACAAATGAAACTATACCACCTTCTTATACCACACACAATAATAAATTCAAAATTTCTTATGGATTAAAGACTTAAATGTTAGACCTGAAAACATAAAAATCCTAGAAGAAAACATTGGCAGTAAAATCTCAGATATTGCTCATAGCAATATTTTTCCTGATATACATCTTCAGGCAAGGGAAACAAAAGAAAAACAAACAATTGGGACTACGTCAAACTAAAAAAATATTTGCACAGCAAAGGAAATGATCAACAATGTAAAATATTCACCTATACATCTGATAAGGGGTTAATATTCAAAATTTGTAAAGTTCTCACAAAATTCAACATCAAAAAAACAAACAACTCAGTTAAAAATTGGGCAAAGGACCTGAATAGACACTTCTCCAAAGAGGAGAAGTGACAGATGGCCAGTCACGCACATGAAAAGATGCTCAATGTCACTAATCATCAGAGATGCAAATTAAAACCACAATCAGATACCATCTCACACCTGTCAGAATGGCTGTCTTCAATAAATCAACAAACAAGTGCTGGTGAAGATGTGGAGAAAAGGGAACCCTCTTGCATTGTTGGTGAGAATGCAAACTGGTGCAGCCACTGCGGAAAACAGCACTGGGCAGTTACCTCAAAAAATTAAAAATAGAGGGCTGGAGGCAGCTGGTACAGTAGCTGAGAGTCTAGGCTTCAGCCAAATCTCCTGGTGGGGAGCAGATGCTCGCCCACCTTCCCGGAAGCTCCAGCCCAGCGGGGTGGCGGCGGCAACACCAGCCTACGGCGCCCCGCGCTCAAGCCGAGGTGTCCTGTGGGCCCTGCGCAGCCAAAGCGCCTGGTGTGACCCGAAGGCCTTTCCCACAACTGCGCCCATGCCCCACCCTGCGTCTTCTGCCACCCCTAGTTGCTGGGGACTGCCAAGCCCTGGGGTGGATTCGGCCCTCCTCCACCATCTCCAGGAACAACTAAAGAGTTAATTTGGGATTTTCCTGAGTAAACAAATCTTGTTCAATGCCATCTTTGAAGGATTTTAAAAAGCATTCGATTTTTTATCTTCGTTTTTGTGACAGTTCCTCACCGGTATATTATTTGTCCTGATCGTTTTTCTCTCCACGCATTGCTCCTTGACCCCTGAGGGAGAGGATTCAGAAGCCGAGGGCTGGCAGGACTACGCACCGGAGCCCCGCCTTGGCCGCCTACCGCAGCCCCCCTCCAGGCGCGTCCTCCCCCTTCTACATGCGCCGGGACCTCCTTCGGTGCTGGGCCTGCCCTACCTACAGGGCGGTGGCTGGGGCGCTGCCTCCCGAGCCACATCATGCTGCGGGTGCAGTCACCTCGGGTGCTGGGCCCGGGACCCTGCAGGACAGGCCAGACCGGAGCCTGACAGGAGCCCAGGGAGCCGCCTGCACCCTGCTGCACATGTCTTTCCCGGGCACCACCGGGTCCCTGGCAGGAGCTGCTGCCGCCGCCGCCGCACCGCCACAGCCTGGGAAGCCCCAGCCTACGGCAGTGGCGGTGGATGCAGGCCTGACTGGCCACGAGCAGATCGGGCGAGCGGGCCTCAAAGGCTCGCACTCCAGCCCCTGCCGGGCCTACACGCCTACACGGCTGACCTGGGCGCATCCTGAGCCACAGCCGCCCCAACCCCCAACACTCCCCCGCCTCCGCCAGTCTCTTCGACAGCCCGGCTTACACAGCCTGCACGGCCGCGCCAACCCTGCTATCCTGGAGGTGGGATGGACAGGCCACTACGTAGGCAACGCCTATGGCCCTTACTGCAAGATGAACGGCATCAATGGGTCTCTCATCAGCCGCTGCATCGGCTGTATGCTTCCCGCCGAGTGGGCCTCTGCTGCGCCAACTGCCAGACCACCTCCACCACCACCACAACCTCACTGTGGCGCCGCGGCGTGGAGGGCGAGCCGGTGTGCAGCGTCTGCAGCCTCCACAGGAAGCTCCATGGTGTTCCCAGGCCTCTTGTGATGCAGAAAGGGGAGTCAAACCAGCAAACAGAAGCCCGAGAACCATAAGAAATCCAGAACACCAGCAGGTCCCGCTGGCAGTGAGAGCCTTGCTCCCACCTGCAGCATTTCCAGCCACTCCATCACCTCCACCACCAACAGCAGCAGCAGTAAAGAGACGGCGCCCCATTGAGACAGAGCCCAGGCTGGCGTCCCATTACAGCCACATGTCCCAGACCTTCTTGGTCAGTGCGATGTGTGCCCATGGGCCTTCTATCCACCCAGTCCTCTCGACCCGGAAGCTCTCCGCACAAGGTTATATGCATCTCTGTCAGCCAGTCACCGCAGGTCAGCCCCAACCAAGCAAGACCCTTGGAACAGCCTGGCCTTGGCTAACAGTCATGGAGCATCACTCCCTCCCTCCTCAGATTCCTGCACAGACCTGGGACTTGGAGAAGAGCAGAGATCAGGCTCTAGGCTCTCACCAGCTGGCCTGCTCTGTCTGGGAATGGCTCCAGAAGAACAGCTGGGAAGACACTTGAAGTCAAGGATTTGGTGAGGGGAACTGGGTGTTGGATTTTATCGGGTGCCATTTCAAGATGCGGGACTGGAGAAGAGCCCAGACTCTGATCTGGATGCATCTGCCATTCACTAGGAGCACACTTCAGTCCCTTTCGTGGAGATAGAGACTTCTCGTTTTCTGCCCCACTAAAGCCCCAACTAGAGATGAGATATCCTTCTTTATCCTTCCATTACTGTGGCCCATGGTGATGCTTTTCCCGTGGAGTTTCCAGCACCAGGGATCTGAGGGTGGGTAGAGGGGCAGGGTGCTGGCACCCCTGCTCCAGCCTTCATCAGGGTATCTGATGTGCCTTTGGATGTGACAGGAACTTCTGGACAGCCCCTGCCCTTGCCCAACACTCCCCTTCAAGTTCACCATGCCCCCGCATCCCTCAAAACTGAGTCTTGACCCCAGAAACACTGAGTATAGCACCCATGTTATTGGGGCATCCATGGGGAGATGCCGGAGAGGCTGCTTCATCCACCACACAGTATGGCTTCGGCAAAATCGCAACTTGACAAATTTGCCTCCCCCACGTTTCTTTCCCCTGGCTCACAAACTTATTCCTTCTCTCCTTCTCTTCACCCCAAGGCCTCTGCAAATAAAAATCCCTTCCACTGCCGGGAGTGATTCAGCCCTGCCTTCTGCTAGAACATGTCTCCTCCTCAATGAAGCAAGAGCTCAGCAGTTTAGGCAATCAGCAGCACACCCTCCAAGCCTGCCCCCCAAAATCCTCCACCCCATCACACACAGGGTTCTGAGTGAGAACAAGTTCTGCTAAAGCAAGTTTTACTAACACTTATCTGAGACTTGAGATCTTTCTGGAGAGGCTGTCTGGGGGACATCCTCCCGGGCTGGAGCCAGCACTGTATGGGGCAGGGCAGGGTTTTCCACGGGTTCTGAGTCACCTGCTCTCAGCTCTTCCTGATGCCACTTCTGTTCTGCAGAGATGTACCTGTGGGCCAGACAGCAGGCTGAGTCCATCCAAGGGGTGCAGAGTGCCCACACCTGCATCCTTTCCAGCAAAAAATCTCTTGTCCAGGAGGCGAAAAGCTAGGGATTTTGCAAAATAAAGTCAAAGCAAACAAACACAGCAAAACTCATAGAAAGAAAGATGAGGGATGATAAGAGAAGACACTGAGGTGGGCCTTGCGGGCCCTCCAGTGCTGGTCTGGCATTGGCCTTCTCCTGGTCTCCCTGTGTCTGTTTCTGCCTGTAACACTGGGGCTCACAGACTCCTGCTTCCATGCCTCCCTCATCAACACAGCTGTCACCGACTGGGGCCTTACTAGGTCCTACCTTGAAACACCCAGCCCCCTACCCCAAAATCCTACAAACTCTAGCAGAGAATATCTCTAAATGAAGATTCTGTTTCAATCATCATTTGTATTGCTTTCTTTCATGAAGGCCATCCTCATGTACCTGCCCTAACCCTTCCCACCAACCTTTTAACATTGTCTTAAGGTGAAGTAGCTGTAAAATCAATATTTAACTAATAAATTTATCTGTACTTCTCAGAAAACAATTAAAAATAGAGCTTTGGCCCAGTGAGTCTACCTCTGGGTATATATACAAAGAAATTCAAAAGACTAATCTGAAAGAATACATGCACCCCTATGTTCATTGCAGTGTTATTTATAGTAGCTAAGATATGGAAGCAACCCAAGTGCCTATCAGTAGGTGAGAGGATAAGAAAGATGTGGTACGTATATGTAATGGAATATTACTAGGCCGTAAGAAGGATGAAATCTGACCATCTGCAGCAACAGGGATGGACTTAGAGGGTATTATGCTAAGTGAAATAAGTCAGAGAAAGACAAATGCCATATACAGAATCTAAAGAGCAAAATAAATGAACAAAAAAATTTTAAAAAAGAAGCTCCACACCACTGAACTGGCTTGAGTCTGGGATTAGGGTGAGAAGACACAATTTTACTATGGGAACACAAGTCTGGTGCCTATTGTCCAGACCTCAGATGGTTCTGGTTATATTTATTGCTTTAGTTGGCTGCCTGTCTCTCAGGCCTAAGGACCCCAGTCAGAGAGCCACCATGGGTCACCACATTTAGATTGCTGTCCTACACCTACTGACCACTTCAGTCATTGGTCCCAGGTTGCCTCAGCCACTCTGATGATGTATTGCAAAGGGGCACCTATCACTTTGATCCCCAGCTAGCAAGAGACAGACAGTACAGAACTTTACGGAATCATGGTGTTTCTTTTATCAGTGTATTTCTCAATGCTTTGGGTCTGCCTGGGGACATAGTGGAATGTGGAAGAGTCACACCTGTAATATGTATTTCAACGTTCCTCTTCTTAAGCCTTTGAATTATGCCAAAGAAGTAATGGCACCTCAACTTCGTTATCAGACAAGATTGGGCGTGTTCAGGGTGGTATGGCTGTAGACTCATCCTTACTGAATTAAGCCACTGCCAAGTCAGGTTTCAGTAAACTAAACAAGCAACCTGACAGTAAACACTCTAGTTGCTCAAAATAATAGAGATTTCAAAATTTCTGGCCATTGCAACCATGTCAATAAATGCAGTTTTTAATATCTTTCTTTGTTCTTCATTTTATTTTTTTCAAAATCTCTGGCAATTGCACCTATATCAGTAAATTTTGACCCAACTTGAGGTGCCCTCATCCTTGGTTGCAAACACTGCGTCAGTCAAGATTTAGTCGAAAAATGGAAATCACCTTAGGTGTTTTCAGCACCGACGGATTTAGTACTGGAGATATTGTGGAAAGCGTTAAAAGGACTAGAGGACTAACGTGGGGGGAGAGGGACAGAGCTACTAAAAATCAGAGGTCAGGAACTGCACAAAGTCACCACCACTTGTACTAGTCTGTTCAGGCTGCCATAACAAAGCGATAAAACTACTGCAGCCATCAGAGGGACTGAGCCTGGCAGCTGGGCTCCAGGTGATGGCCGTGGAAACGGTTAGAAGAGGGATTTGTTGGTGCAGGAAACTGTGGGCAGCTCCAAGGTGGCTCAGCAGTGATCCCTAACACAGAGGCCAGAGTGGCCCTTGGTCTGCGCACCCTTTCTCTTCCCTCTCTACACTCCCTCCCACAGTAATCTCGCCCGATCTCACGGATTTAAACGCCATGCATTTCTGTATATGCCTCCAGTGCTGATACCCAACTCAGTATCGTATCTTCAGATTTGCATATTGCAAACCAGGCTTAATTTCTCTTCTATCTTTTCAGAAATGTTTCTGCTCTAATATGCCCCATCACAGTGCTAATAAATTGCTCAGGCCAAAAAAAAAAAAAAAAAATCTTGTCATTAGCCTTGACCTCTCTCTTTGTCTCACGTTACCTCTTCTCCATCAGCCATGACATTAGTTCTACCTTCAAAATGGAATGTAAATTCAACCACTGCCACCCTCTCCATCAGTACTGCTCTGGCTCTTGCCGCCACCCTATCTCACCTAGACCACTGCTGTGTCCCCTGTCTGGTTTGCTTGAACCTATATTTGAGCCAATATTGTCTATTCTCTGCAAAGCGACAGAGTCATTCTTCCAACACGTAAGTCAAGTCATATCTGGCATCTGTTCACTTCCTGCTCCTTAATGGATAGAATGTACTTTACCACTCACCATTCACATCAGGCTAACCCAAGGAACCACAAAATCCAAACACTCCAGAACAGAAGCCTACATCTTCAGGGGAGTTGACAGATCTCCTTGGGTCTTGTATTTGATGCTCAACCTTTTCAAATGATACTTCTTAGCCTGTCACCCTCACCTTAGCTCCACATCTCCCTCGCACAAGTTTCTCAACAAAAATCCCTGAAGTGAGTGGGTCAGAATCCTTTAAAATTCTTGCTTCCCACTTTTCCTCATTCTCCAAGTAGTAATAGAAAGAATATGGGTTTGGGAGTTAGCCAGACAATCTCTCAAAGTCACATCTTTCTTTCATAAATAGCATGGACTCAATACCCACTTATCACAGTTTTATGAGACTAAATGGGATAAAATACACAAAATGCCTGGCTATAGTCAGTTTTCACTAAATGTTTCCTTTTCTACTCCTTTCTCCCAAAATATGCTTACTTTCACTTCATTTTTTATTCTGTTTTATCCATAGGTCAAGAGTCAACCTGGGACACACCCCAGCCCAGGAGACCTGCCAAGATAAAATGGAAATTGAAGGAGGCGGCCCAGTTGCTGCTGCACTCTCAAACTCGATGTCTAATAACAAGAAGTAAAACTCGCAGGTTAAAGCAGTGCATCGTGCCACTTGAGACTAACTGAATTCTTTGGCTTTGCCTGAGTGGAGGAGACCAGATTTTACTTCCCTACCTGTCCAGCCTGAACTCTCATTTAAGACTGACCAGTTTTTTACTCTTGCCAAAAGTAATAACATCTCAGAAACACAAGGGCTCAGGGAGAATTCAATATGGAGCTGATTCAATTTGATAGGATTCTTAGATCTCAGTTCCTGCACAGAAAGTCTATTTTGTTGAAATATAAGTGCATTTGGCTCACATCATATTTTTATTTATGCCATACAGCTTAGTATTATATATATGATAGATAGATAGATAGATAGATAGATAAAAAATAGGCTGACCTTTCCAAAGAAACCTGTTCTTAAAATGTGTCCATAAACTTTTGTAAGGGAGTGAAGACACCTGAAATAATTAGGTTCCTGGAGATGATTTTATGTAGAAAAATATGCTCATAAATACAACAAGCAAACTGCCGGCAGATAAGGCAATTGCGGTCTTACTTTAGCAGAACCTGAGTACACCTGCAAAATGTTATCAGGAAATTGAATCCAAGTAAACAGACCATCTATCATTTAGTAGCTGTTTTGTTGGTTTATAATCTGTTCCCGCATGTTACTTATCCCTGATTTAATAATACAATAAATTTTTGTTTGGAGTTTTCTTTTACGTTTTAGTTTTTTTTAATGATTTTTTTTTTATTTTTCCATTACAGTTGGCATACAATATTATATTACTTTCAGGTACATGTTGGAGTTTTCAAAAACATCATTTTCTGTTTTACTTATAAAGAAGCAGTAGCTCAGGCTCAGCTCTGTGCCTTTGGCATCCCTGTTGCATGGAGCTGAGGCTACCAAACCTTGACCCATCTCTTCCTGGACGCACAGCTCAGGAAGGAGCTGAGTCTCCAAGAAAGATGAGTGGTTGTCCAGCTTCCCAAGGACCACCCCCCACCAAGTGAAGTCTGTGGTGTAGAGAAGTGACACAGAGCTCCTATTGAAACTGACAGCCTGGAGACACCTTCCCAGCAACAGCCCATCCGACTCATACAAATGAGTCCAGCCGAGAGAGCAGAAATTAATGAGCGAACTTGGTGACTTGATCATTCAGCTCGGGTAAGGTCTAATTGCTGTACGAGCACAAAGTAATCAGGCAGTTGATTTGCCATGTTTACAATCAGTTACAGCAGGGGCAGAGGGCAGCCACCATAGATACTAAAAGGAGCCTGTCTTCACTCACAGGGGACTTGACTTCATTTTCCTTTATTTAAAAGGTGAGCTGGAGCAGTGCAAAGCCCACATTCCCTAGACTACTGCAATCGTGTGCATTTTTTTCACACATGTAATGAATAATTCTTCAACTTTTTTTTCAAAGCACCAACATGTTTCCAGACAAGTTTACAACACACCTTATAACAAGGTCTGTGCAGGTGATCAAAAAAAACAAAAGCAAAGAATGCCAGGTATATTGTTGGAAAAAAACAGGTAGTAGTGGGGACTGTGACCAATTGCACAGATGGGATGGCACAGGCCTCGAATAAAGGGAGTAGCTGCCACTCGGCTCCCAGTTATTATTGTCATTTGGAAATTCAGGTTTCAAGAGTAAATGAAAATCTGAATTTGTGTTATTTTTTCATGTATTGTAAACACTAGTTTAAACAAGTAAAATACTTTTGAGGGTCCTTGGTTTACAACCTTCGATTCAGCCAATCACTCCGACCTCCCTGAGACCCCTGACGCTGGGGAGCAGGTGAGGTCCCAGACCAGTCACTGACAGGGTGACCGCAAGAGGACAGGGTATGAGGGGAAGATTATGAGTTCAGATCAGGGCCATCCAGTTTGGGAGAGGAAATCAGGGATCTGAGGTCATTCTCCTGGGGAACACACCAGTACTTAGAAAGCAAAATGAGGAGGAGGAGGAGGAGAGACTGAGGATTAACAACCCAGGAAGTAGGAGGAAAACCAAGAGAGGAAAATCACAAACACCAAGAGAGGAAAGGGAGTTAAGGTGGTCAGGAGGCTGAATCCTTTACTTGGGGTCTTAGTCAGTTTGGGATACTGTGACAAAAGTACCATGGTCTAGGTGGCTTAAACATCAGAAATGTATTTCTCACACTTCTGGAGACTGGGGAGTCCAAGATCAAGGTGCCAGACAGTTCACTTGCCGTCAAGAACCCTCTTGTTGGTAATGAATTATAAAGGAACACACTTTTCTTATTCCTGAGTTTTAGCTATTAACTATTGAATATAATGCTTGCTGTATTATTTTAAAAACAGTTTGTTAAGCTAAGAGAGAAGTTTCTTTTATTCTCAGTTAAGAGGGTTTTTTTATGTCATGAATGAGGATTGACATTTTTCAAATGCTTTTTAAGCACCTATTCAAATCATCACATAGCATTTCCTTTAATATGTTAATGTGAAGAATTATACTAATAGATTTTCTGAATGTTGAACCACCTTTGCCTTTCTGGAATAATCCCTCTTATTGTGGTGTATGTTATTCATAAATATATGTTATGCAAACAATTTATTTGAGATTTTTGTACCTATACTTACTAGCTGACTATAATTTAGATGCCAAGGTTATTCTGAGCTCATTAAATGAGCTCTGTAGCTTTCCATTTTAAACCATGTTCATGAGATAGAAATCATCTGTCCCTTGAAAGTTCAGTAAAACCTACCTGTGATAAATCTTCCCTTATCTGGGTGGGACAATTTTTAACTAGCAATTTATTTTAATGATGGTCATTACTAGTGTATAGACTGGTTATTACAATGTACCCTTTTAATCACTCTGAGTCTCAGTTGTATCATCTGCACCCACTCCTAAAGTTTATTATTATTTATTTATTCAATCTTCTTTCCTCTTGAGACAATTTCATTTATTATACTTTTAGAAAAAAGTTGATTTTCATATTTATTGGCATATAGGTTTTTGTTATTTGTCATATTGCTTTTCTATCTGTAACTATGTCTCTCTTTATCTTGTTAAAAAATTGCATCTTTTGCTTACCCACAATCACTCTGGCTTAAGATTTATCTGGTTTTTCTCTCCAAAAACCTACATTTTAGTATGTTGAGCCTATCTAAATTATTTTTATTTTCATAATTCACTAGTTTCTTTATTATTTCCTTACTTCTATGTCCACACAAGGACTTGTACACAAATATTAGTAGTAGCTTTATCTGTAGAGCCAAAATCTGGAAACAATCCAAATGTCCATCATCCAGTGAGTGAGGGACAATACTCATATATGTGTCTCATCCAGTCAACACAAAACTACTCAGTAAAAAAAAAAGTATTGATACACACAGCAATAATTCAGAAACATCAGCTATACCTCATAAACATCATGCTGAATGAAAAAAAGAGTACATTATAATTATATTCATATGGAATTTTGGAAAAGACCAACTAATCAATAGTGACAAAAACACCTCAGTGGTTGTCTGATGTTGAAATGAGGGTGAGTTCATTATTGACTGGAAAAGGGCACAATTTCCACATGGTAGCAATACTACACACTACCATATATACTGAGGTCTGTCTGGAAAAAGTCCAGCCATTTTTAATATAACAAGAACAGTTTGCACAATATTAATAGAATTTGGTAGTCAAAGAGAGTGGCCTGAATGTGCCTGTCTGAACAAAGACAACTTCACAGCTGACCCCAGTCAGTGGGGACAGTAGGTGCTGCTTGGTGAGCATGTGTACTGTGTGGCTGTCACATTCAAAACAACTGAGCAAGTGGAGCAACGAATCTGCATCTAATCTTGCATTAAGCTTGAACATTCTTCCGTGGAAAGTATTTGGATGATTCAGAGGCCACAGCTACGGGCAACTGGTGATTGGCAGCTTTATCACAACAACATGCCTGCTCATGCATCATGTCTCATGCAGAGCTTTTTGGCAAAACATCAAATCACCCAGGTGACTTAGCCCCACTACAGCCCAGGTTTGGTGCCCTGTGACTTCTAGCTTTTCCCAAAACTAAAATCACCTTTGAAAGGAAAGAGATTTCAGACCATCTTTGAGATTCAGGAAAATACGATACAGCAGCTTATGGTGACTGGGAGAAATGTGTGAGGTCCCAAGGTGCTTACATTGAAGGGGACTGAGGTGTCATCATCCTATCTACAATGTTTCTTGTATCTTGTATTTTCTTCAGTAGAAGTCTCTATTTTTCATATCACATGGCTGGATACCTTCTGGACAGACCTTGTATACTCTATATGTGTTTTGGTAGTATCGTAGTTGCCTAAATGCCTAAATTTTTAAAACTCATCAAATTGTAATTAAAATTTTACTGTGCATAAATCGTACCTTCATAAGCTTATTATTTAAACATACTATGAGAGAGACTTCCTGCCAAGATGGAGGCGTAGATAGACATACTGTGTCTCCTCACACAACCAAAAGAAGGACAACAACATAAAACAAAAAAAATATCCAAACTGCCAGAAAATCAAACTGTACGGAAGTCAGACAACCAAGGAGTTAAAGAAACATTCATCCAGACCAGTGGGAGGGGTGGAAACAGGCAGCCAGGATGGAGAGGACTCATGGCAAGGCAGCACCTGGAGGACCAGGGCAGTCCCACATTTGTGTGAGGGTAAATTGGGAGGAAACAGGGAGCGAGACAGACCACACAACCCAGCGTTCCAGTGCAGGGAAACAAAGCCCCAAAACCTCTGACTAAAAAAATCTGTGGGGGTTGCAGTGGTGGGAGAAACTCTCAGCCTCACAAAAGAGTTCCTTGTAGAGACCCATGGGGTCCTAGAATGTACAAACCCACCCACCTGGGGATCAACACCAGAGGGGCCCAATTTGCTTGTGGGTCCCTGCAGCAGAGGAAGTGACTGAAAGCCCACTGAGAGCCAAGAAAGCAGCATTGTTTTCCTCTTGGACCCCTCCCCCACATATAGCACATGTTGCTGCTAACATAGGTTGCCCCACTCTAGTGAATACGTAAGTCTCTGCCCCTTACTAAGTAACAGGTATGCCAAGACAAAAATTATGGCCCTGACCTGGCTGGTGTAGCTCAGTGGATGGAACATGGGCTTGGAACCAAAGGGTGTGTGTACACACACACACACACACACACACACACACACACACATGGCCCTAATGAAAGGTTAGATTAAAGTTCCAGAAAAAATACAACTAAGTGATTAAGAGATAGCCAACCTATCAGATGCACAGTTCAAAACACTGGTAATCAGGATGCTCACAGAAATGGTTGAGTATGGTCACAAAATAGAGGACAAAGTGAAGGCTATGAATAATGAAATAAAGAAAAATGTACAGGGAACCAACATGAAGGGAAGGAAATTGGAACTCAAATCAATGATTTGGAACAAAAGGAAGAACTAAACCTTCCACTGGAACAGAATGAAGAAACAAGAATGCAAAAAATGAGGAGAGGCTTAGAAACCTCTGGGACAACTTTAAACATTCCAATATCTGAATCATAGGGGTGCCAGAAGGAGAAGAGGAAGAGCAAGAAATGGAAAACTTATTTGAAGAAATAATGAAGAATGTCCCTAATCTGGCAAAGGAAATAGAATTCTAGGAAGTCCAGAAAGCTCAAAGAGTCCCAAAAATGTTAGACCCAAGGAAGTACACACCAAGACACATCATAATTACATTACCCAAGATTAAAGATAAGGAGAGAACCTTAAAAGCAGCAAGAGAAAAGAAGACAGTCACCTACAATGGAGTTCCCATAAGACTGATTTCTCAAAAGAAACCTTGCAGCCAAGAAAGGTCTGGAAAGAAGTATTCAAAGTCATGAACAGCAAGGAACTACATCCAAGATTCCTCTATCCAGCAAAGCTTTCATTTAGAATGGAAGGGCAGATAAAGTGCTTCCCAGATAAGGTCAAGTTAAAAGAGTTCATCATCACCAAGCCCTTATTATATGAAATGTTGAAGGGACTTATCTAAGGAAAAAAAGAAGATGAAAAATATGAACAATAAAATGGGGAGAAAAAAATGGGACAACTGTAATAGCATAATAAATAAAATAAGTATAAATTTTTTTAAATACTACAAGATACCACTTCTAAGCCATTGGAATTTTAATATCAAAAAGTCTGACAATACAAATTTTGTGAGGATGTGAAACAATTAAAACTCTCATATGTTGTTATATGAGTATAAAATGATAACTTCACTTTGGACAAGTCTTTGGCAGTTTCTAATAATGATAAACATATAGCCACCCTATTATCTAACAATTCTACTTATTGTAACAGGGTGCAGCCAAGAGGGGGGGCCCAAAAAGGGAGTTGGAATGGGGCCCAGAACTCACAGTGTCCAGGAAATATTAGAGGGACATATAAGATGTCCTCACCCCTTCCCCCACAGGTATGAGTTGGGGGAAGGGTCAAATGGAGCAGGGCCATTGAGTTGTTTTGCATAGCAATGGTTTTGCAGATAACCACCGGGGTGGGTGTTAGGGCAGAAGGGTTGAAGGAAATTTTCCACTGCCCCAAGATAGCAACATTCCCACGCGTGGGCTCTCCCAGCCAATAGCTAACTGCCACATTAGCTTTGGTGTGATTGCTTGCTCGCCTCTATAAAAGAGCGCTAGGCGCAGCTCTCTCTTGTAGCTCCTTGGGAGTACCGTATCCCCGGGACACAGGTTGAGAGCTCGCCCCTGCGCAGGTAATCTTTGGCCAATAAAGTAACATCTTGTACCTGGACGTTTCTGGTAGTTAATTATTCTCACTCGCAGTTGGACTGCAACATTTTGGAGGCCCCAGCGAGATTCCCTCCTCGGGAAATCGGATCCAGAAACCGAAAGGACGGCTCAAGCTAGGTAAGGACTGGGAGGAGCCTCATTTTTGTTTCGTAGAGGTCCGGACCATCAGACCCTGAGGTGGTAGGTGGGACGCCACCGGCAGCCCACCCAGGGGCTCCCACAGAGAGGACGCTCTCGGGAGTTGGAGCTAGGCTCCGGTGACTAGGTCACATTTGGTTTGCTTTCAATTTCGCACCGCGTCGCGCTGCGATTGTGTGAGTGAGAACCACGGTTCAAAGAGGAGTGTGTGATTGTCTGTTTTGTCCTATGTGATTGTCTGTTTTGTCCTATGTGGTGTGGATTCCTCTGTCTCATATTTCTAGCAGCTGTCTCCGAGATCCAGATTGAGGTCCAGAAGTCGGACATGGGCCAGCAGGAGTCTGTGCCGAAGTCTCCCCTTGATTGTCTGTTAAACAACTTTTCTGACTTTCAGAAACGGGCGAGAGGCTACGGGGGGCCGCCGCCAAATCCTGAGCTCTTGCGCACTCTGAGTCAGTTAGAATTGCCCACCTTTAATGTGGGATGGCCTACAGAGGGAACTTTCGACCTGCCCATTCTGTTTGCTGTCCGGGTGGTCGTCTACGAAGTGCCCCACCCAGATCAGTATCTCTATATTGATGTGTGGGTGGACATAGCCACAGACCGGCCTGGGGACATTAGGAAGTGCATGGAGAAAAATGGTAATAGTAGGAGGAGGAGGGCAGTATGTGTCACCGCCAGCTGTGGGGCCCCGAAAAAGGAACCTGGTTCGCAGACTGGCACAAGCCGGAAGCTGCATGGCCCCAACCGGCTATACCCCATGCTCCCTGAGCAACTGGAGGTTCTCCTCGACCCCACCAGGGCACCCCTGCCATACCTGCGGGGTCCCGAACCCGACTCCTCCCAGCCAGGCGCTGGCTGTGGTGCGAGTCCACCCCATACGGGGGGGGGGGACTCCGTATGTGGGGGGGATGCCCCACCCCTAGCGGCCGCTTTTCAGAACCCCGCCATTTTGCCCCCTCCTGGTACGGGTCAGGGCGCCGCCATTTTGCCGCTGCGGGAAGCGCCGCCTGCGCCCCATGCTCCGCCTCGGGCCCTGCCCCGACTGATCTAGGTACCTTTCTCAATTAGTGATTTATATAATTGGAAACACCAAAATCCTCCATTTTCTGAGAAGCCCCAGGGATTGATCTCCTTACTAGAAACCATTTTTAGGACACATCAGCCCACCTGGGATGATTGCCAACAGATTTTACAAACTTTGTTCACCTCGAAAGAGGGAGATAGGAAGCATTGTGGGTGTCTGTGGGTATCCTAAAGGACTTTGATATTTTAATGAAGTTAAGTCACTACTTTAACTCTGTATAGTATTAAATAAACATTTCCTTTCCTTTTCACAAATCTCTGGCTTTGAGAGACATCTTTCCATAAGGCGGCGGACAATAACGGACCTTCTGTTTGCTCTGTAACAGTTTTTGGCGACTCTGGTGGGACTTTAATTGTCCATGGCAGACCGACCCCCTCAGGTGTGAGAGAGTGAGAATTCGGACTTTTTCCCAGTCTCAAGAATTTCTCTGCACTCCTCCTGAGGGCATCGGTCACCTAATCACACTCGGAAAGGTGAAAAGTAACAGAAACAGAGGGAGCACAGATGTAAAAATGGTTTGGTTGAAAACTGGTTTCTAAAAACTGTTTTGGGAATAATGGAGCTGTGGATAATGGTTTGGTTAGCATGCTGCTTCCAGGTTGCCCCTGTTTGCTCACTTACAGTTTTTGTGAGCCCAGGTGGCACTAAGGGAACCTGCATTCAGGTTTGGGGAGGAAGCAAACCCCTATGCTTTGTAAGCCGAGCCTGCATGTGTGTCTGGGATCGTATAGCGAGCCACATGAGTGCCCCACCATGGAGGATGGTTGGTGCATGGGTGCCGCCATCTTGTATGGCCTGGTGTGCATGGGTGCCACCATCTTGGACAACCCCACGTGCATGGGTGCCGCCATCTTGGAACTGGGCCAGGTGGTGGAGTAGGGTTTCTCTTCAGTTTACCAGCTGCATGCTGCTGGTGTCGCTGGGCACTGCATCAGTCAGGTTTTCTGTGTAACTGGTTTTGATAGTAATGGCTCTGGCTCTGGTTCTGAAGGTCTTTAATGGTGATCCAAGGGTGACAATCTGATTTATAAGGTGTTTGCAAGGTCTAAGCTTTAGGAAAACTGCAAGATGTGCCTGCAAATTTAGGAACTTTTAGTGGAAGGTACCTGTAGTGCTAGGGATTTTTTGCTGCCGCATACTGAGTTTAAGTATAGTCCTTCCCAGTGTGGGAAAGAAACTAGGATTAAAAGTGAATAATGGTTAAATCTGGATGTGTAGGATTATGTATAAAAGATGTGAAAGTTTTAAACCTGGAAGAAAGGAAACCTCGACTGCTCTTTTTCTGGTATTATGGGAATGTGGTTTCATTATGGTATTGTTTCTGATCAGAATGCTGTATCTGTAAGACCTAGTGAAGGTCACTGTAACCGGTTGGGGGGAATGCTTTTGCCGTTGGGACCCAGGAAGGGTCATTTGGGGCTGATGTGTTTCAGCCTGAGGCAAGGAGCATGTCTCTGCCAAGAGACTGGGCCTGAAAGAGCATGTCTCTGTGAGGCACCAATGGATGCATTGGTGAAAGAGAATGCCTCTACCTGTGTATTGTTCCGGAACTCTGTGTTTCGGATTTTGTTCTGTATCTGCTCTGAAAAAGAAATTGAGGATTCCAGGGAAGGTTGAAACTTCATAATCTGTAAGAAAGTGAACAAGGAAAAGGAAGATTAGAAAGTTTGTGAATGTTGCAGAAGGTCTGTGGGAAATTGTAAAGATAAATGGAAAAGTGAAAGTTTTGGGAAGGAATTATGTGGTGTTAGTAATGGAATGTATAAGGCATGGAAATGCAATTTTGGTAATATTAGAAGGAAAAGGATTTTCCATCACACTTTGTATTTTTCTCCCTACCTGATCCCTCCAGAATTTGGCATTCTGATGGAGTGATTGATGACATAAGGTTTCTTTGCATAAAACCAGTAAGACCAGTCGTTAATAGTGGTTTTGTTAACCAAGACTTTGACTGGAATGTCACGCCTGAAGGAGGCATGTATGGGTTCTGGTTGTTACCAGAAAGCCCTGAGGAACTGGGATTGACTTGTGAAGCTAGTGAGAGCCCACGAGAAAAGCCTGGTACTTTGGTTGGTTGTGCAGTTCATGCCAGTCTTTCCAGGGAAGGAACGAAGGTTGCTTTCCTGACAGATGGCTAAAAAGGAACCTGTAGGCACAATGGAAGGCTCAAGGATTTGAGTGCAATGACTGGTACAGGCGAAGCCAGATGGCAGGTGTGTGTGGCTCTGCTTCTGTGCCCTGAGGGGCGGACTGAGAAGTCAATCTAAGGGTTCCCTGTGTGAGTTCCAGCAAAGCAGACTTAAAGATCATAAGTGATCTAGGCTGCTCTTGGTGTGTTTATGCAAATGAACAGTCAAAATTAAAAGCGGGACCCAAAGTAGTCCCTGTAATAACAATGAGGGTGATTTTAAGGAGAAAAATTGTGGTTTAAGGAAAATCAGAAAGCTCAGTATCGGACATCAGAATGGTGCAGCTAACTGTCTTGAAAGTTTGCTTTCATTTGAAAGTTGAAACTGGGTTTGTCATACCATCAAGGATGTGCAATTACAGACACGAAGGACCTTGCAACTGAACATCTTCTCAAAAGACCGTCTCACAGACACAGATACTGTTTTGGGGATTGTTGTGTGAATTAACCTGTGTGTTCTTCTGTTTCCATAGGGTGTATGCCTATGACCTCATTACCTGGGTAATTGGTTGCAATATAGGCCTCACTTGAGAAGCCCATCGTCATCGTCACCCCATGAGACTCAACGGTTTGGCCGAACTAAGTGGTTGGGTTGGTGAAGGGTTGGGGCAGTCCGTGGGCTTCACTTTAGAACTGATTTTCCCTTTTCTGTCTTGATGGCTTGGAC
>PVKU01002538.1:0-222240 GCA_004027475.1 Anoura caudifer
TAGATGGTAGGTAGAAAATAGACAGGGGGAGGGCAAGAATAGTATGGGAAATGTAGAAGCTAAAGAACTTATGACATATGGGCAAGAACTAAAGGGGGGAATGTGGGTGGGGGGGTGTGCAGGGTGGAGGGTAATGAAGGGGGGAAAATGGGACAACTGTAATAGCATAATCAATAAAATATAATTTAAGAAACAATTATTCAAATGAATAAGTAAAGAGATTTCAGAGCAGAGAAAAATTGCACACATGTATTTCTTTATTTTACAGCCGTTTTTGAAGGACATGCTATTAAATTGGAAGAGAACATAAGGAAAACATGACAAAGGTAACAATGAGAGTTAGCATATTTTATACAATTGTAGTTCTAACCTTTCTAGGTCATAGGAAATTTGTCTGTGTTACGCTGAAAGCATTCTCGTTTTCTATATTAACACTTATAAGTGAAGCTTTGCTTTTGTTTATCTGAAATGATTCCTGGAAGATGTAATTGTGGATATAGACATAGAGATGTTTTCCATTTGCAAAAAAATATAATTTAAATGCCCTTTGGATATTTTTGTATTTGGAAATTAAACATCCTAGGAAAGAAAAAGGAGAAGATTCCATGGTTGACAACAATACTGATAAACTATTGTACACTCAACATTTTATATTTTGACCTTCTAAATTTTAAATTCTAGGTGTATGTCTTCTACAATCATAAACCAATCAATCAAAAAGCCAATAGTGAATTCCTGTAAAAGCCTTCTTATATATCATTCTGTAGAGTTCATAGGCTACTAAGAAGATCACTCAAATTCGTTTATTATTATCATTGCTATTTTATTTTGAGATTTATCATTTCTTCCATGATTAAAGAACAATAGAAATGCAAAAGAAAAGTATCCCTTGCTCTGAGAAGTCAGAGTATATTATTTGTTTGGGGGAGGAATAATTTTCATTATCTTTTTAAATCACTAGAAAAATAAAGTTGAACTATTTAAATAAACTTACTCCAGAAAAATGGATTTCAGTTTTAACATATTGAGAATTTTTCATCTCTTCTGCATTATAGAACCAAAGCATCACATACTGAAATAATACCAAGCAAGAAAAAAGGCCAGGAAAATATTTTGTGTAGGCAGAATCTTGGCTTTATTTACATATACTTATCAAGAAAATGTTACATAGGGATTAATCTTTCCATGAACATTTTCTTTTCTATAAGAAAGAGGAGAAATAATTAAAATTGTTGAAAATAAAAGAGAATACAGATTTAGGGAGAGGACACAGGACGACTGACTTCTGGGAGAAACTAGTAAATTTCCTTTAGAGCAGAATTTGAAAACAGATATGGAAGAAAGACCACTGTCTTAAGAATGGGAACATTTACTAAAGGCCTTCCTCTATTTTGACTTCCTCTCCATAGAGTATTAGAAATAGGATGTTTTCTTCTCTCTTCTAATACCAATGTGAAAAGAAGTGATTCAAAGCTTAATTTTTGTTTGTATTTATTTTCATTTCTCAATTTAATGTAATTTTAGAATGATCTTATACAATCTTATACAAAAATGATCTTACTTTCATACGTCCCTCTGCAGTACTCCTATAGGATGAATATTGAAAATTATGAGAAAGAAAAAGACCAAAGTCAGGAAACACAGTGTAGAATTATACAAATAAATTTTCATGATTTTCTACTGAAACTGTATTCAGTTTTAGCCTTTTGAGCATATTTACCACAGATTAGTTGATGAATAATAACCTTGTTATGGAACTAGTAGGCCTTAGCAAATGAATCAGGATTTTTGGATATAAAAATAGGAGTCTCCCTGACCCTTTTTCAATTCCATAGAACTGAATTATCTTCTTCTTAAAAAAATCATCTGAACTAAAGCTCTTGTGAATTTGAATAACCTGTTATTTTACCAAAAAAGAGCAAACAATGCCTGAAATTGTTTATAATATATTATATATAATACATTATAATATAAAATATATTACAATATATTATATATTATATTATGAATATAATATAGACTACAATATAGAAATATTCTAATTTCTATTTGAAAACATCTTGTCTGATCACTCCATATGCCCTATGTCACTAGTCCAACCATCCGCATGACCTTGATTGCTGGCTTTAGTATTTTATTCTGAAACAAATGTAATTTTAATATATGAAATTTTAATAATATGTATCTTATTAATTAACTTATTTATATAAAATTCTCTGGCAAGTAAGAGGAATGAAAGGTTTTATGGTGAGTATAATCAGGTAGATGTAAAAATATTGAGTTCATCAAGAAGAATGTGAAACACCGCATTGATCAAAATCTGAGCGTGTCTGGACAGACCAAAGTGAAGGCCAGTCTGCTCCCAAAACGACTTTCCCATGTCTCTACAGGAGTCAGCCCAGTGGAATGATGAAAGTCGGTGATATGATTAGGGAACTAAATCACAAATTTAAAATTAATCTCAATACTAAATTTTCAAGTTTCTTCTTTTTTATTTTTTATTCCTTTTAACAATTTTTAATTTTTTAATTTTTGTTCAAGTGCAGTTGTCTCCACTTTCACCTCACCATGCCCTCCTACCCTATCCCTCCCCATCTCCCAACTTTGAACCTACCTCCCTTGGGCTTTCTCCATGTGTCCTTTATACATGTTCCTTGATGGCCCTTCCCCTATTATTCCTCTCTACCCTCCTCTCTGGTAACTGTCAGTTTGTTCTTTATTTCAATGTCTCTGGTTGTATTTTGCTTGCTGGTTAGTTTTATTGATTAGGTTGCACTTATAAGTTTCTTCTTTTTTAAATAAAACTACACATTCAAAATATTGAGCTCTTTGACAGGGAATCACATTTCACTCGCTTTAACTTCTGAAAGCCTGATAAGTTGTTTATCACCTGTAAAATGCTGACTAAATGTTTATGATACAATGAGCCACTATTTTATCAGAAACTACCTGAGTCCATTATGAAGTAATTTACAACTAACAGGGAAATCAACCAACATGGTTTTAAATATTCAGCTGAAAGTTACATTTAACATATTGTTTTGAAAATTCACATAGAGAAATATGTAGAAAGTGACTGTTTTCATGGTTTTGTACTAATTTCTGTCTCTCTAAATATCAAATGTTGGATGACTTAAAGTTTTAATTCATGTCAAAACAGAATTCAGCCGAAGTAAGAGACTCTCTTCCTTTAAAATGCTGTTTTATCAGTAATCTTACGATATATCTCTACTAATACAAATTTGAAAAGAAGGGTCAGTTTTTATGAGCTCAACACAATAAAATGGAGGACTACAGGGTTTTGTTGACTGTGGTTTATGAAAAGGATGGACTTACTGTTACTTGAAGTGATCTCACTTTTCTTGTTTGATTTTTGTGTGTGTGTGTAAATGATGCAGTGCATTATCCTTTAGAGTTCTACTTGAGGACACCACTTTCTATATAATGATGAAATATAATTTAGATGAAATGGTGAGCTTTGTTTCTTAATGAAAAAAATGTTTTCTTTCAGTACACAGTGAATGAATTTTTTTAAAAAGTGTTTGTGTTATGTTCTTATAGGGACTTTAGAATGGCCAACATGATGTAATTATTTGAAATGAGAGCACTTTTTCCTGAGACTCTATCTCACAGAAAAATAAGAAGATAATTTAAACATCTACAATTTCTAACAGAATTGTCACATTCAGTTCACAAAAAAAAATGTAGCATGTGGTGCCTTATGGAAAATTAAGCTCTCTTCAAGTATTTGAATAAGCTTTCTAATATTCCTTCAGTTGTTTCCAACCAATTCCAATTTTATAGGAAAGGTCTAGAACTCTGAGATAGCCACTCTTTTTTTAGTGAGTAAAAGGCAGTGAAATCTGAAATCATGGATTTTCTGAAAGATGATGTAAAATTAAACACAGATGCAATAATAATAATAATAATAATAATAATAATAATAAGAAGAAGAAGAAGAAGAAGAAGAAGAAGGAGGAGGAGGAGGAGGAGAAGGAGGAGGAGGAGGAGGATGAGAAAAATATATTGAGCATAATGTGTGAGGAACAGTTTCACATTTTTCTTCCTTTAAATCCCATGTGTCAGATACTTCTGTCACCTACTTTTATAGATGAAAGGGTCAAGGCATTGACAGGGTAAGGACTTATGATCTCAGAGATACCAAATGGTGGAACTGGAATTTAGATCCATGTACTTTGCATGAGTTGCATGAGTTGCAGAGTATCACATGCTTAGTGACGACACTTTATTAGCTTATCCAATTCATTGAATCACAAAAAGTCTTAGATATTTTTGTGTTTTAGAGTCTCCCTCGAGAGATTTTTAAGCTTTGTTACTGTGGAAATACAGAGGGTTCCTTGAGATTAAGAAAAGGAAACTTGAGTTTATATGAAGACTTAAGAATTACAAATACCAGCCTGAAGTCAAGGCACTTCTTTAAAGGTTAAAAGTAGTTAAAGGTTAAGAATAGGAGCCAAAATGTGTCTGCAGCACTTAAAACCAAAGGGGGTAGGTTCAACGGTGGGGGGCAGGGATGGGTAGGGTGAAAAGGGAGACAACTGTACTTGAACAACAATAAAAAATAAAGAAAAGAAGACAAAAATAAAAGAAAGCAGAATATAAAGCAAAAGCAATCATAAGAACTGGGACTCAGCTAATTAAGTCCTATTTTCCTCTGGTCAAATAGTGTTCCACCTTAAGTTATGGAACGCTATGATTAAAAAATGTAACTATTCACTCTCCACTGTGATTCTTTGTGCAGCAGAATGCTGCATTAAAAATAAGAAGTGGCTGAAATCTGGTTTTAAATTCATTTAAATTGAATAATTTCATAATCATCTCAATAATATTAAGGGTTTGTATCTTTGTTAGTTTCTATTTTAAGCGGAGTTAAGTGAGGGAAATTTACTCATAGGCAGATATCAACATGTACTGTCTATTATTTTTAAAAGAAGCTTGTATTCTTAATATTAGAATTTAAATAGCAGTTGGTGACCTTCATGTGAAGAAATGAAAATCAATTTCATAAGGAATTTGCATCCAATATACAGTGAAGTTACAACTGATTCTGATTTTAAAAGGTAGGGCTTAATGTTTGTTGCCTTTAAATCACAGGAGTAGAAATTTTCATTCAAACATTTTATCTTGGATTAGTATTAACTGGAGGGAGAGATTCAAAGAATATGTACGTAATTCCTAAATTTCTGAAGGAAAGATCTGTTCTGGTTTCTGTCAAACTTCTCCATTTCCTTGCTCTTGAGCACCAAGAGGTGCAAACTCTCATAATAAAGTAATATAAACCTGCCATGAAGAGGTGTCCCCCTGAGAGACTAAAACATTGAATTAAAGGTAGGAAGTTTCATATTAAGACTTAGTAGAAATGTACTTTCTGATTTTGCCCTAGCGCTTTCTGCTTTATCCATCCATCATCAAGTTTTACAGCATTCTGTGTTATACAAAAAAGAAAAAAAAAAAAAAGAAAACTGATGCTTCCTTAATACTGTACACCAAAAAAGAGATTTATATTTGTAAAGAATTTATAGATTACTGCCAGACATTTCCAGATGAAGGCTTTGAATATTTAGTAATTTGTTTGCTTTTCGTGTCAAATTCAGAATTCTGGGATTAAATTAGTATGATTTTCCTTTTTTTTTTTTAATCCAAATATAGTAAGAAACCAAAGGAGGAAATATTATGCAAAGTTCTTTTTACCTAGAAAGTATTTTTAAATTCATTTTAAAAAATTTAGTGGAAATTGCTTACTAGACTATTTCACAGTATAGTTCCATACTGGTAAATAATTAAATGTATAGATTTTTTTACATTTACCTTTTAGCAAAAGTAAAGGCTGAGCCAAAAATTAGAATTCAACCAATATTGTTTAAAAAGCAAATGTAGTTATTTGCTGATTACACCCTGCATACCAGCACTTACATACTTGCTCTCTTCATGGACTCTGAGACAACACAACTTTTCTGTTACTATTCCCAGGTAAAGGAACACTGCAATTGGCTGCAAAAGCACTATCTCTAAGCCTGGCTGTGAATTAAATCAATTGCAAAGTAATTGTTTTGTTCAGCATTTTAATATCTTGTTTGTTTTATTAAACTTGAGTAGTTTTTCCCAGTCTCACAGGACAGTTCATTGGAGAGACCCACAGGGTCCTAGAACATACACAAACCCACCCACCTGGGAATCAGCACCAGAAGGGCCCAATTTGATTGTGGGTATTGGGGGAAGTGACTAAAAACCAGCAGAGAGTGGAGCAAGCGCCATTGTTCCCTCTTGGACCCCTCCGCCACATACAGCATCACAACCAGCGACTTTCCCTGCCCTGGGGAACACCTAAGACTCCATCCCTTACTACGTAACAGGCACACCCAGACCAAAAAAAAAAAAAAAAAAAAAGGCCCAAATGAAAGAACAGTTCAGAGCTCCAGAAAAAATATAACTAAGCAACAAAGAGATAGCCAACCTGTCGGATGCACAGTTCAAAACACTGGTTATCAGGATGCTCCAAGAACTCACTGGGTACTTCAACAGCATAAAAAAGACCCAGGCAACAAAGAAAAATCTACAGGGAACCAAAAGTGTCAGGAAGGAAACCAGGACTCAAAGCAACGGTTTGGAGCAGAAGGAAGAAAGAAACATTCAACCAGAACAGAATGAAGAAACAAGAATTCAAAAAAATGAGGAGAGACTTAGGAACCTCCAGGACATCTTTAAACATTCCAACATCCAAATCATAGGGTTGCGAGAAGGAGAAGAGGAAGACCAAGAAATTGAAAACTTATTTGAACAAATAATGAAGGAAAACTTCCCCAATCTGGTGAAGGAAATAGACTTTCAGGAAGTCCAGGAAGGTCATAAAGTCCCAAAGAAGATGGACCCAAGGAGGAACACACCAAGACACATCATAATTACATTAGCCAAGATTACAGATAAGAAGAGGATCTTAAAAGCAGCAAGAGAAAAAGAGAGCGTTACCTACAAAGGAGTTCCCATCAGACTGTCAGCTGATTTCTCAAAAGAAACCTTTTGAGAAAGATTTCTTCTTGCAGGGAAGAAGGGGATGGAAAGAAGTATTCCAAGTCATGAAAGGCAAGGACCTACATCCAAGATTACTCTATCCAGCAGAGCTATCACTTAGAATGGAAGGGCAGATAAAGTGCTTCCCAGATAAGGTCAAGTTAAAGGAGTTTGTCATCACCCAGCCCTTATTATACGAAATGTTAAAGGGACTTATCTAAGAAAAAGAAGATAAATAATATGAACAGTAAAATGACAACAAACTCATAGCTATTAACAACCAAACCTAAAAAAAACAAAACATAAACAAACAATAGAACAAGAATAGAATCACAGAAATGGAGATCACATGGATAATTATCAGTGGGGAAAGGAAGGGGGAAAGAGGGGGAAAAGGTACAGAGAATAAGTAGCATAAATGGTAGGTACAAAATAGACAGGGGGAGGTTACGAATAGTATAGGAAATGTAGAAGCCAAAGAACTTATATGTACAACCCATGGACCTGAAGTAAATGGGGGGAATGCAGATGGGAGGGGGTGTGAAGGGTGGAGGGGAAAAGGGAGGTAAATGGGACAACTGTATAACATAATCAATAAAATATATTTAAAAAATAAAAAATAAAAATAAAAAAGAGAGAAGAAAAAAAACTTGAGTAGTTTTTACTTAAATCTCCATGGGGAAATCTTAAAAATACTTACTTGATCTTAAAGTAGAAAATGCAAACTAACTCAACGTGATAAACATTTACCTTAATAGAGTTTGTATATATTCTTTAAAATGAAGCAATGTCCAATACGGAATTGTTTACCAAATGCAGAGAGGATCCAAGTCTTAATTTTGGTTATTACATGACTACAGGAAAAATTTAATGCACACACTTCCATACATAGAGGCAGTCCTTGTTTTGGGCAGCTCCAATATGCATGCATTTTAGTTGCTGTGATTTAGTTAAATTACACCACTCCCCAGGAGCACAGTTCAAGTTTTGGTTCCAATATATTAACTGTGAGTAAATGCATAAAATACAAACTTACCTCTAGTTCTTTGGCCCACTAATCATGCATAAATAACAGAAGTGACACATGATCGATGACCAATCATGTCACTTCCTTCAAGTCTATCCATGAGTGGTCACTGCTCATCTGTTACTCAGTTCACGAACTGACAACACGTCCCAGAGCATGTAATGCTAGTAAAATACTCCACATTAAAGAAACTCTCAAAGATATTTCACCACAATGAAAGCACAGAGACTAAAATGTTAGAAGCTAATCTGAACTTAGAAGTATGATTATTTGCCAAGGTTTAGAAATGGTGCTTGCTTCGTATTTGAAGCCACACAGTGAGAATAATGAGGCACATGCTGTTTAAGCTACCTCGATAAGTTTATTACCAAGAAAAAAATTTCCTAAATCTCAATGGTTCTCATATTATAAATTGCAGTGTACTTAATAAATAGTAATTTACTGCCTTTTCTTTTTCTTGTACATTTGTAACTGACAGAAGTTTGCATATTTTGACAAAATTTTTAAAGATACTGGAACAATCATAATTTTTCTAACCAATTATTATGATGACTTTGTGTAGATTCAGGTTTTATAGTCATTTATACAGTACTGCACTACTGTAGAAAGTGAGGACTGCATATAGAGGTGGGACCCCCCAAAATAGAGTTTATTTAATATAAAAATTGTGTATTTACTCTTATGTGTTTAAACTTAAGTCACTTTCAAAGTACTCTCCATTTGATGCAATACATCTATTGAGACATTTTCCCAGTGCTCAAACAATTTTGGAACTCATCAATTTTGATGGCTTTTAGGGCTTCTCCTGTTTTTTGTTTCATCTCTTCCACATCAGCAAAATGTTGAGGACTTTTTCATTTGGGGAAACAAAAAAAAGTCACTCAGGGTGAGACCGGATGAATAGGGACGGTGGGGCATGGGGGTTATGCCTCTCTTTTTTGTGTGTGTGTCAAAAACTGCTGATCATTTGGAGTGGTATGGGCAGGTGTGCTTGTAAATCACCCATCACAAGATGGACAAATGTGTTGAAAGAGCCTTCAAAAAAAATTCAACGAAGCCAAACACAGCCTCTCATAACAATGCCAGCTGGTACACGGATACAGATGGGTTTCTAGAACACTCACTTAGTGGGGGAAGCCTCTGCTACAGGGGTCTGCCTGCCAGAAGATAATTTCATTTTTTTTGGATTTGCCCCATATACAATGAGATTAGATTTTTAATCTCCAATTTGGAATAGATGTATGCATTTTCATCTGAGATATCTCACTATTGGGGACATTAACTGATCAATAATGAAGAGAAAAATATTTCTGTTGACAGTTTATTTTTTCTTTCTCAATCATCAAAAAAAGAAAAAAACACTTCTGATTTTGATCTTAGTCTAAATTGGGAGTAATAAAGGCATCTATAATAACAAAAGGGAAGTGATTTCTCAAGCACAAAAAACTGATGTAGAAAAAAATCTCTCATGCCATCTAATGACTTAGAAAGGTTAAAATGAAAGGTGTTTATGGACCGCTCTGTTAACACTGCAGTTAATGGTCTTTGTTAACAGCAGGCCTTGGAATCTTGGGGTACTTTTTTTCTACAGGGAGCACAAAGATGGCATTCCTTTGATTTTTGTGGAGGTTTTCCGAAGTGAATCCTCATAGCGATAGGTTTAGTGAAGAGCAGGTTATTCCTATGAGAAAGCTGATCAAAGCTATTTAACACTTAAAATGAAAATGTTCAATGATATCTTTAGTGAGGCCAGTTATTTTTACACACTGAAATCTCCCTAATATCAATTTTTACCAAATTTTCAGAAAGAGAACAAAGAGAAGACTCATCCTATATTAGACATGCATGTAAAGAAGCCACACTTGAGCTTCGTTTCATCACTTAACTGCTTTAATTGTGTGTAAGCCAACGCCATACAAGGCAAGATAGCTTCGCGATTCAGGAGCTCAGACTCACATCTTTATTTTCACTGACCCGTGTGTTGACTTCTGCAAATTATTTCCCCTTTCTGAACTTGTTTCATATCTTTAAATGACATGGAGAGACTAGATCTGACATATTACATCAAAGCTTAAATGCACATACATTAGAGGGCCCTAGGGATCGGAACGAGAATGACTGAGTACATTGCCATCAACCGGTCCCTCACTTCCAACCATTCAACAGAAATACTGCACACTATTTTGTATTTATATACTGGGTTTAGTAATTTGTTGTTGTGTTTTTTTTTTTTTTTTTTAGAAAATTGATGTAGAAATAGTTTTTTAAGTACTGGTAACTATTAGAATGGATTATCTCTACGGTGCCTTCTAGAATCTGTATTAAACCTATGAGCAAGAGAAAAATGGCATGCAGAACATGTTATTTCTGTTAAAAATGATGCCAGAGTGTCACTAAAAGACAGGCTTTTTAATATAATAAGTTCTCTACTTAAAACCAGGCACACATTTGTTTATAGTTAGCTATTTGCGAGATGGAAAGCAGTTTTTCCCCCCATAGAAACAGTTTTTAAGGTGAAGTTTAGGTTAAGTGGAAAAAAAAAAAAGAAAACTAGTTGAACTATCAAAGTAAGAATGCTCCATTTTCAATAACGAAGAAGGGGTGAAATACTGTCACAAAAACTGCAGCATAATAGATGAAATTTTTTTATTTTAATTTTTAATATTTGAAGAGAAATGACTTCAGAGATATTTAATCTATATCACTCTCTTCTTTCATTTTGAAAGTTATCCAGAAACATGGTTAGAGAGGGAGCTCTTTACTGGCGTTGGCATGGTGACTGTGAAATTAAAAAAATTAAAAAAGAGCCAGAGGTCATTTAACTTTATTCAGGATGAGAGATTTGCCTAACCCCATTTATATACTGATATCTCTCTCCAAACTAAGGCAAATTTCAAAAATTTGTGTTAAAAGTGGGGTAAAATGTAATGACTCTTCCACTACCTAACCTTTTATACCCTTGTTCAGCTATATACATTTCTAATCAAAAGATGCTGATAATTCAGGGAGTAGCTCTACTAAGACTGGGGGAATGCTTATATGTTTTTAAAATCTATCCTGAGGTTGAAAGTGTGTTTAAAAATATCAGTATATGGAGAGTCAGAAAAAATAATAAGTCTAAGTGTTTAGATGACTTAGTAAAATGCAAGTATCTAGTTATTTTGAATGTTCTTAATTCCACTTAAGTAAACATATCATATTTGGAAATGTTTCAAATACCCTATAGAAAAGTCTATTTCATTTATGCTGGAATGTTTTTCAACTAAATGTTGTCATAGGAGAAGCTGGTTCAGAATCCATGGCTTACTGATACATTGTTCAACATTTTGGATAAATGGGACAAACTTCAAAACAGATTATAATAATTTCCATGTTCCCAACCTCAGTTCTTAGATGTTTATGTGGTTTGTCATTCTTGACCTTCCCTACAGTGGAGCAATTGGGCATCCCACAAAGATTTTAGTTTCCATGAGCCTTATTGTAGGAACTGAAAATTCCATAGTATTATAGCCCGAGATTATACTTATCATGGAGAGAGTTACATGATCATTCTGACATGTTGGATACTCTGCCTATATCCTGAAACCTTGCAGTTATGAAGGAAAATTGTTAGCAGTTATTCTGTAACTACTATAAATAGTTAGCCTGTATTGTTTCATCATTAAAATAAGAGGGCTCCACATCTTTATTTTTAAGCATTAACATAGGACCTCTTTTTTAATGAATCACAAATACACAAAATTCTTTCTTCCACTTTTAGGATAACAATGCCTTAGTGTATTTGCACCTAAAACAAACAAACAAAAATCTTTCCCATTTCCCACTTCCCTTATGACAACACAAATTTAACTGAACAAGAAATTTGAAGTTTGATTATATTTCCACAAGATTTTAAACATTAGAAGGAATGTGTTTTCCAGGTGATTGTTTTTAGGAAGGTAGTATGTAGTTTTCCAGGCAGAGGTTTCATTTTGGTGCGTGCAGGATTGATACATCATGTATAGTAATTCCATCTCATTTACGGAAGATAGGCATCACTAAAAACACTCATGTGTCATGTGGTATAGGAAAGTTATGGCTTGATTAAATTTTTGTTTAATTCCAGGAAACACTAAATTTTAGAAGAAAAAAAAATGATTCTTCTTTCTGGGAAAGCAGAACAAAGGAGCCAAGTATGACTTTTTTTAAATAAATTATCTGGATAGTCTTCCAGCAATATCAGCATATTGTTGGATGTTGTCTTCCTTCTGTCTTTCTTTTTTTCCTCCGTGAAAGCTGAAAGTGACTGGATGGCAAAGAAAGATGCCCACACATTACAGGGTTCTTCAACATCACTGAGTCTTCTTGCTGCCTTGGTTCAATATCTGTATGTCACATGTATGAAAGATTACATGCCTAACCAAATAATATGAATGCTTAACCAAAAGATGTATTTACTATAAATTACAATCTTATTACAGTATTCTAAAAATTATACTTATGTAACAAAAATGTTACTATTAATTTCGTGCCCAATGTTATTATATATGACATACCATACATTCTAAATCATGAGTTTTCCCAATCTTGAAAAGAGACAATGGCTTCTAGACACTCTAAGGGTCCTTGTATTCTATAGAAACTAATCTAGTTGGTAAATAAAGGGCTTTTTCAGATTCTGTTTCTTAACTCTGTTTCTGAAGTCTTAACCCAGAATATTCACAAAATTTAGTACATATGCACTAATATAGGTTCTAGTTAAATTCAAATTAAGACATACCCATTTCAGAAATGACATTTAGTTGGGTTACAAAATATTAAAAAGTGGCTTAATTCAAAGTAGGGTGAAAAATACAATACAGTACTTGGGATATAAGGAAGAAAACAGAAATAAGATTTAAAATGTCTTAGGTAGCGGTCAGCTAAGTAGCTAGAATAGCTAACAAAACAACAAAACAAAAAACTTTATGTTATATATGCCCCATGCAATAATATATGCAGACCTCTATCTAATTGTCCCCATTTTAATAATACTGCTTTATAAAAATGTTTATTGAAGTATAATGAAGTACAACTCAGGGAGCTTTTACGTGTGTGTGCAGCCATGTAACTACCAGTCAGATTAAGATATAGGGCAGTTCAAGAGTTTTCACTAGATACCCGACACGTACAAATAACCACCGTTCTCTCTCACTGATCACATTGGGTTAGTTTTGCCAGTTCTTGGACTTCATATAGAAAAAAAGTTTTTGGACTTCGTATAGAAAAAAATCACATATTATACTCACATATTGTGTGACCATCTTTTTTCATCTTTGTGTCTGTGATGTTTACCTGTACTGTTGAGTATAACATTAGTTCATATTTTATTACAAAGTATGAGGCCCAGGATTTACACTACTAATTCCTTATGCGAACATGCTGTTGGTAATGGGCAGTCTACGCCGCTTCTTCTCTCGTACAGGTTATCCAGTCGTTCCTACCATAGTCTCTTCTGTCACCGGTCATCTCCAAAGGAGAAGAACAATGATAAACCAAAAGTGAAAGAGTCCACATTTTGCAGTGTAAGACGATATGTTATTTTTGTTGTTCTCTGCATTTTAATAACCATGGATAAATAAACCACTGAACTCACAATTCAAAAGCCACAGAAAGCCACTCTCACACTTACTAGAAGGGCAGGACTCGATGACTAATAAACAGGAATCATGTATGGCAGCTGTAGGAAAAGGAGTAGGAAGATGAAGGAAATTTGGTGTGAACAGAGATAGTGTAGCCGTTCTGCAGCTGAACAGGACCCGTGTGTTTGAGGACATGCAAGCAGGCAGCCACATATTGACAGACATGATATGAGAAGGATGTTACAAAGAGGATTCTCAGAGTTGATGCCTCTGAGAACTGTTATTTGGGTTTTTTTAGTAATAGATCTTTATATATCATTAGATCTAAAACATGCCTTTGGTTTCCCAAACTAAAACATGTGAAGCATATTGTAGTAATTAATGTATCATAGTTTATTTCATGTTATCTATGTACCTCTGTCTGTCTTCTTTCCTCAGGAGTAGATGATGGCCCTTTTGTGTGTAAGTATGGTTTGCATCTCAGCAAATACGATTCTATATTATGTGAGACCAAGGTCATTTCTGCAGTAGTTCATGTTTTTTTGCAATAATTAAATGAGTTTTTATTATAAACCTCATATACTTTTATAGAAAATATATTTTTAATTATTTTATTTTATTCCTTCAATTTTGTTTTTGTGTGTTTTTATATTTCTGAAATGGGGAGAAATTGTCTCAGTATAACATGTGGATTTTAAAATAAATAACAGACATTTTCCAATTAAGCGTTCCATTTTGCTTCACTTTCTCTTATTTATTGAATTATTGATCTACTCTTATTCACTTGCATCACATCCAAAAATTTAAACTACACTCTCTTCACTTACCATTTTAAATTCTAGAAAATTTTGACATGTATAGATAAGTCAGTTGTTCACAGAGCAAAAATCCATATCAAAAATTATAGATTATTAAAATTCATAAGGCATCTATAGTGTATACATATGATCATTCTTAAAAGTTTATGAATATTATTTTTACCATCTGTGAAATTAAAAAACAATCAAATACTTATTTGGTCAATAATCAATAAGTACTTTTCTTTTTTACATTATTTTTTATTCTATTTATGCACCCATTCACACAAGGAAAATATTAATTTTTGAGAAAATACCATACAACCATGGTGTATAATTTTGTATAAATAATCAATATCCACATATTCATATAAGAATTATGTGCTGCAATGCTTTGTTATAAAGAATCTTCACCCTTCCCTTAAAAGAGAGACAGCAAGCTCTCATTGTAGCAAAGTGAATCAATTCTTATTCTTCTTAAAACTTCTTGTTTCTATATTGTAGAGCAAACTTACTGCTTTAAAAACCAATAGCTGTAGAAAATCCACTTTAAAAGATAAAAATTCTTAAACTCTAAACTATTCTAACATTTTTAAGCATGCAATTATTATGGATGAATTGTTATACATGAATGATCTCTTTTCAATGATTATTTCAAATTGGTGATATTCTATTGTACAATTACCAATTAAAAGTTACAAAGAGAAAAGTCAATAACTGGAGGCTAACTGATTATACTGTGGTAAGTACTGTTTTATCCAAATGAACCCAATTTTCTATGGTGAGAGAATCAACAAATTGCATGTTGTTGGTAGAGCAAACCCTTCATTTTGTTTGGGCACCACCACAGTCTCTCACGGTGCCTCTGCTGAAACATTGGGGAGATAGGCATTGTGTGACACAGCAGCATACTCCACTGGTAAACCCCCAAAGAGTGTGTTACAATGGATTCATGGCAGTGAGAAAGGAGGTCTTTAATTGGCTGATGTACTCGTAGAGCTGTCAACAGTTTTATCAACAACTTCGAAGACAAGAGAGAAGACATGCTGTTCAAATTTATAAATGACTACAAACCTGAAAGATTAATTAATTGTGAAATAAGATGCAAAAAAAAAGGTTTAAGACTATGATGGGCCAAGTCAACAGATGAAGTTTGACAAGTAAAAATGTAGACTATAGATTCCACACTAAAATATAAATAAAAGTAGCAGCAGAAATCAGCTTGATAATGGATACGATAGTTGTGTGTGTGGTGTGTATTCATATGAACGCTGGTAAGAGACTTAGTGGTTTTATTTAGTCTTAACTAAAGTAGCAGATGAAATTTAGAAGTGGCTAAAAGGCTGAGTTGCATTAATAGAATAATAGTGTCTTGACCAAGAGAAATACCAGCTCCCCTGTGCCGTCTCTGGTTGTACCACAGCATTATGTACAAGTTTAGGAGCCACATTTTGGATCAACAGTGACAAACTGGATAACATTCCCACCTGTGATACTCAACCCTTAGGAGATAGCAGATAATATCCCACAGGGTATCTAAAGGAAGCTATACATATCTCTCTAGGAAAAGGAGCTTAATGTATATATAAAGAATTTTGTATACAATTCCAGAAGGTTTATCCTTGAAACCCAGCTATGAATTCCCTAGAGTCTCTGATTCAGCTTCAGAATGTCTGAGCTACGACCAAATGGTAAGGTGGTGAAGATTCTTGATTTTCTAACCTATGAAACCAGTTAAAGGAATTGTAGATGTTTAGTCTGGTGTAAAGAACACGAAGACATAGGAACAAAATAGCTGCCATCAAATATTTGAAGACTTTTCATGTTAAAGAGTTATTATATTTATTTCATGCATCTCCAATGATAAGAATAGAAACTGCAGAGCAACATATTTTGTATAAGTAGAAATAGAATGAATGGGAGGAAATAATTCAGTTTAATATTCAAGCACTACTTTCCACATAGTGTGCTAGACTAGGAGGATGAATTCAAATATCAAATGAATAAAACATAGTCTATTTTCCTGGTATGTTTAGAGAAGAATATTCCAGCTCAAAAAGCAAAGTTTCTTTAAGAAAAAAGTTTAAAAACATATATGCCAACTCTTTTATGACTATATGGCATAGATATTTTGACAACTTAGAGTAGATTTCATTCTTAGAAAAATGATTGGAATGGCTACATTTAGTAATGCAAATGGATAATATTTTACTAAGGCTCATTGCCTTGTAAAAATAATGTGACAGTGACTTTTGAAGCCACCCATAGTTTTTGTTCTGAAATTTCCTTGGTATACAGAGGTCATAGCTGGAATGTCAGTGAAAAAGAAGGTGGAGGGCATTTGGAAACACAGGGCTTCTCTAGGCTAAGGACAGGGCTGGGGAGAGTGATGAGAAACTATTTCAGGACCAGTATCAACAGAGCCCTGCTCTCTGTGCCACGAATCATCAAACACATGCCCACGCCTGCCTGGCAGGGTGACTGAGGCACAGGCTCCTGAGCATAGAGTCAATGAGCTGGACACCTGGGGGACTGTCACACTGCAAACAAACTCACTAGGTTGTGGGTATCTTGAAAAATTTGTCTTGTTCTGCTTTTGTTATCCCCAACACATAGAACAGTAAGTGCTAAACTGGAGTCTTCTTGAACTAACTCTGTCCCAGAAGACTATCCAAGAATATGTGGCTGATAGTGACCGTGGTTCCAGACCATTGCACTGCACACTCACTGCCTAGCTGAGTCCCTTCCTCCAGTCTCCAGCTTATTGTTTAAGACATCCTTCTCTCATCATCATGGGTGTCCTTCCACTTCTCTGTTAAGCAGTCTGGCTCTCTTACCCAAACGTGCTTCGATAACACACCCTGTAAGTGCACTAATGGCTTTTAATGAAAAGCAATATAGGGCATATTGGTTAAGAGTGAACACTCTAGTATAGAACTACCTGAGATTCTATCTCTCTTCAACTACTCATTAGTTGAATGATGTTAGGCAGGTAATTTAGTATTTTAGTTTCCTTATATGTAAAAATAAAGATGTAATAGTAACAAAAATAGGCATGTGTAGGGGCCAAGGAACATCTTGAGAAAATGAAATATGGATTTTTTTTTCTTTCTCTTAGGGTCCACTTTACTAGAACCTCCGTCATAGTTTGAAATGTTCCACATGAGCATTTACTTCTAGGATTGGAGCCTCAGAATAAAGTTCATCCTGAAAGCTCACAACAGACCCTACATATTCTTGGGTGAGAGCTGGGTCTAGCAGAGCATGCCGTTCAGGCTGAAAGCCGTGCATTACCCAGCCCCATTGACGGAGCAGTTCCCCTTTAAGCAAACTGAGAAGGCCGGTGTTACTCTGAAAGTATCGCGAGATTCTCCTGTAGTCTCTGCGGGCACCTGGATTGGCAAAGTTGTCTGTGAGCCGCTGGCTGCCGATGTGTTAGACAATCTTTGGGTTGCAACAGAAAGAATAGCACCTGGAAAGTGGTCACAGTAGGCTCTCCAGCCCTCGTCCTTCCTGGTGAGTGAGTGAAATATACTCCTTTAAAGTAAATAAATTCTGAGGAATTTTGAAAACAATAGATTGAGGGGTGTAGAAAGGCAAGAGAGAGGTGCTGGTCTTCCTAGTGTGTTGAAATTATTAATTAAAAAATAAAGAAAAACAAGTTTGCTGAAAAGGTCATTGAATCCCAAATGGATTATATCTGAGTTTGTATGTTTGCTCTTTTCTTTCTAGTCTTGTCCGTTACAAGAGTATTGATGGGAACTGAGTAGAAGATAATGCTCTAGTTTATATTTTCAAATTCAAGTCCAAATATTATGCTAGAATGAAACAAGACCTATTGACTGATATAATGCATTGGTCATTGCAAATAACCTGCTCATCTTGAATAGAGTTTCTGTGTTCGATTGGTTTACAATGGAAACTTTAACTCTAGTTACTAATAAGACAGTTATTCTTCAGCAAATAGACATTGTTATCGAACTGACTGTGTCCCACCCTGCACTAAATATAAATCTATGGGTTTAGTTGGGTTTAGTGCCTAATTGTCAATGCATATGTTTTCATCCATAAAAGTTCAGATGATTTTACTGTGCAGCCAGGATTGAAAACCACCATCATAGAGCAATGGCTCTCAAGTGCATTAGCAACATTGGCATCACCTGGGAACTCATCAGAAATGCAAATTATCTGGTTTGATCCTGACCTTCTGAATGAGAAATGCATGAGTGGAGCCCAGCAATCAATGTTTTAGCATGCTTTCCAGGTGATCCTAATGCACATTCACTTTGTGAATAATGTCATAAAGCTGTATAAAGTGTAGTCATTTTCCTACTCATTAATTCATACAAAGAAGACTTGTTCATTAATCAGTTACAACCAAGAGGTCATTTGGAGGTGAGAACCATATCTAATGCTTCTTCTGTATCCACCCAAAATCTAGATAAATGCATAAAATGTACATTGAGTTCTCAACAAATATGTGCTGATTAACTTGCTTCTGAGTATTTGAAGGTGAGTTTTATGCCTAAAATGTGGAGTACTAATCATGTTCATCCTGTACTAAGTCCCTTGCCTGTGATGTGTTTTGTTTTCTTCTGTAGCAGAGGTGAGCAGAGACAGACAACTATTCTTTGAATGTGTACTATGTGCCATTAGGATACCCAGTGAGCAAAATAGACAAAGATCCTTGCCCTGAGACAGATCATCTTCTGGTGGAGGAGTCAAAAAATAAACAATAAACATAAAATTGCAAAAATATATTTTTGGGAGGGGTAAGTACTATATAAAAACTAAAGAGCGGTCAGGGTAAAGAGGATCAGTTGTGGAGGATGAGAGAAGTGGGGGAGGCCATTTGCAACATTAAATTGAACAGATAGTATAACCCCCAGACTGAAAGTGAGATTTGAGCACTGAATGAAAGTAGGAGAAGAGGGAGTGAGCCAATAAGGCACCACAATCAGGGGGAGAAACAAAGAATATAAAGCTTGTAAAGTGGGACCATGCCTGAGTGTTTGAAGACCATCATGGTGGCCAGCATGGCTGGATCAGTGTGAACGGGGGCAAGCAGAGAGGAGGTGAGGGAGAGAGCAGAGGGTCAGAGCAGGGACTGCCTTGCAGGCCATGTGGGAGGATTTGGGTATTTACACCAGGTCAAACGGGAAGCCACTGGAGTGACGTGGTTTGGCTCGCCTTTCCAATGAATCAGTCTACTTGCTAGTGGAGAATAGACTGGAGTACAGCAAGGGTCATAGCAGGGCAATAAACTGGAAGGCTCTTAAAATAATCTTGGAAAGAAAGAAAAAATGATTGCTCAGATTAGGGTGCTAGCAGAATATCTTGTGTAAAATTCTGGATATATTTTGAAATGGGAGCCAATAGAATCTGTTTATGTATTTGGAGCAGGTAGACAGAAAAAGAGGAATCATGGATCATTCTAAGGGTTTTACTTAGCCAAGTGGAATGAACTGTTGAAAGTATTAAAAATATGTATTTATGTGAGCACGGGCCTGCGAACCAAAAGATTGCGGTTTGATTCCCAGTCAGGGCACATGCCTGGGTTGCAGGCCAGTTCCCGGCAGGGGACGCACAAGAAGCAACCACACATTGATATTTCTCTCCCTCTCTCCTTCCCTTCCCCTCTAAAGGTAAAATAAATAGTATCTTTAAAAAAAATAAAAAAATAAAAAAGTACATCTCCTTTAAAAAATATGTATTTGTGGTTGTAAGACTATATACATCCTCAGAGATTTCTCCCCTTAAATGGAAAAGTGTTTATTTCTGATGCCAAAAGAAGAAATGCTAGTCTTTTATCCACTGTGTTCTTGTCTTTGTACCAACCAATGGCTGAATTTAAGAATCATGGTGTCTGTGTCCTTTAAACTTCTCACAGGTCTCAGTAGATTTTATTCATTTACTTGTGGATTTAGCCAGTGAGATTCAACTCTAGCTGATGGGAAGGCACTGGTGATAAATTACTGACAAGACAGGTGCTATTAATGTAGAGCTCACAATAAATGAGATAACGTGATCAGGCAGGACCCTCTTCTTCATCCTGACAACTCATTTTATTACTCCCCCTTTCCTGTATTGTCTGAGTGATACTTTAGAGAAGGCAGTCTCCCTCACTTGGCTGCCAGATCATGACTAATTCGGGGAAAGAATACCTGTAGAGTTAACGCAGGTATAGGCAATGCCATATTTCTCCATATGAGACAGCATAGAGAAAGGTGTAACCAACCTCCTGAGAGGCCATTAAGGAGCATGGATGACATGAACCTGTCTGAAATGACTCAGGCAAATTACTTCATTTTTTTAAACAAGTTCTATACAAATGAGGAAAATAAATGTGACTTACATGCTGCATAATATAGTTTACAAAGAGCTTTGACCTACAAAAGTTTAAAGAAATAATGCCTTAGCCTTAAAAAGAAAGACCATAAATTACATTTAGGAAAATAGTACTACTCCCTAAACACTGATTTATTAAAAAGACCATTTGTGCTTTCAAATCAGCTCTTGCTGGATCTGCAGATATTAGCAAAATGATTTCCGTGAAAAACCAAGGACTTTCCTGACATACTTGTTTCTTAGATGATTGAAAATATTATATGCTGTGAAAGACCACCACCAAAAAAGCTATCATTAGAACCTATTTTCTCTTGCTACAAATCTACTTTTTCCAGTACTAAGCCTTTAATTATGATCTCCCCCCCCCCCAGGTGGGTCATGAAATAATTTGATGAATTAGATGTGCTTTATGCATCATTTGATGTGATTTTCTGTTCCTTAGCTCAGAGGGCTTTTTTGATGCAAAAAGACAAAGTAAAAGTATTACATTTTGAACTATTCTTTAGGGGAAAATTATATGCTGAAGGGCTGTACCCATAGAGAAATGACAGGTTCCCAGAATATTATTATAAAACCTAGTTCTCCTTCCCCCTTCCCTCTCCACTCCCAGCAATAACAAAAAACCAAACAAAAATATTGCAGAAAAGCCACTTTCAGAGGCAGACTTGAGCCAGTTCAAGTGCAATACATATCATCCTACAGCACTGGAGGCGTTCTTAGAACGCTGGTTTGATAGCATCGGTCTCCCAGCCCTGCTTGCGCAGCGCCGCCTGGGAAACACAGCGAGCTCGCAGCGCCAGCCTGTCAGTCAAAAACCTTGACGACATGCCAAACTTATGCAGAGAACCACGGTTTTCACTATGGGAACTCAAGGAAAATGTGTGGTTTTGTGAGAATATGTTTCCGCAGAATACAGAAATCTCAGGAAATTCTAATGGGTAGGATGGAGAACATAGGTGGAAGATGAGAAAGATTTTCCAGGAGAGATTATTGTGTGAAGGCTGCCTAGGATAATTTTGGAGAAGAAGAATAAAACCTCATTCTGACTGTCCCAGGAGAGATCTATGGGGTCCACAACCGTAACTTCAGCAGAGCCATATAGGTTTCAATGTTTGTGTTTTTTTAAAGGATCCAGGCCATTGTTTTATAACATGATGCATTTATGTATGTACATAGTCCATACAAACCAGTGAAGACATGCAGGGGTCAGTTGATAAGAGAACCCTGAAACTTACCAAATGGGCAGATAAAAGTGGGTCTATTCTGGAAAGGAAAGTACAAGTCTATTTTGCATGGTTTATAGTCTTATAAAGCTGCAAATCCTCTCTGAATCCCTAACCTCAATTTCAAAGGACTGTCTTTGCCTTGCTCTGGCACATTATGCTTATCACAGAATGATGTTTTCTTCCAAGTTATTACTTGAGAGAAGAACAGATGCCAAATATAAAAAATTAACTTCTGAATATCTCATTTTTTCTTTACAGATCAAGTAAATTTTATTTTTTAAAAAAAAATTTGAATTGGAGTTTTGGATGGCATTCAATGTTCTTCTCTTTAAATTTTAAGAGCCCTGGGTATCTTGCCAAACATATAAACCAAATTTTATTGGAACTCCAGCACTTTAATAAGAAGTCTCAGATGCTGTCTCCCCACCCCCACATGGCAGGACTCTCCTTTATTAGAGCCATCTTTTACCAAGCTGCCAACTTCCTCTTTTGCTAAATGCTCATAAAAAACTTCATCTTCTCGTGGACTCTCTTCTTGAGGTCACATTTTGGTCTTCAAATACCTATTTTTTCTGAATCTGGTAATTTTTTTATTCGCTTTTTCTTTGTGCCACCCACACATCCTCTACCTAATGTCACTTGAAAATCATCTTTACTTCTTGGACATATTGCATTGCTATTACTAGGAAAAGGGCTGTAGATGTACAGGGTATTTCCTTAATGGGAACAGCAAAAGCAGTGCTATTAAACTGAAGTTCCATCCAGTCACAGTGAATTTCTCTTCAGTCCAAACACATGTTTTTATCCCATCTCTCTGTTCTCTCTGAAAAGAATGTTAGTGTCTGTAAGGAATGGTGATAGTTCTGGAGAAGATAAATTTTGTAATATCGTGCAAAAGAAAAATAATAAAAGAAATATTTCTGTTCAGGTTTTTCCTGAGTCTCCAGAGAACATATGAAATTAAAGGAGTTATTTAAATTAGGCACAGTAGGTCAGTGGGTCTGGTTCATTAGTTAAAAACAAAAACAAAACTTTAGGGTAAAGCAGAAAAAGTAATTTTTTAAGGCATAAGTACTGTTTCTTCAAAAGAAATCTTAAGCACAGTACCAATGTAAGGTGTCTTAGCTTTCCTAGTCAAAAAATACACAGTACTAAGAGATACCAAACTTGAGAGGCAGTGTTTACAATTTGGGAAAATTTCCTTGTGATACATTCTTATCTGGTAATTGCTTAAAATGATCTCTTCAATATATGTACATCTCAAAGGAACAAATATCTAAGAAGAAAAGCATTATAAACAGGTTTACTTCTCATATACTTATGTTAACATTTCAAAGATATGTTCAAAACTGAAATAATGACAGTATTCTTCTGTGCATAATGTGCACCCACATTTTCGGCCCAAAGTTTCAGGGAAAAAATCCTTTGTTATAATTATTTATTCAATTTTTTATTTATTTATAAAAGTGATTATCATATTCCAGAGTATAATTTTGCATACGTATATCATTATTGCTTCCTAGAGTTACACTTTTAATGCATAAGCATAAATAAAAGAATTTAAAACATTTATATAGATATAGAATTAGTACTACCCATGTATAATGTGCATCTTTATTTTCCCTCAGAAATTTGGGGAAAAAAGTATGCATTATATATGGCAAAATACGTATCTCTCATTCCTACATTGAACTATATTCCATTTAAATAGCATGATGAAATGTGATCAGACTCCAAAAGTATTACTTCAGCTGTGGTTCTCAAAGGACAACCATATAAGGGGCCCAAATACTAACCAACTTCTCTTTCCTATGGAAAGAAATTTTGCAACTGGTTTTATTTTGACACAAACACTAGTTATGGTAATTTTCACCACTTTCCCTATTGGTAATTTCCTAGAGATTACTATGGAAATAAAATTATGATGGTACAACTTATATGTTTCAAATAGCATTACATAACTATAGTTTCCTTTATTTTAAGATTTGATTGTAAGTAAGATTTTTATTCATTCAATGTAGCTTTTCTCTGATAGGACAATGAAGTTTTCTTAATAGGATTGCTTAAAAAATTAACAAATTCTTTCCTACCATTTGCTTTTTTTCTTCTTCCCTAAAGAATAAACTATACTTTAAATGGTTCCATGTTGATTTCGGATTAAAATCAAGGGTCTCCAACTTTATTTGATGTCACTTTTGTTGTACTGAATACTTCTGCCTCTTCCTACTACAGTTTTATGGGTATAAGCATAAGGCCATTATGACACATTACATTTTCTGCTCCTCATTGAGGTACTAAATCAAATGCCTAGCTATATTTTAAAGGCATTTCAAAATTAAGTGCTTACTAAACTTTCACAGTTCATAGTACTCAGCCTGTTTTGAAACTCTGCAATATTTAGTCAGTAGCCCTCCTCTGAAGCACACCCTATAGGGAAAGGAATTCATGCCCTTGCCATTACATGTTAAAAGATGTTGTTGAAATAGAAGATTTAATAAAACAAGTTTTCTATCTGTAGAGATCCAGTTCAATGCCTGGTAGCAAATCTGGGTAAAAACATTAGTGGAAATGATAAAGAAATAACTGCATTTTAATTTTGAGTAGGATTCAATAAACTATCATTTTATCAACCTTTGGAAAGAGGAGCAGAAATAGCCAAGAATATGAGCTAAAGGGTAGCAAAGAATATGCTATCCTTTGAGGTAACATGAAAATAGCTGTGAAAATGGAATAGGCAATGTTCATTTCTCATTGTTTCTCATAGCTTTTTAAAATTTAATCTTTATTATATTTCTTCCATTACCATTGTTTTTAATGAACATTGTTTACTTAGTATAATTTTAACTATTGATAGTTATGAGTTAGAGGCAAAGGTATCTTAAATGCTAGAGAGATGCTGGATTAACTACTATGTGCCTTTCTTTGGTCTTCATGGACAACATATTGAAAAAATCAAATGGGTGGGTATTTTAACTCAATTTCAACATTAGTTCAGCATTAAAGTAAAATGTAAGTGCAGTAGAAGGTTAGGTATAAGACAAGTAGATACAATTATAAGATAAATATTTCAAAAATTGAAATAGGTACCTAAACATCTTACAGAGTATATAGCAGAAACAATTGAAGTAGAGAAGAAAAAGCAATATAAAATATTAAACTAAGAGTTAGTTTTTGAAACAATAAAATTGGTAAACCTTTAGCCATACTAAATAACAGGAAAAAAGAAGACAAATAAAATAAAAAAATGAGGGGAGACATTACAACTGATACAGCACAAATATCATAGATAACAATAGATTACAATGAACAATTACATGCAAACAAACTGGAAAACCTAGGAGAATGGGTTAGTTCCTAGAAACATGGAACCTCCTATAGGAAATCTGAAATGACTAATAACACATGTAGAGATAGAATCAGCAATATCCCGAAAGGAAAACCTCAGGGTCAGATGTTTTCACTGGTGAATTCCACCAAACTTATAAAGGATAATTAATAGCAATCCTTCTCAAATTCTTCCAAAAAAGTAAATACTTCAAACTTATTCAATGTAGCCAGTGTTACCTGATACCAAAGCCAGACAAGGACACACAAGAAAAGATAATTACAGCCAGTATCCCTGATGACTGTAGATGCAAAAATTTTCAGCAAAATATTAGCAAACAATTCAACAGTACATTAGAAGGATTATACAAGAACAAGTGGGGTTTATCCCAGAGATACAGAGTGGGTTCAACAAACAGAAATTAATAAAAGTGATATAGCACATTAATAGAATGAAGGATAAAATCATACAATCAACTTAATAGTTGCAGAAAAATCTTTTGACAAAATTCAACACACTTTCATGATAAAAACTCTCAACATATTAGACACAGGAGGAATGTACTCCAATATAGTAAAGACCATGGATAATAAACCACAGCTAACATCATATTCAATGATGAACAGCTGAAAGCTTTTTCTCTAAGGTCAAGAACAAGGTAAGGATTCCAACTCTCACCACTTCTGTTCAACATAGTACTGGAGGCCCTAGACAGAGCTATGAGGCCGGAAAAAGAAGTAAAAGGCATCCAAATCAGAAAGGTAAAAATTTAAATTGTCTGAGTTTGCAGATGACATGGTCTTATGTATGGAAAACACTAAATACTCCACCAAAAAAAAAAAAAAAAAAACCTGTTAGAACTAACAAACATATTAAATAAAGTTGCAAGATACATCAACATACAAAAATTGATTGTGTTTCTATACACAAATAGTGAACTACCCAAAAAGAAAATTAAGACAATAACATCAATACAATGCTTACAAATAAATTTATCCAAAATTACTGGTAAAAGATTTACTTAAAACTATAAAATATTGATGAAACAAAATGAAAAGGACATAAATAAAAAGATTTCCTGTGTTTATGGATTGGAAGAATATTGTTAAAATATCCAGGCTACCAAAAGCTATCTACAGAGCCAACACAATCCCTGTGAAAATTCCAAAGGCATTTTTGAAAGAAATAGAGAAGAGAATGCTAAAATTTGTGTGGAACCACAAAAATCCCAGAAGAGCTGAAGCAATCTCAGGAAAGAAGTACAGAGCTGATGTGAGACATCGTACTTCCTGAATTCCAATTATACTACAAACCAATAGCATTCAAAACAGGATGCTACTGGTATAAAAACAGACACATAGGTGACAAGCACCAAAAAGATGTCCCAGGAAAAACACACACATATATGCAACTAATTTCAATGAAGGCACCAAAAATACACAATGAAAAACAATAGTCCCTTCAATAAGTATTTCTGAGGAAACTGGATATCCACATGCAAAAAAAAATTGGACTCACATTGCAAACCATACACAAAAATGTTGACTTAATCAACTAATGAATAAATCTACAGAGTACTATGATTTAGAACATTGTAAATAATAATTAGTCAGAAAATATAATAAAAATAAACATCTCTGAAAATAGTAACATAAGAAATAGAAATACCTAGATTGTTCCCTGAAAATGTATAGCACTTATAAAACTCTACAAAACTTTATTGGGGGTCATTTAAATTACTTTAAGGAAGGCAAAAATGTGAACATATTATCCACAAAGAAATCTATACATTTGAAGGTATCTCAATTAACTATTATTTCAAGAGATATTACATATTTCTCTCTGTTCTTTGCTTTCATCCTTTCTTTTAGTTTTAGAAGACTAAGTGATCTCTGCCAGCTGTTGCCATTTTCTCTCCACCATCTTTGTCCTTCAGTCCCTACAATCTGGCTTTCCTCCCCAGTAATTTTCTACTCAAAAGACCTAATTATTAAAGCCAAAAATATGTTGGAAAACAACGCCTCAACCCTTCTACTATGCCTTGTGGTCACATTCTTCACAGCTATTTACAGGACATGAATCATCTTTTTTATCTTTTTTAACTCACCCAACTCTCTACACCCTCCTATCACTGCTGATAACTGCCATCCATTAAACCAGCTTCTAAATTGTAAGTGTTCATGTTTGAAATATTCTTCCACATTTTATATTTAAGAGTGAATAGTCAGATTATATTTCAAGGAGCACCTACTTCTGTGTTTACAACTGTTACATTACTTAATTCCCCACATCACTATGTAAGGTAGCATCGTTTGTATACAACGATAAGGAAGTAAGTAGCATTAGAATGCTGAAAAAAAACAAAACAAAACCAGAAAACACAATAGCTGTAATAGCCGCTAAGTCATAGTAAAGGATGCAGGAAAGATCAAATGGCTCAGAAGCACGAGTAGCTTTAAGGAACAGAGCGGAACGCACAACAGAGACCTTTTGGGGGTCTTTTTGCTTTAGTATTTAATAAATACTTAAAAATTGATCACATAAGGCAAAAAAGAAAAACTTTCCTCATGGGCAAAAGTATAAATAGAAATTGTTTAACGGAAAAGGAATAAATATCCCTAAAGAAAATCATTTGGTTAACTGGGGACCAGGAACTTCTAGATCTGGGTTCGTGTACGTTTCCCATCTTCATAATTCCATACTTAAAAGAAACCTGTTAGTCACCATTCTAATACTTTGAAAAATGCACACTGTGTGGGAAGTATTGGGTTTTTCTAATGAAATATTGTCTTTGCTCGAGTGGTCATTGAAAGAAAAAGATGTGGAGGCTGTTACCAATTTTTATATGCTTAGTAATTAAGCAGAGAACTCAACTTACTCTTTTTTTTTAATGAAGGGTGCCCTATTTTGTAGTTTATTAACAGTGCATTTCAGTGCTGTTCTGCATTAATAGCATAGGAGGTAGTATTTTCTCCTTTTTAAAATTATACATTGATAGCCAGTTTTTCTAAGGAACAAATAACTTTCTCACATTTTCATCCTAATAACATTTCAAAAACTGGGACACACTGGATATTAACTCAGTCACCTCATTCTTTGCATCCTGTTTTCTTCTAGCAAATAACCTGTTTTTATCATTGTAGCAGGAGGACTCTAATAACATAAAGTGACATCAGTAATGCCTTCTGGCAATGCCTTGTCAATCTGATATCAATTCTAAACCTAGGCTTCAGTTTCACCGGCTTGGAACATTTGTTAGGATTCCTAACATGATAAAAGTCAGGGAGATGGACTTACATGAACCAAAATCTCAAAAGAACAAAATGTGTACCTATGATTTCCTTTGAAAAATATAATCAAGCAGAATGAATGTTCCAATAAGCCTTAATTTTTTTATTCATTCTTAGAAAGTTACATCTGATAATAATTAGAAAGTTCTTTTTAAATTAAAGTACAGTGATGGAGTGAGATAAGGTCAATGGATTTTGATATCAGTCTCTAAAAGCCTGTTGTGTCCCTCTCCACAGTGAGCACACACACCGAGCCCACCGTAAGCTGAGGGCCCCCACCCGCCCCAGGGCACTAGGGAGTGAACTGCCGGCTTCTGTTTCTGACTCTGGCATTTCTGTGTTTCTAATCAACCATCTCACCTCAGCGGCTGTCCTTTCCCTTTTAATTTATCAATAGCATTGTCTTAATCACCACTGAAACATGCTAATGTAGTCATACTTTGATGCGACTATGAACTCATCTCTTCATTTGGACCACCTGTTTCCAAGAAGTAATTACTTAGGTGGCTGTGTCTCCACATGGCTGACCTCATCCATTTACATATTGATTTTCTGCAATCCATTTTCAAAAGTTTAACACATTTCTACTTCAGAAGAAAACTTGGGCCCTTGTTACTCTTTAGGATGTGATTGAGAAGTTAGTCTTTTTATCTATACCTATTTTGTGCCTTATTGAAAATACTATTTTGAAATAGTTTTAAATTCAGCCTATATATTGAATGTTTTAAGTAGGTAATCCTTAATATGATTCAAAAATCTAAAAAATATACATGTAACAAAGTATGAAGAGAAATGTCTCCCTCTCATCTTTGTCCTCCCACATTTTCTTTGTCTAGTACCTGTACCCGACTCACACTAAAGCAGTTAATTTCTTCTGTATCCTTCCAATGTATGTGTATGTGCGTGTGTAAATATACATGACCAAATATTTTCCTAGTTTTTTCTTATTACATGAATGCTAGATTGCTGTACACACTGCTCCCTACCCTCTTTCAAATTTAACAAGATATTTTGTTTGGCAAGCTTTCCAAATCAGAGAAATCTACTCATTTTTTAGCCATATGGTATTCCAATGTATTAATATACCACAACTTGCTCAACCAGTTTTTTATTAATTGATATTTCATACTTTTCTATTTTTTACTGCAACAGCAACATGACAGCAATAGCCTGAGCGTATGTTCTTTCATCCATGTGCAGGTACTAATGGACTGGCTACACCAAAAAAAAAAAAAAAATCCCAGTGCATTTTAGCAGACTTTGCCAAATTTCTCTCTACATAGTTTGTACCATTTTATACTCCCACCAGTAATCATGAAAATGAGTTTTGCCAGAGTGTGTTACCAACTTCTATTATTTGCTAATTTGTTCATTGAAAGTAGCATCTCCTTGGAATTTAATTTATCTTTCTCTGTAAGATTAGGAGTAGAATTAAATTTAGCCATTGCACAAATATTTGTTGAATACCTACTATGTGCCATCATTTTCTAGACGATGGGAATATAAAGGTAAACTGAACATAAAAATTTGTATATATGCATGTGATTACACATATAAATATATATATAGTAAATTCTATAATATGTTAGATGATAACTTATATGAATAAATATAAAAAAGAGAAAAGTGAAGGAAGAATGATAGTCAAGATATGCTTTATTGATAGAGTGACATTCAGACAAAAGTTGAAGATGAGGGAGTGTGTCAAGCAGATATTTTGGGGAAGTGAGTTCCACGTAGAAAGAACAGCCAGTGCAAATCCCTGAAGATGGGAGAGTATCTGGCATTTTGGAGGAGAACCAAGAGTGCAGTGGAAGCGGATTTGGAGGGAGAAAGAGTGGTTCAGGTTGTCTGAGAGATAATGAGAAGCCAGAATGATTGGACATTGTGCACAATTTACATACAGGTCTTTGGCTTTTATTCTGGATGAAATGGAAAGCCAGTAAAAAATCTGAGCAAAAGAGGGCCATGATCTGACCTCTATTTTTAAATGATTCCTCTGGTTGTTATTAAGTTTAAATCTTACAGAACTAAAGTGGTGGCCAAATGCAGCAATCCTAGAACAGGGTTGTCCCATTCTGGATGTGTTTTGAAGGTATAGCAAATGGGAGTTCCTGAAGGTTTGGATGTGTGGTTTAAAAGGAATAAGAAATAAATTATTATCTGTGTTTTCTAGCCTAAGCAACTGGTGGGGTGAAATTGCCATTACCTGGATTATTTTTAAGACTTATTTGTATTTTCTTTTTTTTTCTGAGCTTGCTATCCTATTGTCTTTGCTTTTCTTTTGTTATAATTTTGATATTTTTCTTAAGGCTTTCTAGATTATCTACGCCATCTCTGGGAAATTATCCCTTTACAGGTAGCATGAATTAAAAAATACATTATGCCAATTTATATTTTTCCTAGCTCCTGTTATTTTTGTCCTGTTTATGTTAAGGCATGCTGATGTTCTTTTAAAAATTACTTGAATGTATCCATTTTAACAACTCCTGAATTTTTAGTCAAAATTAGAAATATTTTTGCTTCAAGATCAGGAATTTATTCTTTAATGGTCTTGTTCTATGGTTTTATTTTTACATTTTCACCTTTAGTTCATTAGAAATTTATTCTGGTGAGGGATGAAAGGAATGAATGGCTCTTTCTAGATGACTATCCAGTTGACCTAAGGCCATTTATTGAATTATCATATTTTTTAAACTTCTTACATATGCTGCTTTTCATAACTTAGGTTCCTAGATGTACTTGGGTCTAATTTTGGCATTTCTATTCTGTTCCTTTGGTCTTCATGTCTGTTCATGAGACATGGCTCTGGGTTTTATTTACTTAAACTTTGTAATTAATTAGTTATAGGAATAAGCCCATTTCTCTGATCTTCATTTCCCTGGTTATTTCTATTATTTTCTCATTTGATCTTTCAAAGTACCTTGATTATTTGGAAACAAAGGCAAGAAATATGTCGGTCTCTTTCTTGGACCATGTGAAAACTATAAATTAACTCAGAGAAAGTTGCTATCTTTACTTTTTAAGAGTTTCTGTCAGGCAGAACATGATCTGTATGTACGTTTGCATCAGCTTCTATTTTGCAGTGGGGAGGTATAGTGAACAGTTCCTCCATACGGGTCTTGTGTTTTTCTCATTAAGCACATTGCTAGTTACTTTATCATTCTTTTGCTATTGCAGATGGGGGGCATTTTTCTTTTATTCTTTGCCATTAAATGGTAAAGCATACATATGTATCTGTTTTACACATATGAATGCTACTGATTTCTGTATGTTGCTTTTAGAGCCTGTTACTGCATTGCAATTTCATGTTGTTTGTATGGCTTTTCAATGGGTTCTATGGTGGGTTTCAGTCTTAGAGTAATTTTTTTAAGTGCAACAGTGACAGTTTAATCTTTTCATTTTCTAATTTGTCTAATTTATTAACAAATATTTTCAGTAAAATTAAAAAACACTATATTTATGAGAGTAAACAGCTCCTGTAATTTCACCCTTTTGTTCCCACGTTATAGAAGCCTATAAATTAGGTGGGGCGTTAGGCACCTCTAGAGCATGGAGGAATATTTTCTCAGAAAATTTACCAGAATAATAACTCTTCACTGTCTGTCTTTTCTTAAAATGTGAGTTTCTTAAAGATACATTTTATCATTATATCCTCAGGCACATAGTATTCCCAATAAATATACATTAAGTCAATTATTGGACAGTTTATCAAATATTATATACCTCTGCTTAAATAACATAGCAATATTTAAATATATTTTTGTCTCTACACCTAAGTGGTTCTTAGCCTGAGACAATGTACTATAGTTGACAGAGCAAAGGGTTCAGAGCACAAGAAGTCTCACCTCTTCACCCTTGGGTTGTATGCTTTGGGGAGCACATATTAGTCTTTCTAATATCAATTTGTGAAATGCAAATAATATCTCATAGGTTTCCTCTGAAAGAACAGATGAGATGCTGCATATGAAATGATCAACAAATTCTAATCACTCCCCTTCTCTTTCAACACATGCTCCGCAGGGGAATATTGACCTTACTGATGTTACTTTTGTTGTGAGATTTCCTTGCAAGTATGAATTGCTGGCATTTTGTTGTCAGTGTTGAAGTAAGCTCATTCCTTGTATCTTACCCTTCTTATGGATAGAGCTTTTTCTTCCTTCTCTTTTGATTAAGCGATGTAGAATTCTCTAAATCATCACCTTGTACCTGTCCAACTCAAATTCCCATATGTTCTCCCCTCTATTTATTGAAGACAATATTAATAATAAATCTCTCCTCAAAAAATAAAAGCCTATTTCACTGTGATTTACTTAGACTGAAGCCATTTGGGCTTCAGAAAGGAATCTCAAGACAATGAAACACCTTTGTACCCATCTGTTGAGGAAAAGATGGCTATAATATGAAAAGAAAAACAAAACAAAGCAAAACAGTGACTGTACTTGTAGACAGCGGTATCAGGGACCAGATGCTTCAATTTTCTTGAGGCATTTTTAAAATTTCAATTAATGCTAAAATGGAAATAAGGAAAAACCATAATCATGAAATCATATTTCAGCAGTCTCCTTAGGGGAGATGATGTCTCAGCCTGCACGGGTTTTCTCATCAAGCCTTATCCAGTGCTGATCCATAGGTCAGCAGCCATGATAATTAACTCTTCATTGGAGGCATTTCCATTCCTACCAATTGCTCTCTGAGAAATGGAAATAGCAGCCCTACAACCATCCTTCAAAGACTGAACTTAAAGCTGAATAGAGTTAAAATAAGCCTGACTACATGAAACTCTGAGAAGTATAACATGGTCATCATTCCTCTCAGCAAATGGCTGATTGCTCAGTAGACCTTGCAGGGGGTGGGAGGTGCTGTATCCAGGCTGAAGTCATTAGGGTAGAATGGTTTGGAGAAACTACTGGAAAGCTATGATGAAAGGCCAGGAGCATTGTGGCTTTATTAAGAAAATGCCAAACAGTGCTAACAGTGTCTGGAAAATAAGATTACCATTTTTATTCTGGGCTCTGGAGGAGGGAGAAAGTAGCCAATTAAAACATTCAGTCCTAGGAGTACCATGCTGAGTATTTAGTTAAATGATGTGTTCTGATATTATTTTACCATTTAGCACATTGTCCATCAACCAAACTAATGTCCTAATAACTATAGTGTGGAGGTGGCAGGGGAACACAACTTCTTCTTCTGGAAGAAGGACCCACCCAGAGTTTGAATTAGAGTCCAAGGATTTATATTTTAGTATTTTTATATATTTTTAATTTTAAATATATTTTATAGTAAAGTAAATCATCAGAAAGGAAGTTGTGAAAATAAATAAAAGAGGATGCATAGAATGAAAGGGATGAAAGAAGAAATGGAGGGAAGACTGGAAGGAAGGAGGGAAGGAAGGAAACATGAAGAAATGCTTCAAGTAGATGACATTTAAAAAACACATGTGGTTGACATTTCATCACCATCCCTTTTAACCAAAGCTAAGTAGCTTTTTCTTTGAGCGTCTTCCATATAATCATTTGCAAAAATGTCAAAACTTTCCCTGTTACTGTATAACCTTTAGGGATGCTTAATGAAGACTTAACAGTTTTTCTTCTATGTTACTTCTGTTTCTCTATGTCCTATGATAGAAAGGCTTCATTACATGAGAAGAGATAATAAATGAAATTAAGAGAGTGGTTTCTGTGTCTATCAAGTGAATAACCTCCTGGTTTTTTTTCTTCATGAGAAGATTTCATTGGTAATATTAGCTGTGAGGATTTGTTGCGGTAGCTCGTTGCGCTCTGCCTCCACTTGGTACGTGCACACCCGCTATGCCTCAACTCCACGGGAGGGTTTTGGTTTTGTTCTTCTTTGCCTCAACCCTACCAGCCCAGTACCTAATTCTTCTCCTACTTTCCCATGTCATAATGCAAATAACTAAAGTGCTGTACATTTAACCCCACATGCACTGTGTTAATTCTCATAATAATGATATATCCAGCAAATTCATTCATCAGGTAAATTAGTATGAGATGCATTATCTCAGGTGAATTAACACTTTCTAAGAGCTTCTATTTTCAGTATCAGATTGAAATTCTAGGTCCCATATTTTTCCAAACCTTTTAGAAAAACTATGTAAAACTATGTTCTGTTTGCATATAAGCTAGAAAGACAATTGATATGATGCAGCCTAAGCAGGTCTTGGTTATTAATGCTTTGTTTAAAGTGTCTACACCTGTATTAAGGGAAATTTAAAAATGTTTGCAAGCAAGGATCAAAGGGACTAAAACCACATATAGAAATGAGTGGCATAGATGTCTTAGAATATGCTGGGAATCCAACATATGGGTCAACAGCAAAGAGAAATTAAGGGAGTTGTGAGTTCCCAGAGAAGTTTAGGCTCCTTTCATCACCATTAGCCTCCTGGATTTTGCGCCTCCTCTCCTGCCCTCACTTGCCTATGTTAGGAAGTACGTTTATGACAACCAACAGAAATTACAAAACACTACCCTTATGTTTTCCCGATCCTTCACTTTACACTGTTCATTACATTTCTAATCAAATTTTTGTTTCCATTGGAAAGTTCCTCAGCATATTTCCATGAATTAATTTTCATAAGGCTATGAAATTTCCAAGTGGTATGGCACAAAAATTAAATAATAGTATAAGAATAAAAGATGTATTAGTCCAATCTTCTGCTGACTGTCCAGTCTCTGTCATTTTGCACGTATGGTTTAAAAGATACTACCCAACTTCTGTTTGAATACTTTTAGTCACCAGAAGCTCCCTTTCTTACAAGACCACCTACTCAATTCTTAGTCAGTTTTAGTAATGAAAGGGAATTGTGTGTGTGTGTATGAATCATATATACATATATATGATTTATTGTAAAGAATTGGCTCATGCATTGGTGGAGCTTGGCAGGTCTGAAATTTGCGGTGCAGGCCCGCGGGATGGGGATGGGGATGGGGATCTGGACCCGTGAAAGAACGCTGCTGTTCGAGTCCAAAGGTGCCCTGGAGGCAGAATTCCTTCTTTCTTGGAGAATCTCAGTTTTGTTTTTTTTTTTTTTCTCTTAAAGCCTGCTATGGATTGAACAAGACTCACCCATGTTGTAGAGGCTAATAGTAATTTAAATGTTAATCACATCAACAATTTCTTCACGGTATCATTTAGACTTTACCAAAAACTTGGTAACATGACCTAGCCAAGTTGATACATAAAACTGACCCTCACAGAGCCTAACAGCTCTTTTAGAAATAAGAATCATAGATAGCACAAAAATAAGTAAATAAATAGTGACCAACTTAAAAATAAGAGGTTGGAAGTAGATGCATTAGGAAAAAATCTAAAAGAAAACTGATTACAATATCATGGACAGCATATTTTAAGGCCAAAGGCACTGGCAATATGAAGGTGGTTTAGTACATAATGATAAAATATATATTCAACAGTTAGATTTAAAGTCTTAAATGCCCAAAGTAAAGTAGCTTTATAATATATGTAGCACATATTAGCATAATTAAAACTGTAAAATTTATAGTGAGAGAACACTCACTACATAATTCTTAAATATTCATTTAACAACAGACAGAAAATTGTAAGAAAACAGAAGACATGAAAAAAAGTCAGAATCATCTAGTAAATATGATAGCAACTTGTTCTCATTAACTAAGAAAATGAATATATAATTCTCGAGTAAATAGGAAACTTTAAAGCAGACTGTTCATTTTCCAGGTCACATTTCAAACAATTGATTTTATTCAAATATGTTATCTGATTGTTTAAATTATAAATATATTTAAAAACCCCATGTATAAAGAAAATAAGGCTTCTATTAAACTCATACTTCGACAGCCTGGACAATATCATCAATAATACTGTAATAACTATTCATTGTGTCTGGTGGGTACTAGGCTTATTGGAGTGACCACTTTGGAATATATATGTCATTGTCTAATCACTATACTATATACCTGTAACTAATGTAATATAGTATGTCAACTATAATTGAAAAATTTAAAAACAATTTTTTAATTCTTTTAAAATCAGAGAACATGGTATAGTATAAATGGTTAACAATCTGGTTTCAGGAATCAGACTGCCTGGGTTGAATCTTACCTCAGGGACTTATTAGATATCTGACCTTGATCTAGTTATTTTACTTCTGTTTGTTTCTTGGGAAAAAGGAAGAACACACTTGTCACAGTGCACTTATGTAAGAGTTTCTCCAGGATATGTACCTGAGAGCGCAATTTCTGGGCCATTAGGGATATTCATCTTCAGCTTTATGAGACAAGTCTAAATTGTTTTCTAACATGATTTCCCAAGTAGCATATAATGACATACTCCCATTAATTGTGCGTGAGTTTTCCACTTCCGTCATAATCAACACTTGAATCAGATACACACCACACATATTCTTTTGGTTTTGTTTTTCTGGAGAATCCTCACTAATATGACAATATAAAACATGAAATATCTTGAAAAGGCAAATGGAAAGATAAGGCAGATTTTAGACAATTTTATGGGAAATAAAAGTCTCATTAATTATCTCAGGATTTAGATGGAGGTTACGAAAGCGTAAGCCTAGCACTCCCGTTCCTTGGGGCTAAATATCCGGGTGTGCATGTATCAGCACACTTGCTCTTTAAGCTTCTATTTGAGGGGATTCAATGAACGAAGTCTCACATTAAGTTTTTACACTATTTCTAACTCTAAAATACTCAATGACCTAATTCTACTGTCTACAAAACTAGTTTAAAAAATAAAATAACAGAAATGTAGCATTCCAGAATGATTTTAAACTGAAAGTTTGCTAAGGGTTTTCAAGGCTAATATACTGGACTTCTGGTTTCAACTCTCCATGTGAAAGTGGATTTGAGGTTAAATGGTAGATTCTGGGATGTGTTTTTTTGTTTTCCCTTACCCAGAACAAATGTTGAGAATGAAACATACCATTGATTTATCTAAGATCCAGTTTTATTTGTTTTACTAGTTAATTCCCTGTGGATATTACTTATCTAGAATTCCTTCCTCCTCCCCTGACTTTATATGGGGCTTTCCTATCCACTGTTTCAGGCCCCAGGTTATCTTTCTTTTATTTCCATGAGTTTAGAAAGTTAAAATGAATTGCAAGGCCAGTAGAGATTGGCAGGTGCCTACATGGCATACTTCAAACTCAGATTGTTTTGTGTTTTAGGATTTCTGTTTTCTTTTTATTTTCCTGGTCTGTGGAAAGGCCCCTTTCTTTCTATTAACTCAGATGATTAAAGTGTAAATGCAAATTATAAATATAGGAATATTTCGTGTATACCTAGACTACTGTTAAGTGGAAATGGAAGAATACTTGACCTTTAATAAGCCATTATGTCTTGCAGTCAGCTCTCCACCTAGAAATTCTAGGACTGAGCTTCAGTAATCTGCAAGCATTGTGAGTTTTCCACTTCCAACACAAAATTTATCACTATGGTAATAATAATCTTATTTTGAATCATTATTTTGGTTATGGTGATTGACTTCATCTACCTTCATTTATCCAGTAATCTTTATTAACAGTAGCACAGTGACTGTTAACACAAGTTTAGTGAGTTATGATTTACCAACAATAAATGTTATATTTAGATGTATTTAGACAAACCATATGATATAAACACTACCACAACCACAGTTAAGGACATTTCCATCACCAGCAGGATGCCAGGGTGCCCAGTGAGTCCCCAGCACTGCCTCCAATAAAATCTTCCTAACAAGTGATGTAGAGGAAAACATACAAATAAACAAAAAGAGAAATAAACAAAAGAAAGCTGGTGGCTTTTCATAGAAAATAAACTCATGTCCTGCGGCAGATAATTACCAATGGAGCCTAAATCCAGGTTCCTTGGTCTCTCAATAAACATTTTCTAATTCTGAATCTCCAAGGTGCAAGGTTAATATTTTTCTTTCTCTTTAGAGCACAAATTGGTCCATAGAAATGTGTCTCCAGTCAAGTTAATATCTGACTTCTTATATGGAGTAAATTTAATTTGGCCTCCTGGGCATCTCTGTTTTCCAAATTAGATCCTCTCTCTTATTTTAGGCTGTGTAAAAGGTTAAAAATCAAATTAAAACTTGTCTAATTAATTTAGGTTGGTTTTAGTAGTCATGTGTATATCAAAGTTAACAGGGACAATCATATTAGTACTATTTATAATTCCAGGCCATTGCGTGACAGAATGAAGACAGGGGATAATCTAATCTAGCTCAAGTTGAGAAAAGCGAGCTCTAATCTTGGCTTTTGTTCAGACTCCTGAGAAATTGAAGCAAAAATCTATCATTTAAAAGTGAAGATCTGTATGTAAGAATGTTGAAGATTTTGAGTCAGCAGTTGTGCTTCTTTTTGTCCTCCCTACTCTCCATAATCCTCAGACTACAGTGGTGTTCCAGAAACAATAACCCAGAAAACAATAGGAATAGCAGGTTGTCTCTGATGACAGCTGTCATGGTAGTTTAAGACTTAAAGTTAGGACATAAATCCTCTTTGCAGAATAATGAGTCTGTGTGGTGTGACAGAGAATACCGGACTGAGAAAACAACGGAATCTGAACAGAACCTGTGATGCTTTAAGGAAGTTATTTTATCTCTCCCAAATTTCAGTTTTCTCTCTTTGAGTGATAGTACTAACCGAAATCACACTTGTTTGTTTGGAATAAATTATTATGTAGCCCGTAAAAGCACCTAGCACAGTGCCTGGCAAATAGTATTAGTTCAATTATTATTAATGTCAATTAAATGTGACTCTGAAGCTTCCACTGGCACTATCATACGACCCAAAAGATCCCATTATAACTTTGTCCCTAAGAATCAGTGTGAAGTCAGCGACTCAGAACTGAGGGATTATACTAGGGGAATAAAAAATGCTATGATCTCCTATCTTAAAAATCATCTTTGGCCTCCAAGCAACACATTCTCTTAAATAGTGGAGCATTCTAGCCATTCTTCATGCACATATTTCAGCAACAGTTATGGCTTTGTAAAAGAAATAAAGATCAAAACTAGTTTAGTCATTGGAGCAAGATTTATTTTATTTATATATATATTCCATAAAAAACTTTATCAAGTCCTATTCCATTCCCTGAACTACCTCAAATACTGCTCAGATTGTATTTACAATCTGGGCTAAAAGCTTCCTTGCAAACCTAATGATCAGCTGACAGATACTCATGCCTGGTAGTATTTCATGGGCAGTGGAGGTAAATTGCAGTACTAGAAGTCACAATGACACCCAAAGGGAACATATGAAGGACTATCCCCATAGGAGAAGGAATGCTGGAGGCACTGGGGAGTAATCTCCAGGGACTGATTCTTTGGCTAATCCCTTCACCTTCTTTCATCCAGTCTCCCCTTGCCTCTCTCCTCTGACAGCTGTTAGTCTGTTCTATCTATTCACTTATTGACCAACACCTAGGTTGCTTCTATATACCCCTCGTGCACTATTGGTGAGATTTCAATAGTGCAATTGGTGCAGCCACTGTGGAAAACAATATGGAAGTTCCTATAAAATCTAGAAATAGATCTACCATATGACCTAGCAGTTCCTTCTGGGTATTTATTCAAAGAAAGCTCATCAGCTTTTTAAATTAAAGAAGGCGAGACAAGATTAGTGGCAATTGAATTTAAAAGCAGGCAGAATTATCTACTTTTCTTGCTGAGTGCCTTTCCATGTATTTTTCAGCAAGTATAAAAAATATAACACATTTCCTTATATTTACACATGTTCTCTTTTCACAAGAAAAAGATTGGAGAAAAGTGTGAAGAAAATTCTCTTCCTTTTGAGGTCCCAGGGAACATGTCCTGGTTGACTAAGGTGTTTTCCGTCCATAAGGTAGGGAATGTTCAGTCTACACTCCTATGGTGGGGTATTGCTACACCTTTAATAAGGATATTTTTAAAGATTTTATTTATTGATTTTAGAGGAGGAAGGAGAAAGAGAGGGAGAAAAAATCGATGTGTGAGAAAAACATCAATCATTTGCTTCTCCCACACTGCTAACCAGGGACCTGGCCCACAACTCACACATGTGCCCTGACCGGGCATCAAACCAGTGACCTTTTGGCTTTTCTTTTCCTTTATTTTCTTTTATTGTCTATGCTATTACAGTTGTCACAATTTTCCTCCCTTTCCCCCCCTCTGCCCAGACCCTCCCCAGTCCCTCAGGCAATACCCACACTGTTGTCTATGTCCATGGGTCATGCATATGTATTCTTTGGTCACTATATTCCCTATGCTGTCTTTGCATCCCCATGACTATTCAAGGAATAGTCCCCCTTCCTATCTGGCAATCATCAAAACGTTCTCTGTGTCTACAATTCTGTTTCTGTTCTGCTTGTTCATTTATTTTGATTTTTAGATTCAATTATTTATATGTATTCATTTATTGCCATTTGATCATTCACATTTTTTATCTTTTTAAAGAAGACCCTTTAACATTTCATATAGTAGAGTCTTGGTGATGAGGAACTTCTTTAGCTTTTTCTTTCTGGGAAGTTCTTTATCTGTCCTTCCATTTTTAAATGATAGCTTTGCTGGATAGAGTAATCTTGGTTGTAGATCCTTGCTTTTCATCACTTTGAATACTTCTTGACCTTTTGATTTGTGGGAAGATGCTCAACCCACTGAGCCACATAGTCAGGGCTCAGATGTTTTTATTTTTTATTTTTCAAGAAAAAGGTGAGAATAATACCCTTTAGCTTTGTACCCACAGTTGTAAATTGAATTCTGAGATTATGCCAGTCTCCCATTTTGGGAGTCTGTCAACTACTTTGTTTTGTTACCATCTAATAAGTTTTAAAGATGACAAAATGAACAAATTAAGTATTAAGGAGTGCTGCTTAAATTAGAGCTCAGCCCTCTCTGTTGCAGAATCAACATTGGTAGCAGTTTGACTGTGAATGATGAAGAATGGGTCATCTAAAACATCTCAAAGGTCGGTTTGTGTTTTATATGAAAGTTAAGTTTGACCTGAGTTTTCTTAGTGAAGTTCCCAAGTGCTTTCTTCCCTGTGCTTATCAAGAGAGTCTGAAGTTATTCAGTTCCTCATTTCCCACTCTCCCATTATTTTGTGTTTATGCAAACATTACATAGATATCTTTATTAAAGCATTCAATTTTAGCACAAATCATGGCACAAGTATTTGCTAAGAAAAAAAGAAGTTACTAAAGAATATCTACATTTCATCCATTTTATATGAATTTCAAAATAAGCAAAATTATTAGAATTCCATTTATGTGAGGTGAAACTAAAATGACAAGCAAGAATGTGATAAAATTTAGGATAGCTATATTTGGGAGGGAGATAGTGCAATTTAGAGGGACTCAGAGGATTCAAACTTTTCACACTCAGGCAGGATAGCTTGTGCAAAGATAAAACTTTCTAGTTGCAGAAGGAGGGCAGAATGCTCGTGTGTGAGTAAATCCTGCCTCCATCACAAAAGCAAGTACTATGTGATCCCTATTTTCTATAGGATTTTCTATATTCTATAACTTGTATAATTTCTACCCTTCCATGTTAATAATTTTAAAAAAGTGTTAGATGAAGTATTACTATTGCAAATCCTGCTACCTACCTACAAATCTCTCTATCCATCATCCCAGAGTCGGTGATTCATTGATTCTTTCTTGCATGAGTCCCATTACCACGTCGTATTCTGACTGTTAAAAAGAAAGGGGAAAAAAAAAGGGAAGAAAAGCACTCCTCAGTGAAAGCCTACTGTTGAATTTTAAAATTTCTTGTCAGTATGCATTTTCCAAAAATAACAATGGTATTTCAGTATAGCATTTTCCTTAGAAAAGCACTTGTTCAATTTTTATGTATCTTCAGGTATCATTTAATGATATCTGAGATGAAACTTCGATGAAAGTATTGAGATTTATTTTGCTATAAACTTTGTGTTATTTGCCTACTGAAGGATGCTGATTAGATAATACAGAATGATAACATTAATTCAATTCAGAAAAGCAGCAGTAGAAGGAAGAGTTTCTGCAGGGGAAATAATTACACAACTTAGACCATGTAAGAAAAATACAACAGACCTAGATTTAAATCCCTGCTTCACAAATTAACATATGTGTGGCACAGAGTAACTCCCTAACCTCCCTAACACCTATATCAAGTTCCTTGGTTGTCTTAGACCTGCTTTGGTATGTGAGAGATACATGAAACTGTCGATACAGGTCCTAAATGAGAGTAGGCAGACTGTAGCTATGCCATTGTTATTGTATTGGTTTGCTCATGCTAGAAACAGTTGGAAATACATGTTCGATTGAAAAATATTTGACATTTTCTTTCCCAGACAGCTTGCATTCTGAAATTGCTTTCCTGTGTTAAAAATTGGTTCAACATTTTATGAGAATTAAAATGAATACCACTTTGAAGGCTATCTTTTGTAACTAGATGTAGCTACAAAAAAGGCTAGAGTTTTGCAACGTAAATAAGTTAGTGAGATCCATTGCTGCTCTATTTAATTATATTGAAAAAAAAAAAAAAACAACTATCATCTGATTTTTTTAAAATCCAACCAAGGTAATTTGCTGATCTGAACCTCTGTGGATAGCTCTTGATAAAACATGTTTTTACATTAAAGTAATATTAACTTCTCTATAATTTTCATCCTTTGCTTTTCCTTCTACCCATTCATTCTGTTAATTCAACTGCTCATTCATTCACTTATTCTTTTATTCATTCCTGTAATATCTATTAGTCACCTGGTATGCACTCATCTTTAGCTAGTGAGTATAATTCTCTCTTTTTCTCAGGACAATTCTTCAAATACTTTAAGACAGCTGTGCAACTTCTGCTTTCACTCTTAGGCATCACAATTCCATTTACTATTTATCATTCCATAAAGTTTTTGTGTCTTCACTATCATAATCTCATTCTTTTGAACTTTTAAAAAATCGCTTACAAGGCATGATTGTAATTGGGTGAAAGTTTTTGCTTTCTGTTATGTAAATTCTACTTTGCTATATACAGCATTATCTTGAAACATGTTTGAGAATTCCACACTTACAAATGTACTTACTAGAGCTACTATATTACTTTGTAATTATTTAAATGATTGATTCCCAGTTTTCCTGGAGCTAAGAATCCCTTTGGGAACTTTTTCACATATAGATCACTAAACTTCAGTGTCGGATGTAGGTCTGAGTTGGTTCCGGGGATTGATTGCCTTTCTTTTTTCATTTTGAAATAAGCACTCATGATTCTTTTCCTCAAAGAAGTTTAGAAAACATTGGCATAGTATATTATTATAAATACAGTTATATTAATTATAATAAGTAGTGACAATTATGCAAAAATTAAATTCACTGCTTTTGTATGTAGAAACATGGAATTTAAATTAATGTCATATTGAACATTTCAGAGTGGTCACATTGACCTCAGTGGGCTTCAGAAGCAAAGCCCTTGGAGAAGAAAAATCCCTTACCTGATTGTTGTGGACTGTGTAACCTTGAACTAGCCACTGATTTTCATGATCTATGGTGGGGGGGAAGATAGTAATAATTTTGCATATTTTACATGAAATCTTCGGAGGATAAAAAAAATAATAATATGTTTAAAAAATGTGTAATGGGCTAGAGCTTTATATAAACTCAAGGCTGTTGTCATTACATACTCTTAATAATATTTCAATTGTCATTTTTTCCTTTTCTCATTTTAATGGGGAAAAGTGCTCTCATATTTCAGGCTTATGATGAGCATATTCTTCCTCACCCAGGCTTTTGAGTAGTGATTCATGGAGAATAAAGAACAGTATAATGTTGACAAGATTCTTCTAAATCATTCTAAAATAAGAATGAATGGAGGAATATGCATGTAGAAATCAGCCTATACCCTCACAATCAGCAAGGTATATTTTATTTAGACATGCACTTTGAACATATAGTTTTTGGTAATTTGTTGCAAATAGCAATACTGCATCTTAATTTTAACTGTATTAAAATGCTAGGGTGGTAATTACTGTTAGAAAGGCAAGGCATAGAGAATGAATTGTCGTAGGGTCTTATAAATAAAGAATTTGGTTCCTGTCCTTTAAGATTTTTAAGTATAGCCCTGGTTGGTGTGGCTCAGTGGATGGAGTGCTGGCTTGCAAACCAAAAGATCACCAGTTTGATTCCCAGTCAGGACACAGGCCTGGGTTGCAGGCCAGGTCCCCAGTTGGAGGCATGCAGGAGACAACCAATCAATGTATCTCTCATACATCAATGTTTCTCTCCTCTTTCTCCCCCCTTTTCCCTTTCTCTAAAAATAAATAAATAAAATCTTTAAAAGAAGATTTTTAAGTCTAAAAATAAAATAAATAAAAAAGTATTTCTTTTAGTTATCTTCATTTTGAATCCTTCAAAGAGTAGTCACAAAGCAATGATAATTACTCATAGACGACAGACAAAAAGAAGGGGAAGTTCTATGAGCTAGTGTGATAGAAAAGAAAGCAGATGGTCCTTAAAGTCAGAGCAATTTGGATCCACACCAGGAATCTGGTACCTACCAACTTTGGCTTTTGATTAAGTCATTAAAATTCTCTCAGTCTCAGTTTCTTTATCCGTGGCAACATCCTAAAATGTTACATAAGAGAAGAAAAAGTTCACATATACTCTTAAATGTATGAGATAATGTATTTCCAGAAGGAAGTTAGTGCACATTTGGAGCAGAATGGGGAAAAGGAACGGTCTTCCTTTTATGATAGGCAACAGATGAAGAGTAGCCATTTAGCAAAGAGGCATTTCAGTAAACCAGAGTTGGGATAGTTTCCAAACACCGTTACACATTTGAGAAGACCCATGGGATATTTTTCTATCAGAAATCTTGGTAAATTGTCTGTAGAAATGAGAGCTGGACCATGATCTGGCTCAAACATCTTTCAAAGATCCAAATAATTTTCTCCTCTCTGTTTCACTATGATTGACTTATTTTTTCAGGAGAAACAAAAGTGTTTGGAAATTAGAAATTAGGAGTTTAAAATCTAAATACTGGTAAAGGTAATATTGTGGGAATGAATGAAGACCACCTACATGAGGACAGAGGCTATTTCTGTAGAATTTCCCATAGCAAGGGAGACAGGAGCCACCCCTTGCACTGGGCAGAAACTCAAAGGAAGGAAGAGCAGTGGGAAAGATTTATAGTGAAAAAAGGTGGAGGCTTCAAATATGTTGGCTTTTTCTGTTTGACTCCAAGCTGGAAGAAGGGGGTGGGAGCAAAAATTAGAAAAGTTGCCAGTTACTGACCAGGTCCTAACCATTCTGGGCTGATTGCTCAGTGGTCATGGCTTGAATTCCCAGACTGGTTGCGGAAGAGGTTGTGGATCACAGAGTTCTATTTTCGTGTATGGGATGGACATTGTCCACTTGTATATTCAGTTTCTCAATACACAGAGACTCATTGCCAAAGTAAAATCTGCCAGTTAGTCAGCTAGCATAAATTGTTTTTTTATTGAATTTATTGGAGTAACATTGGTTAATAAAATTATATAGATTTCAGGGGTACAATTCTATAATACGTCACCTGTATATTGTATTGTAGGTTCATCACCTCAAGCTGTCTCCTTCCATCACCAGTTATCCCCCTTATATCCTCTTCTGCCCCTCCTTACCACCCCCCTTCCCTCGGGTAACCCACATACTGTTGTCTATGAGAGTTTTTTAAAAAATTTGTTTTGTTTTTGCTTAACCCCCTTACCTTATTCACACAGCAGATACTGGTTCAAAATGATTAACTGCATGATTAACTGAAATTATCAAAAGTGAGAAGGAGGAAAGGGAAAATGAGAAATGAAGGTTGGGGGAGGAGATGTAAGCCAAGACAATAAAAAAATGGTAAGTCAACAGCAGAAAATCTGAATGAATTGTGCGTAAATGAACAGTGACAACTCAAGCTTAGTGACTACACGTTGCACTAATACTACCACATACAATCCATGAGCACATATTCATTGATTTCTTATAAGTAAAACTCTGTTGGATGCAGTAGAGAAATTAAAATTGCATTATCATTATTCTCAGTTATTTCCAAGATGTGGAGTCAGTCAGCATCCAGTACCCTCAATTTCCTTTGGGAGAGAGTGCCAAAAATCCCCAGTTTTCTCAGCTAACATGTTAAACAGGTATATCTCCTGCCAAAGTGCATCTCCATGCCCAGTGATAAGAAAGCCACACTTGGATCTGCTTTCTCTTCTCAGCAGAGCTCTACACCAATCCTCTGATGTCTGAAAGTATGTCGTTATTTTGACATCAATAATTAAAGCCATGCACCTGTGTTTTGGCAGTCAGAAATTGGTCCAGGCTTCAGACTCCACCCATATTTATTTATTTCCTTATAGTTATATTAATGACAATATCACTGTTTTTGTTACTTAAATCCTCAAGGGCTATGACCTTTCTTTACATATATGAGTATATTGAATATTTTGTTACTTACTGATTTTTTTCATTTGGGTTGTTTCTTTGCTTTATTTTATTTTGTGTTTTTCTTTTTTTATTGAATTTATTGGGGTGATGTTGGTTCGCAAAACCATGTAGGTTTCAAGCGTACAACTCAGTAAAACATCATGTACACACCGCATCCTGTGCTTACTGCCCCCAAGCGAAGTCTTTCTGTCCCAATCTCCTCCCCTTGCCGAATTCCACCTGCCCCCAACCCTATTGCTCTCACTGCACCATTGTTATCTGTGTCTATGGGGGTGGGGAGATGACCCAAAACACCTGAAATTTATTTATAAAAAATTGTGTTTTTATTCTTACCTGTTTAAACTTCAATAACTTTCAACATATTCTCCATTTGATGCAATATGCCTATCGAGATGTTTTCTCCACTGCTCAAAACAGTTTTTGAACTCGTCAATTTTGATGCCTTTTGACGCTTCTCCTTCTTTTTTGTTTCATCTCTTGCACATTGGCAAAACATTTCCCTTTGAGGACTTTATTCATCCAGGGAAACAAACAAACAAAAAAACCACTCGAGGTGAGATTGGCTGAATAAAAAGGGTGGGGCATGGGGGTCATGCCATTTTTGGTCAAAAACTGCTGGATACTCAGTGCAGTGTGGGCAGGTGTGCTTATAAATCACCCATCATGAAATGGGCAAACACATTGAAAGTGCCTTCAAAAAATTTTGCTGAAGCAGAATGCAGCCTCTCACAACAATGCCAGTTGGAACACTGATACATATGGGTTCCCAGGACACTCACCTAGTGGAGGAAGCCTGTACTACAAGGGCCTCGCCCTCCAGAAAATAATTCCCGTTTTGTTTTGTTTTTCTTAATCCCCTATCATATGTGTTATGTATATGTTTTTGGTTAATCCCTTCGCCTTCTTTCATCCAGTCCCCCAAACCCCCTCCCCTCTGACAGCGTCAGTCTGTTCCATGATTTCATGCCTCTTTTTCTCTTTTGTTTGTTAGTTTATCTTGTTCCTTAGTTTCTACATATAGGTGAGATCTTGTGGATTTTGTCTTTATCTGACTGGCTTATTTCACTTAGCCTAATAATCTCTGGGTCCACCATTGCTGAGAGGGTGATTTATAAAGACATCCCTCTGTTAAATTTAAATAAGGTGCATGGTAGCCTCAATATTGTTGGGAACAGAGATATTAAAATGAAAGCACCTGTTACAGATGAGGGCATAATATGCATTTATACTACATAAATCATAGTCAAGCCTATAATACCACTCAAGCCCTTGCAGAGAGTTCTCATTATGCCTTTTTTTTTTTTTTTCCTCACAGCAAGACTTATTTGTACTTTGAACATTTTTTAAAGGAAGCGGCAGCGTTAATCGGCTTTATCCTCACTCTTCTTCCTTTTCTCGTGGCTCCCTTTGTCCCTTGCATTATTCTGGTAAATTGGCTTCCTTTCTCTAAAAGAGCATGCTTTGACTGAATTTACTTTTGCTTGGTGACTCTCCAAACTCACGAAATGATTAGTCTTCCACCAACATGAGAGGCTTTTCAGAAGTAATTGGATGTAGTCGTCTCATAGATACTGCATTGTGGATAATTCTATTTCGTCTATTTGAGCAGGGGAAAAGGACGCAAAGCCAGGGAAAATCACAGTCCTGCCTTTTATATGTAACATATTGTCTTCAGTGGGCCCTTTTTACTTATCCCTGGAGCCTCCACTCTAACTCACTAAGCCTCTTAGTCATTTGAATAGATACATACCAACTTTTAAAAAAATAAACAACAATGTTGAAAGCAAAGAACACTGAAATACAATTCATTTACCACTAAGATAAAAGAAATAGCTGCTTTTCAATTTTGATGTCTTGGGTCCTAGCTGGATGAGTTGGCATTCTTTTAGTTTAGAGAGCACTTTCAGGACTTTTCTCAATCATGTTTGGAAACTTCTTCAGTGTATTATTACCTTTGTGGCTCATGGGTTTGATCACACCAATAGAATCTGTTGTTTTCTTCTGAACAGACAAAAGAAATACTAGTTTTTCTCCCTTTGGTTAATTGAGAAGAACACTCCTGGCTTGAACTGACTGACTCTCCCCCAATGCCCACCTTGATAAATTATATCAGATCATTACCTAATTTCATTCTTGGAAGCACATCTAACCTAAAAAAAAAAATCAGATTTCTGTTCATCTATGCAGATGGTTAATTAAGACTTGATTTGTTTCATAACAGTAAAGCTTAACTACAGTTTTTAATACACTGAAAAACCACACAAGTGTCATAGGAAATCAGCCTGATACAAAAACCTGCTTCATCTGGTTTGAGTCCCATGACATCTCATTATTAACTGATTTATAAAGAGGATTTAAAACATTTCTGTCCTTGAATGAAGGCTTGTTTCAATGGGGAAGTAGTTGCATGAGAACAACCATGGGGAAGAGAAATGAAAAGATGGCTTATTCAACCAACAAAGTTGAATCAAACATAGTGCCCAGGAGCAAGAAAAATGAGCATGCATTGTAGGTTGGGACCAAAATGAAATGTAAGGGGGTTTTGAATGTCAAACTAAGCAGTTTGAATGTAATCTATCAAGTAACTGAGACACATTAATGGTTTGCATAAAGATACATGACTCCTCTATTAGAAATATGTCTTGTATGTTTGAGGCAATTAAAATGAATGTCTGTGTAATTAAATACATAGATCTAATCATAGATAAGTGTCTGAAGGTGAACATGAATAAAATTAAATTATTCAGTCTTTTGCAAATTTAACATGCAAATTTAACAGTGGTATAATATGACTGTTCCTTCCAGGCCATAAAATTATATTAAACCTCTCTGTTGGGGTTGGGTTCTCCATGAAATATGATGGATGTTCCCAGTCTCAGTCATTCCTGGAAGAGATTAAACCGAGGAAAGACAATGAAGACTCAGGAAATAGAGATTTAGATGTGGGGCGGGGGTGGGATATCCTTTTTCTCTGTGGCCAGGAGCTGTTGGGGGTCACATTCTGAATTTGTGGAGAGGTGGTGTTTCTAATGTTGGAGACAAGAGAGAGGCTCAGAGGGACACGGCTGAGGATCTGTGCAAGGAACCAGTTCAGTAGGAGACAACAGAGTCACTCTATTATTGCTTGACTTACATTCCCCTTTTATTATTCTCTAAGCTTTAGTGAAGCACCTTTAAAAATGCATTATTTGGTCTCAGTCATTTGTGTCTATTCTTTGGAATTGAAGGGAGGGGGAGAGTTGGCAGAAATAGCACAGGAGAGAACAGTACTATTCTCTCATACAGGGCCAAGGTCGTGAGTAGCATTAGGAAGTCATGGAAGATGGCCTGCAAAGTGGCTGCCTTATGAAGAAATGGCTGGTAACAATAGGATAAAAATTAACATTGAAAAATGGGATAGTGGTGCATGGGTCATTAATCATCTACTTCCATGACTGTTAGAAAATCCAGCTCTGGTCAGAGTTTTAGACAGTGGTATGTAGGTCTGCGGTGTGGACAAGGGCTTTGACCTTCTTAAATGCAGATAGACGCTTTAAATTTAGGGAATATTTATGGGAAGAAATGAGGAAGCCAGTAGAGAAAAATAGCAGCACTGGGCTGCAAAGTCACAGCACAATGTTGAGCCGCAATAACATAACCATTTCTAAAATGACTACTCATCTATTAATGAAATTTCAACATGGAAATCAGATTTTATCTCTACTTCTATAATAACTTTTTAAAATTTATTTTTCAATTATTTTATGTTCAATATTATTTTGCATTAGTTTCAAGTGTATTGCATAGTGGTTAGACAAATCATAAACTTTACATGTTCCACCTGATATTTCTAGTACCTACCTGGCACCATCCATAGTTATTATAATATTAATGACTATGCTCCCTATGCTGTACTTTACCGCTCCATGACTATTTTGTAACTTTTTATCAATTGCAAATGTTCATCTATATGTCTATGTATAAGTATTAGCGATCTATTGAAAAAATCAGATGTATCCCCATATTCCTTTATCCTTCATTCATTAAAAAGAGGTGAAAAGTATTGTTTGGGTCTTTTTTTAATGATTACAAACTCTCCTTTCCCATAGGTCTTTTTTTTTAAGATTTTATTTTATTTTTTAAATTTTATTTATCTTTAGAGGGGAAGGGAAGGAGAGAGGGAGAGAAATATTAATGTGTGGTTGCCTCTCGTGCATCCCCTGCCGGGAACTGGCCTGCAACCCAGGCATGTGCCCTGACTGGGGATTGAACTCTGATCCTTTGGTTCACAGGCCTGTGCTCAATCCACTGAGCTACACCAGCCAGGGCCCACAGGTCTTTTTGAAGTTTTGCAACAGCATGGGGAATATTTATCTCCTAACATATATCTCAACATCTGAGTCATGGCGTGCACTTCTTAAAATAAATGCTTGTGAGCTCTCATTCAATCTGAAGAAAAGAGAGATATTTATGATAAATAATATTTAAGAAAGCAAAATCAATTTTTAATTTGAAGAGTTCTAGAAAAGTAGTAAGTTATTCATTTTTCTTGAAGTTGACACTCGAAGCTACTCATTCAAAACTCCTCTCTTTGCAAATTGAGTGAGGCTGGAATATGAGATTAAATGCACACAAACAAACTAGCCACATTGGGCAAACCAGTTATAGTTATAGGCTCTTCACCTTGATAGTATCAAAATAACTTCACATATAAGGGGAATCTTCAGAAACTGTGAAATTATATGGAAATCTTAGTTTTCATTGGATTGACAAGTGGTTTAATCATTAATGCTCAGTCTACAAGTCAACGTGCTGATTCCCACCAAATAGTGTTTTCTCAGGTAACAGATTTTCATCTTTATAAAGAAAATTGCATTGGAAATGGGTGAGCCTTTAAGAATATAAATCATTAATAAGCATTTGCCCTGTTAGGTATTATTCTTGGTTCTAGAGAAACAAAGGAGAATCAGACAAAGTAACTTCCTCAAGCAATTTAGGATTAAGTAGGAAGCCAGGTGTACAAGCAAGCAACTAAAATGTAGGGTGGCAAATGCAATGATAGAGAGAGGTAAGTACAAGGGCCAGAGGTGATGCGAAGAAGAAAGTCACTAATTCTGATTGAAGGTTGAAGCTGAGTTAGAGTATGTTGCAGAGAAGTTAATATTTGAGTTGGGTCTTGTTGGAATTGTTCAGGCACATAACGAAAGAGTTTTAGGCAGATAAAATGAGGTGTACACATGCATAGGAGAATGAGACAGTATTATATGCTGCTGGAATTTTAAGTATCATTGCCATATGACTGAAGAACAGGGAAAGTGGTAAGAAATGCAGCTTAAAGAGTAAGCCAGGGCTGGATCATGGAAGTTCAGCCATACTAAATTATTTGGCCATTTGGCTGAAAAGGGTGGGCAGCAAAGGAAGACCTACTTAGTCCCCATGTCTGAAGTCTGTCACATGAGAATATAGGGGAAGATGCAGCTTTTTGATCTTACAAAGCTATGCAAACTTAAATAAATGACATGGTTTGTAGGAAATAGAAAATAAAGGTTGTTTGACAAATGACTGGATGAAACATACGTACACAGCCCACATGCAAACACAGATCTCTAGAGATAATGAACAAGCAAATTGCTTGTTCCAGAATCCTACACAGTACTGAATGTACAATTAAATTACTGCTTAAAGATCACATTGTATAATTCTTTATTATAAAATTAAGAGTACATCATTGAGATGGAAACTAATTCCAATATTCTTGGTGTGTTTTGCATAGACCTTTACATCTAGTGTTTTCTAGTCATTTCATTTTAACAAAATTTACTTGGTGCTTGCACTTTGAATAAGGTCAAAGTATGACATTTTAGAGAATTCTTTTTCATCCTTCTTAGGGAAAATGCAAAAGTGGGTAGATGGCAAATATTTTGTTCAATGTGACTTGTGCAGTAGGTACTTGAAATTCATTTTAAGGGGCACGTATAATTACTTGAGTGGTATTCACCTTTCCTTCAGGAAGAAGATAAGGAGCTATGGGGTGAAACAAGGATGCGGCTTCAAGTTGAATCTGGAGTCTGAATCCATTTTTGCCAATAACATATTCAATAATGTTAAATCCTCCTCAACTCTCTGTGCAAAGGAGGTTAAACCAAATATTCCCTACAGACTGTTTAGCACAATGCCTAACACATAACAATCACTCAATAAATAGAAGCTTCTGCTATCAGTTTCCTCATTAATAGATTGTAAGGTTGGGACTGTATGATATCAAAGGTGTCTTTTGGCTCTAACATACATTTTTATATGCTGGAAATGAAATATTTTAGGTTATTTCTTTTCCTTAGTCTTTGATGGATGCTTTTCTCTTTCAAATGTTAATTGCATAGCACCAATGACATTAGATCATCATTTTTATTATCCTGAAAGTCTTTTCCAGGGGGAAGGGATTCTCTAACTGGTGGCAGAAGAATCACCTTGGTGAAATGCCAAATGTGTAAATTCATGAACCTCACCCACAAAAATTCTGATTTAGTAAATTCAGGGGCTGGGTCCAGATGATTTTTATCGTGTGGTCTGAAGATCACTGTTCAAGAAGCGTTGTTTCAAGGGGCTAATATTGATCATGTGACGCACTTTTGGGGCTGTGAAAAAGATGGGATGTTGTTAAGAAATAAACAACCCAGATAACTGTTTTCCTAACTGAATAAGCACAAAATTAAAATTCAAGCCCAATTGCTTTGTGAGTCTTTGGCCTTGCAAGTGCCGGTACCATTGCTCATGCTGACGGAACGAGCCGAGCTAAGTGTGCTGCAGATCACGGTGAAGGACGGCAGTTCCTGCGACTGCAGCACTTTCCACCAAGCAGCGGCTGCTACGCTCTCTTGTATTATTTACAGAGGCAGGGAAGAGGAGGCAGAGAACCACGTAGATTTTGCATGTTTTGCAGCTTTTCCTGCTGCAAATCAAAAAAACAAAAGCAGACTCTTCAAGTATTATTTCAGCTCTCTGGCTATTCAAACCCTAATGACTTTATGGGAGAAGCGCAGTTTCAGGATTTAACCCGACTATTCTTACTTGACAAAAACTGCAGGGAACATGATGGGGGACCCCCTAGAAGACAGGAATTATCTTCTGGAGGGTGGGCCTCTTGTAATACAAGGTTCCCTTACTAGGTGAGTGTTCTACAAACCCATCTGTAACAGTGTACCAGCTGGCATTGCTGTGGGAGCCTGTGTTTGGCTTCAGGGAATTTTTTTTTTTTTTTGAAGACTCTTTCAGTGCCTTTGCCCATTTCATGATGGGTGATTTGCAAGTGCACCTGCCCACATCATGGTGAGTGTTCAGCAGTTTCTGACCAAAAAAATGGCATGACCCCCATGCCCCACCCTTCATATTCATCAGATCTCACCCTGAGCAATAGTTTTTTGATTCCCTGGGTGGAAAAAGGTCTCAAAGGGAAGCATTTTGTCGACATGGAAGAGGGGAAACAAAAAAATGACAAACACTAAAAGGCATCAAAATTGATGAGTTCAAAACCTGTTTTGAGCAGTGGAAAAAAAAGTTTCAATGGGTGTGTTGCATCAAATGGAGAGTAGTTTGAAGGTGACTGAAGTTTAAACATATAAGAATAAATACACAATTTTTATAAATAAATTCCATTTTTGGGCTCCCCCTTGTAGAAATGATCAGAAAACAAGAAAATAATGCTTTATGTGACACTATTTCTGATTAGAATTTGTAACATCCCTTAGTTCATGTTTGAGGATATCATTATATAAACATTTATTATATAAGTTTCCAGAGCCCCGATCAGTGTAGCTCAGTAGGTTGGACATTGTCCCACAAAGCAAAGGGTCACCTGTTTGATTCCCACTTGGGGCACATGCCTGGGTTATGGGCCAGTCCTTGGTTGGGGCGCATGCGAGAGGTAACCGATCGATGTTTCTCTCCCTCTCCTTCACCCTCCCTTCCTCCTCTCCAAAAAATAAATAGAATTTTTAAAAAAGGCTTCTGGAAACCTCTTGGCTAACGAATAAGAGAAAATCAGAGAAAATAGACCTAAAATGCAAGGCCAAAGTACCAGAGAGGATCAATGCGAAATGCTTACCCAAGATTTTAAAAGGAGTTTTAACTAAAGTTTAAAAAGGGGTAATAAAATAAGTCCCCTAGGAAGGTTATCTCCTTAAGATATTAAACTACTTCTATCTTGTCATTCTATGGGGATTTGTTCTAAAGTCTGATATGTATCAATTAGAAATGAAACACTATTGTGTGAAATCGTTAAATGACTAATTTCTAAGGTCACCAAATCAGCAAAGAAAAAAAAAATCTTATTTCTTTAACACTCCTTGGACCGCAGCATAGACAAGTTCTATGATATCACAATCTGGGTAAGATTTTGAGTGGAAAGACTTTTCTGTGGCTTGACTTCAGGAAATTGATTGTAGCACAGGAAGGAACAGTTACATTTGGCTAGTGAATCAGAAATTTAGCCTTTGGGTTTTTACAGCCAGAGCATAAGAAGGACTCTGTCTTCCAAAACAAAAAAGTTTGCAGAGCCGAAAGCAGGATGAGACCCAGAAAGCAATAAATCAAAGAGGAGCATTCATACCATTCAAAACCTAATGAGCTAAAACAGCTATTAAAACCAGGAGGTTGAGAGCCAGAGTCATAAACACAAGGTGAGGAGTTTAATTTAAATGAGAGTAATCTTAGATGTTTACACACCATCAGCATCATGAAATCATCCCCGGGTAACCAACACAGGCAAAGGGAAATTGTCGAGAGAGGTCTAGGGTACACTAGGATAAGGCCATGTGGCCTAGCTGTCATTTACCGCTAAGCAAATAAGATTGGAGGTCCTTCTCTTACTTTATAGGTGTAATATGAATGTCTCAGGTATTTAAATTGGCATCCTGGAATGAGAAAGAATCTAGGTTATATTTCCCAAGACTACCAAACAATGAAAAGTCTGATTTCCTTTTTTTCATTTTTTCTTCTTCCCCTTTTTTCAGATTGGACAATTTTCATCTGTTGGTATATTTGCAAGGTTACTGACTTGTATTCTTATCTCCCTTTGGCTACTATGCTTTTTCTGTGAATTTTTTGAGAAAGTTTTTATTTTTTTATTTTTAGAGCTGTTTTAGATTTCACAACAAATTTGAGAAGAAGGTACAGAGATTTTCCTTATGCTCCTTGCTCTCCCCATTATCATACATAGCCTGCCCTTTATCAACATCCCCCACCAGAGTGGTACAGTTTTTACAAATGAAAAACCTACATTGACACAGCACAGTCACCCAGAGTCCACAGTGTTGTACACTCTGTGGGTCTGGACAAATGAATAATGACGTGTATTCGTCATCATGGTATGTTATGGTATCACACAGAGTATTTCGTAGCTGCCCTAAAAATCCTCTGTGCTCTGCCTATTCATCCTTCCCTCTCCCCAGCCCCTGGCAAAACTGACCTTTTCACTGCCTCCTAGTTTTGTCTTTCCCAGAACATCATATAGTTGAGCTCATATAGTTTGTAGCCTGTTCTGATTGGTTTCTTTCATTTAGTAATACTTATTTAATTTTCCTTCACGTCCTGTCCTGGCTTGGTAACTCCCTTCTTTTTAGCACTAAATATTTCTTGTCTGGATGGATGTTATCATATAGTTTATTTATCCACTCACCTACTGAAGGATCACCTTGTGAATTTTTATTTTGGGTCAGTGTTGTTTTGTTGTTATTATTTTAAAATTTTCACTTAGTCCTTCTTTATATCTTGTATTTCTTTAATGAAATTTTAAAATTTGTTCATGGTCTTCAATAGTATTCACAATTGCTTACTAAAATGTTTTTTATAATACTTGTTTTAAAGTTTTTGTCAGGAAATTTTAACTATGCCAGCTTTGTGCTGGAATCTATTGATTGTCTTTTTCCATGAAGTTGAGAAACTCTTTATAGGTCAAATAATTTTGGATTGTATCTGGACTTTCTGAATATTATAAGAACTTGAGTCTTGTCTTGGCCATTGTGGCTCAGGTGGTTGGAGCATCATTCCCTAACCAAAAGGTCGCAGGTTTGATTCCTGGTCAGGGCACATGCCTGGGTTGCAAGTTTGGTCCCTGGTTGGGGTTAATGAGGGAGGCATCAAATGATGCCCCTGCCTGCCTCTCTCTCTCTCTCTCTCTCATCAACATTTCTCTCTTTCCTTTCCTCTCGCTCTAAAAAAAATCAATGAAAAAAATGTCCTTGGGTGAGGATTAAAAATAAAAATAAAAAAAGAACTGGAGTCTTGTTTACATTCAATAAAGAATAGTTGATGATCTGTTAATTTAGTTCTTAATACTTTAGACATGCTGAATCAGATCGGATCTAGGCAGGCTGATGTGATCAAAAGTTTTGTTTTTATTTTATTTTGTTTTTAATATTTTAAGAGGAAAATATGTATTTTATCAGCAATGCTGAGCCAACATTTCCAAATACAATTGGCAGGTAGCCTGAGGATGTGGTTCACTCCCTAGTGGTGTGGCATTACACTTTTTTCACCTGTCACTTCAGCAGTTGAGCCTGAAGTAGCAGTCCTGACTGTGGAGGCGGAAGCTTCCCCCTTCCCCAGTGGGGTAAGAAAAATAAGGCCAAAGTTTTAACGCTTGAAAGGAGCGATTAAACTATTCAGTATTCCCTCATTTTAGACAGGAATTCCACATCATTCCCAATCATTTACCCTTTGTTGAAAGCTCATCCTCATCAGACAAAGCCTTGTTGTGCAGCTTCTTTTCCACATTTTTCTTGCATGTGGCCTTGAGTGGTCCATGCACATCTCAAAGCCAAAGCAGGCGCCTTCTCCAGAAAACGCCCTCTTAGGAGACAGACAGGGAGACATGAATTCTACATTCCCCTTGCTTTCTCCCATCACAACACGTGCTGGGCTGTTTCCCAGTCCCCCACTGCTCTGCTGGGGGACTCTGTGCTATTGTCCTGTGCCTGGTTGGCACTGTTCTGCATGTCAGGTTACTAAACCACCAGCATGCATTTGTGGTCATTTAGGTCAATTGTTAAATCTTGTTTGTTCAGAATTTCTTTCACTCATGCAAGCATGTAAGTCTCACTGACTTACCAAATGCGAGTTAGTGCTGACTCTCTCTGCGGAAGGAGTGGGGGAACCTGTGCACTATCGATGGGGGTCATGCAGCCACGGGTCAGTGTTGGGTGTGGGAGGAGGTGGGTAGCTTTGGTGCTGGGTTGTGCTGAGGGAGCCGAGACCAGCACACTCCAGACCCTCAGTGGGGTCAGGAGAGGCTAAGGCAGGAACGTGAATGGAGAAGTGGCCCCACCAGTATGTTTTCTAAAATAAAGGCTCCTGAGGAGGAGAGTCTTGGGCATTACTGCTCTCACACTTTCTTCTTTGCCCTATCTCTCCAGCACCTCCCTGTGAGCTCTTCAACAGTTGGGAGTTTTCTGAATTAAAAAAGAAAACCAAAAACCTAGTGGAAATTTTCCACTAGCTTGTAAGTATGGGCAACCCACTAAACCAAGACAAGGCACACATTCATGCGTGAGTTTAAGAGCTTGAGGGAAAAGTCTGGCCTCATCGTGATGTAGGCTCAGGAATCTAAGTATTCCGACGACCCCAAAGACCTGATGAGAGGGGCCGGAAGTGGCTGATCCTCTACAGGCAGCAGATGAAGCACATTGTGAATAGCTGGTTCCTGGTGAGCCCCCTGGAACAAAGCACCAGCGTAAATTCTTATCTGACTTGATAGCTTACACCCCTTGAGAATGATGTGTTTTCCAGTTCTCGGGGACTGCCTGTATTGGGGAAATGAGGGGGAGAAGCCCCTCTTCAGCCTTGTTAGACCACACTGGAAGGATGGGTTACCCCGGGGATTCCAGCTTTAGCCCTGATTTTCTTGCCTATGTCACTTGTTATTTGTATATAAATACTTAGCTATTTACATGTTAATTCCTTACCTCATTGTTAGAGTTGGTTATGAATTTATACATTTCAGTAGGAGGAAAATATGTATTTCATCAGCAATGCTGAGCCAGCATTATCAAATACAATTGGCAGGTCGCCTGAGGATGGGGTTCACCCAGTGGCCCAGTCATGTTTCACTGTCCTCACCCATCTCTTCAGGGACCCAGTCTCACGCAGAAACCTTGGCTGTTGACATGGGGGTTTCAGCCTTCTCTGTTTTGTCGAAAAGCTCGTCCTCACCAGACGAGGCCTTGTCGTATAGCCTCCATGCCACATTTTTTCTTGCCTGTAGCATCAAGAGGTCCATTTGTGTCCCAGAGCCAAAGTGACCGCCTTCTCCAGAAAACGCCAGCTCATGTCTGGTGAGCGTGTCTTACTCCAGAAAATTGAGAAAAAGCCCCCGGAGCTTCCTTTTTTACCTCTGATGATGTTCTATAACAAATTGCAATGAGGCAGAAACTTACAGTAACAATCATTGCCGCTCCAATCGCAGGCATTGCCACGAGGAGTTTGTTTCTTAATACCCACAGCCTGGCGCTTCTTCAGTGAGCTCACGGGTCTCCTGCTCTTCCCTCCACCCTGCGCCTCTGTCCTCTCGTCTCTCCATTGATCTGGATCCCGGTCTGCCTTGGAAACCTTTCCTTCTTGCTGCTTCATCAGGAGGTTCATGAAGGCTGCAAGCTGTCACCCTTTTTGCCTGAGGATACCCTCTCTGGCTCAGTAGTCAGCTCAGTGCTGGTATTCCGCTCCCGGCCTTGTAATTTTTTCATGGAAGAGCCTTCTGCATCTCCTAAACATAGTGTTTCATCACAACACGTGTTTGTCAGCTATTCAGTGTCCCGATGCAGGTTGAATGTCTTGCCGACAGCCTCCATATTATTTTTAAAGTGGCAGAGGCAGCAAGCCAAACGGCTCTGTAGCACCAGTTTTTCCAATTCAAGAGTCATCATGAGGATGCTCTCAACTGTTATTAGTGACACTTGTGTTGTTCCCATGTCTAAATATTTTAATGCTGCCAATTTAAAAATACATGAACCTTCAATAGTTGTCAGAGCATTCCAATTGAGAATTAACTTGAATAAAAACTTCATTCCCTGCCAGGCCTGAAACATTCCAAAGCTCAGTTTTGTGATTAAATTGGAACCAAGATTTTAATACTGGAAGGATAGCAGGCCTTCAATTGAATCCTTATGTAATTCTCTCACATTATTTTCACTATGGATTAGTTTCTCAGTCCAACAGTATGACTTCCATGTATCTTTATCAATGTAAGAAATGGAGTTTCCTTGGAAGCTGAAGATGGCGAAGGTGCCGTTTCAGGTGTTGGGCTCTGGTACGGCACTCTGGGGAGTCTCTGCTCTGGGCCAAGACCAGCACACGACCGTGTCTCATTATCGTGGGTACAGAGCTCACACACGTTCACAGCGGTGTTCTGTTCAGTCATTGGAGGACCTGTCTTGGACGGCTTTGGTTGCTGAGTGTTGGTAACTTCCAGGTCCAGAGGTTGAAATGTGACTTCAGATAAGGTTGACTGCTGAGCCTGAACAGGCTCTGGATGTGGACGTGTCACCACGGGGTGTTTTGGAGGGGCTGTGTGCGGTCTGCTGCAGGGCTGTGGCATCAGCCTCCACAGTAGGCTGAACTGGGGTCTCCTGCTGGGACAAAGATGATTCTGTTTTCTCTGGGTGCTTTGGAGGGTCCTCCTCCTGGGTGGGACATTTGACCACTTTAGTGGATTTTTTTCAGGATAAGCTGAGACCTCCTTCTCAGTTGCAGATGGTTTAATCTCCTTAGGGGCTTCTGGTGTTATGAAAACCTCAAGTTCCAATCTTTAATGTTATTATTAGGCAACACTGGGTGCTAAGCTTCACCCAAACCTAGAGTTAAGACTGTCACTTCATGATGTATTGAAGGTTGAGCTATAACAGCCACAGAGGATTTTGGAGGCTGAGCTGGACCCTTCTGTGGGACTGAAGGAGGTTCTACATCAGCAAGAGGCAGTGACAGCAAAACTGAACTCTTCTGCTGGATTGAAGAGTAAACATTTTCAGAGGGGTTTGGATGCTGATCTAAAACTCCAGGATAAACAGGCAAAGATTTAAACAACTCAGGGAACACTGCAGACTGAGCTGAGGCCTCCTCCTGGGTTGAAGATTATTCTCCCACCTCAGGGAATTCTGGTTGATGAGCTGAGGCCCCCTGAGGAGTTGCAGAAGCTTCCGTTTCCTCAGGAGCCTCTGTAGGCAGAGCTGAGACTTCCTGTTGGAATGATGAATGTTCGACGTCTTCAGAGATATATGAAATGGTGGATTTTGTGATCTGAAAGCCAAGGTCGGATGGGCCCCATGGGAACAGAGGTCAGCTGCACAGGATCCAGGGCCACTCCAGATGTCGAGCTGCCTGGATCAGCAGCTGCAACAGCTGCCATGTGAAAAGGAGCCCTGGGCCCAGAGGTACAGCCCGAACATGATGGCAGAGGTCTGAGGCACAGCGAGCAACCCAGGCAAGTGGGGTGATGACACCGCATGCTAAGCAGGAGCCGGACAATTGGCAGCCATGTCATGCATGCATCCCTTAGCAACAAAGTACTCTTCCCCCCCTCAGGTTCCAACTTTTATTAGTCTTGGGCTGAGAGTGACTGCAGAAGGGCAAGCCTTTTCCCCAGAATTACCAGGGACCAAGCAGTCCTTTTCCCCTGTAGAGGGGGCAACTGTATCCCGCTGGGCACCGCCCCCTTCCTCCCTCTAAGGCAGGTTTAAGCCACATACCTGGGTGGCACTGGACTCCAGCTGGCTAGGGATGATGGGATGTAGGGGGCTCTTAACAAAGAGAGGGGTTAGGTGGTGGTGCGGAAGCCCCAGGCCTAATATCCCAGGACATTCAGAAGTGCTAGTCTGGTTCTGGCCATCTGAACTCTTCAAAGCTCAAATCTGAGAGACATTCTTCCTCCCCTTGGCCATACTGCTTCCAGAAAAGTAGCTGAAAAGTTGCCATGTCCTCCAAAATTCTCAGTACCCATGTCTGATTCCTCATTCACCGCTCTATTAAATAGGGACTACCACTACTCAGTGATAACTCCGAAACTTCTGTAGATGGGGTTTGGAGGGTGAGCAATTCATTCTGGGAAAAGGGTTGTTGGTCTGAATCCAAGTGAGTATCCCTTTACGATGGTTTGGGAAAACGTCCCCCTCCCCTTTAGTGCAACACAGCCACTGAGAATTTTAAATAAAACTTTCTGGGTCATTTCATGGAGCTTCTTCCGTTCCATGATTTCGCCAGTATTTTTGAGGCTCTGAAGATCTTCTTTTTGGTCCCCTGGGCTTTGATTACCCCATTCTGCCATGAGCTGCCACAACTGTGCCGGCAGCAGCTGGGGTTAAACAACAGGGAACCAACTAGAAAAAGCAGTGGCATTCACCCAATCCTCTTGGAATCAGGGCTTTATAGAACAGAGGAAGGTACACTTCCCTCAGTGTTAGCTCCTACAGAATTGCTTTCTTTTTCAATTTATTTTTTATTGTTATTTTTCCATTACCATTTAACCCCCTTATACCCCCACCCCCTGCAGTCACCACACTGCTGTCCATGTCCATGAGTCCTTTTTTCTTTTTCCCCAATCCCCCCACCCCAACCTCCCCCCAAGAGCTGTCATCCTGCTCTCTATCTATGAGTCTGTCTTTGTTTTGCTTGTTAGTTCAGTTTGTTCATTAGATTCCACATGTAAGTGAAATCATATGGTATTTGTCTTTCTCTGGCTGGCTTATTTCACTGTCATCACCATCATGGGATTACTTGGGGGCTAGAGCTTGAGGGAAGAAAGAAAAGTACAGGGGGAGGTAATTTCTGTCTCCCTCTGAATGTTAGGTCCTCCCTTCCTGCTCCTCAGCCTAGAACTAAGGGTTCATCTAGAGCCCAGGGGTGTCCAACCCATGGCCCACATGCAGCCCAGGATGGCTATGAATGAGGCCCAGCACAAAATTGTAAATTTACTTAAAACCTTTCCTTTGCTCATCTGTTTTCATTAGTGTTTGGGTATTTAATGTGTGGCCCAAGACAACTCTTCTTCTTCCAGTGTGGCCCAGAGATGCCAAAAAGCAGCGTGGCCCAGAGACTTCAAAAGTTTGGGTCTCTCTCTTTGTCCCACTGCCCTCTTCTGGCACGTTGAGCTCAGGCTTGGAGACGCTATATGAGAAAAGTTGGTAAACTTGATACTTGCCCCATGGGTTTCAAATTTGGGTCTTCTCTGATCTGCTTTCTATGATTTACTTTACAGGGTTCACTCACTGCTGTATGCATTCTGTCAATATTTTGTATTGGTATTCAGTGGGAAAGACTAGGTAGAATCAGAAAACCTAGTGTTGATTTTGAAATAAGTAAATATAAAGCAAATTTGAAGTAGTTGCACAATTTCAAAATGCTAACTGTAATTTCTTTAATGCCTGGAAAAAATAATTATACATAGTATGTGGGATGGTATGTACATGCGTGTTCTGTATGTGAACATGTTCACAAGCAAGCATGTATGCAGGTGCTTAGCTAAGACCTTGGGGAATAGATTCATCTTTATGCAATTAAAAGTTCTCTGACTGACATCACCACCATTAATTATTTCTTGGCTGAGCTATTTGAAAGCTGATACTAAATTATACATGCTAAATTGGAGAAAAGTTCCAGCCAATAATCCATCATTTTTTGTTTTTATTAAGTAAATTCAACAAGCAAATAGTCATCAACTTTAGAATGGAGAAAGTTGAGTACACTGAAAAATACAATCAAAGGAAACTGCTGTTATTTGTGTAAATTTTTTCTAGAAACCAACTCCCCAATATTGTACGTTCATGTTTTCGGCAGGCCTCAGTTGATAAAGGTTCACTATGCTCTCATAAGTCACTAATAGAAGACTCCCTTTTTCTTGGCTTACCCAGTTGTGTATTATCAAGTTAATAGAACACATAATTAATGAAGAAACCTTATTTCCCTGTAGCTACTTAAAGCTATACTTTAGGTTATGGAAGTAACATTTCTAAATGTGGTCCTTGCTAATGCGTTCGTGACTTCCCTTGAATTCTGAAAATGGCCTGGACAGTTTCCGTCTGCTCATAATCAGCATGCCTTTACAAGTTTTTAGAAGCCCTTTTTAGTGTTCACTGTAACAAAGGGAACTTGTCAGTAGGTGTTTTGAAGTTAATGGAGTTAAATATAGAGTGTTACACACAGAGTCCACTAAATGAATAATTTTGGATTTTACCAAGAGAAAATGAAGAATTTCTTTAATTCTAATCAATTTATGGCAGGCATGTCCATAGGCCAATGGCCATAGTGGAATCCTGAATACATGGACTGAGCATATAATGAAGTTCTGCAGGCAGAAGAGCTAAATTTGATTAAATTTGGTGGTGCTTTTATTAAAGGATTTTTTTTTCTCAAGGTGTTTTTATTTCATTTCCTTTCTTGGCCAATGTGTTGGTCATTGAGCTGGAAAGATAGGTTGAAGACATGCTACAAACACATATATGCCTAGAGACTTTTCAACTTGTCAAAGAGGCATTTTCAAGAGTGTCTGGTGATGAGAAATTAGAAGTTGGGAATGAGAACTTCTGTCAAAACAGGGTAGGAAAAAATTAAAGAGATATACTATCCTGTGCAAATGGAACAGGCTCAGAATATGAGTGCAAATTCCTTTGTAGGAGAATACAACCTTATGGCTGGACAACACTAGGATAATTTAGTAAATACAGATTCAGTTTCTCATGCTGATTCATTTATTTAGTCCATTTAAAAAAGAACAGTGATTTATTGATGTCTTTGTATAGAAGAACATCAGTGATATGTGCAGGCTCAGTTTATGCACTCTGAGGCCAGACTGTCCATGTCCAAATCTGAACTCTACCATTTGATAGCCATAAAATATTAAGCCAGTTATTTAGCCTCCCTGTGCCTGAGCATCCCATCTGTAAAAGGTAGCAATAACAGGGTTGCCTTGAGAATGAAATGAGTTAGTACACATAAATCTAGATCTTGTAGATCGCAGAGCATGTACGCAACAAAACAAACACCTTATTATGACCCAACACAATCATAGCCAGTAATTACTCTGCAAATAGAAAAAAATAATCAACTAAAGTAGGTTACCGTAATAAATTAAAAGTATATAACAAACACAAATATGTATATGTGCATAAAATGAAACATACATAATGTCACAATATTTTATTTTTATGTAAATGATATAAATATATAATTCCTTGACAATCCACTTGAAGTCATTTTGCCTTGTAGAGTCCCACATCATTTCTTTCATATGCTGTACTTGTCACACAATACCCGTTTTCTAGTATTGGTTTCTTTAAGGGGCAGTGAGAACGTAAAGGCATTTGTTAGGCAATCTGAGTACAAAATCCTTCTAGATATCTGCAACTTGCCCCCTTTTTTTCGGTTGCCTTTTTCTACCTAATATGGCAGCATTGCTATTATATTAATTTTAACTCACACATTTATCAAGTTTTCCTCACATTTAACATTATTTTCATGGAAACAACTTTTTTTGCCTTCATATTCCATTAGTTTACATTCAATTTTATTAACACTTATATTTATAATAAGAACTAATCTAAAAATGTCTGGAAACCACCCAAGGGCCAACGAGATGGCCCTTGTCAGTACACAGCTTTTCACGGTGGAGGCTGTGGGTCGTGGGCGGCTGGGCAGCTTGGTGCGGTCCCTGAGCTGTGGGCAGCAGCCACCGTGGAGGGCACGGAGAAGGAATCTGCAAACAGCTCATGGTGAGTTTTGACTGTATCTCCTTTCAACTTACCTGCTTTGTAGAAGGTAGTAATTCAACCTGTGAGATTATTAAATATTAAGACTCTCAGTTGATGCCAAGAGATATTCATACTGTTCCTATTGATTCTGGATTTGATAGCAAGTAGGAAATACCATTTAGAAAACTCCTTTTGTATGTTGGCACAGAAATTTTGAGTTGAAGTTTACTAAATAGTATCTGGTAGCCCTTAGAAATTCTAAAAGTGATGAAAAAAGAGCAGAGAAATATTGGCTCCATGAAACTGCAGCATTGAGCAAGGCTTGGCTTTTATTTTACATAATAACTATTTATTATGTAAAATAAAATTTTATTGAGTATGCTGGAAATCTTTTTGTCACATAGTATTCCGTTATATAAACAAAACAAAAACTATTTGACCTATATATCAACATATCCTCACACTGTCAGGAAACTTAAATTTAAAAATAAAATGTACTTTCCATTAAAAATATATTTTAAATGTTTGGGAAATCAGGAGGATTTTATTGATAGTGCTCGAAGTAACCAGGAAATTTAGTCATTTGCTGTTTTACTCGGCAGGGAAGTACAGATTTCCCTGTAAACAGAAGAATAGGAAGAGAGACGTGTGTGTTCATTAAGGGGGCAGATTTTTCCTCAATTATTAGTACAATCAGAAGGGAAACAACAAAAAAAGTCAGAATACTGAGGAATGGTGAGGCAAGTGCTTAAACTGAACATCACACAGCGCTGAGCTGAATAAAGCAAAGTAATCATATTTACGGCTCTTCTCTCCACCCATCTGGAAGGCCCGTCCTCTCATTTCAGGCCCACACTTGACCGGTCCTTTCCTGCCCACAGATGATAGCGTGTTACTGTTCTCCCATTCCTAACCCCCAGCCGTATAAAGCTGCTTGTTTTGCCTTTCTCCTCAAACCTCGGGCTGTAAAAAATATGTTTACTTTCAATAACTTTTGATGATATTTAATGTCTCCTCTGATGTAGAATACAGGCAACATACAATGGCAGCGTTAAGAGTTCCTGTTCCGCGTTTCGCCATGGCCACGGTGCGTTTCCTCATTCTGCTCTCTTCTCTTGGCCTGCGCTTTCCCACTTTTTTTAACCTAACCACTACTGCACTATATAAAGTTCTGTAATACCTGTCGTTCATCAGAACATAAAATTGATGAAGACAGAAGTCAAGCATTGGTCAACTAACTCTTGTCTCAACCAGCACCCAGAAAAATGCCTGACACATAGCTCCTTAAAAATGCTTATAAAATGCCTAAATGAAAGAAATGGTTGGAAATATTGCTCACTTTTAACCTCTTTACATCCACTGCAGTCTCTGATAATGTCTCAGAATGCATGTTAAGAGTGGGCAAGATACGAAGCCCATTGCTTCAATGAATACTGACATGCATCTGAACACCTTTATCCGGATACTTAAAGCTAAGTGTGAGCATAAAGTGGATTTCATGCATTATTGTTTATTAGCCATTTTATTTCCAGAATTTATGTGCACAGAGGTATTTGTTATATTTTGAAAATCATAAAAGGCAATCTTGCAGTAATGCTTGTTGTTGCGATTTAAATGGCGCAGATCCACTCAATAGCCCATTGAAAGCATCTCTTCTTACACCATACAGGTGTGAAGTGGGTCTCTGCTCTTTCATTCTGCTGATCTTCCATAATACAATTGAATATGAGGAGTTTATAATAAAATTTCCAATAGCATTGATAGAATAAATCTGATTTGAAATTTATGAAACGAAGGCAATATGTTGACAAGTGAGTCTAGATAAGTACGTATTGGAGAAGTTTAAAAAAATGACACATTGTAAACACTAATTGTAAGCTCTCTTTCACTCCAGTACCAGTGAGCTTTTACTAACAAGGTTAAAGCACACAGGCAATGCAAACCGCAGAAGGTACAGAAGGTACACAGTCCAGATACTGCTCAGGAATACTTGGTAAATGTACTATTTTGCATAATGACTCAAAGATACGAATAACCATACTGAAAAAGTTCAGACTCGGGGCGGGAGGGATTGACAGTAGCTGAGAGATTACGGTGAGGTTGGTTCTCGCAGCAGATGAGATGGCAATGGATGGGGCAGGAGGTGGTTGTGGGGCACAAACATCACTTCGTTAACTATGAGCTGCCTTCCAAGAACTGGAGGGAATCATGAAGAAAATTTTGTATTCAGCAACATTGTAACAAAAGGTAATTATAAATGCAAAAAGAGAGTTCTAGTCCAGAGTCCGTTTCAATAGGAGCTAGAATTTGACGGCTACCACAGAACAGCAAGGATAGGGAATACATGTTCACAGGACCAGACAGGGTCTCTGGAAAAGGCATTGGTGGGCACACCCAGGGCACCCATATGCATACGCCATTGAGCATATCCCTTCCCCATGTCTCAAATGGCATATCTTCTGACTGAAAATTACTCTTTTTGGAGCGATCCCACCACTTGTAAGAGTGACAGACAGAAGCTACCATTAATACAGCACATGGACAGCCTCTTAAAAAGAAAGCTGGTACTGGTTAAGGGCATGGGCCTTGGGAGTAGCCAAGACTGGTTTCAAATAAGGGACATGTCCCCTAGGCTACATGGCATGAAAACGCTTACTTAAATCTCCTACCCCTCAGTTTCTTTTGTTGTGAACCTGACGCAGTACCAACTGCCTCATGGTACTGTCAAGAAATTTCCATGATGTCCTGCATATGAAGTGCTTAATAACGCACCCCCTACAAAGCAAACCACCGCACGGCACATCACCTCCTTGCACCTCCAGTCTCTCAATAGCTCGTTAGATGAAAGATGGGCATCTGGCTTAAGGGAAACCCGCTCATTGGGTGGAATAAACCATTCTTTTTCCTCCAGTATTTGGATCAGAGAGATATCAGCACTGTTGCCAGTGATCGTAATGGAGTAGCAACTGTGGTAGTGGGGTGGCCACAACAACCATGTGAGCAAAGGAAAATAGACGGCAAAAGGGGAGGGGGATGAGTGAAGCAAAAGTATAAGGAGAAGCAGAGGTGAGAGAGATGTTGTGATCCCTAAAATACTGAAAAATTACCCCATTTTCTCACCTTCTCATTCCAGCCTCATAGAAGGCTTAGCTATTTTATATTTCTGGTCCTGGATGACTGTAAAAGAATTTACATTTATGAATGTGAACTATAGGTGAACTATAGCCTTTTCTGTAATGTGAGGTCAACTTGAGATTGCAATTGTAGCTACCATTTTTCAGAGAGGGAGGCATAGTAATTATCCCTTTTGGCTTGAACACGTTTAGATGGGCCTTTCTCCCTTGCCACCGAAATTTCCTAAATAGAAGAGAATTACAGACCAGAGATATAAAGGGTCACAGTGCTAGAAAAAAAAATATGGTATCAAAATTGGTCAATGGGAAAGGTAGGCATTCCCCCTAAGGCAGGGCCATCAGTCACTGCAGCTGGTCCTGATGTCAGCCACGGCATTGCTGTGTCTGGCTGTGCTGCTTTTCTGGGCCTGGAGCTGAAACACAGCTGACACCTAGATGTTATCTCTAGTTTGGTCAACAGATCTGATGCTTTGTTCTTAGTTATTTGGTGCTGACCAGAACCATTGCCCTGGGGGCTTAAGGCTTAAGGGAGCAGTGGTCATGCAAGGGCTTGTGGGAAGGTGGTAAGAAGCCATTCTCTGTGCCCTGTCCCCCACCTTGTTCCTCCTCTAAGGGGTCTATATGCTACAGGAGGAAAGCTTAGGGGAGGGTCCAAACCCCATGACCAGTGACATGCTAGGGAGGAAATGTTACCCTGGGGCATGGTTGCACCCTACAATACTTGTGTTCCTGATTTTGCCCATTGCTAGACACTGGGGCGTTCATCCCTGGTGACCTTCTATACCTGGGTTATCATTCCTCTTCTGCTCATGTCTGCCTAATGCCTACTCTGTCAATTCCAGTGTTTAAATGACATGTTGCGTTTGCCATTGTCATTGGGAAGGAACCCATCTCAGTTCTGCAGGCTGGAAGCAAGGCCTTGTGTGGAAGTTATGTATCTCAAGCATTTTCATTGCCAACATTCTCAGGGGCTAGGAAAGCTGGAGAATGCTCATTAGCATATAGCAACAAAAGATATACTTCATCATATCGCAAATGCACTGCACCATGCCCTGTGGTTAATCAGAGTCAGAAGCATGGATTCATTAGTCAGTGCCATAAAGCAGCAAGGGTCCCATCCATTTCTAATTGGTTATTAGCGACAGGACCTGCTCCACGAGAAAAAGTTCATCCAGAAACCCGTAGCGTGTTGCTTTCAAGAAAACTAGACCACAAATAACTACTTTTAGCGGAGAACACAATGCCCTATCTTTTCTTCCGATGTTAAAATGTAATTTGTTAAATTTTGCAGCTGGGGCTGCAACTTGGTCCACTACTGAGATTTAAAAAAAATATTCCAGGTACTCTGAAATGCCAAATTTTCCCAGATGACTTTCTCTTTGTGGGAAAACTGGAAGCACTCAGCAGCATCCTGACCTCCTCCTACTTCCCCATCTTTACTCTAAATGCTGGGCACAAGTAGGGACAAACCAAATCTGTGATAGGAACTTGGAGCTTTCTCAGATGTTTTCACAGAAGGAGGCTCTTGAAGGGCTGCCATTTGGGCTGAAGGATCTGGTGTGTGTGTGGATGATGGTGGCAAAATAAATGGAATAATTTCCAAATCTCAAATTCTCCTTGGGCTTTTTGGAGTTCCTACATTAGTTATTTAGAGGTTTTTACCATGAAGTGAATAGGAATTGATTTTTTTGCTTCTTATTCAGATTATGATGAAATCCATGAGACAAAGGTGAGAGGACTTAGATGGTTTTGCGGTTTAATAGAATGCCAGCCAGCCAGGTGAGCTACGATCAGGTGCCCGTCACGGAAGGAGGGCTTACTCCTCTGTTTAAACAACACGGATCTAGGACTGGACCCTGGGCATTTCTAGAATTTCTTGTTGACAAATTCAGTAACTTTATGATGTGTACTTGCTGGTCACATCAGGAATTAGATAACAATTTATTTTACATTTGATGTTAGGTCCATGTTAATTTTAGCTTCTGGGAGCATTTAAAGAGAGGAAAGCTGCTATTAAAATTCCCACTTAATTCTTATCGCAAGTCTGAGACAAAACAATACCTTGTCTTTCATTTAAAGGTCATTGTAATCCCCGCAAAGTGTAAAAACTGGTCATGGCCATGCTTCTCAAACTCATAACATCCACGGGCCAGGTAATGTTTCCTTTTTTTTAAAAGAGCCATACACGTTGATTTGAGCTAATAATTCTATATGATGACAATGATATTGCTGAAAACAGTTCTTTTTCACACTAAAGAAAGGGATGAAATTATTATAGTTTCACCAAGAAATACATATCTAGCTTAATAAATAGCTTGCGGCATAGTTCAGTGTCTAGTTAAGTTTTGTTCTTACATTTTACTTCTACTCTATTATAGTGTTCTAACAATGATAGGGCATTGTTAAGAAAAAAAATCAAAGAACAATTACAAATACATTTTCCAGATTGAAAGACATAATGAGTTTCTGTATTGAAGGGGCCGTCTGGGCCAGAAAAATCAGAACAATAAGTGATAAACAAACATATCCAAACAAACAATCCATACGCAGACACCAAAAAGACACAATCTTAGACCTAAAGATTGGGTTTGAAGGTAATAAAATGATTCATTTGGAGCAAAAAATTAAAACTTAACTAGTAATACTCATAGTGGTGGGAGAAAAGGTCTTTGAAACTTTTCCTGGCAAAATCTTCCCTGGACCATCAATTTTTCATGGCACACTGATCACACAAATGCATGGGAAAGAGGCAGGAAAGGAAATGAAATGAGCAGAGTACTTCTTATGCAACAAACAATATGCCAAACGTTTCATCTATATAATCTCATTTAATTCTCGCTCCATCACAGCCAGGAGAGTTTTCCTGTTTTTATTTTTTGATGAGGTATTTGAGACTTGAAGAAGCTAACTAACTTGCTGAAGGTTACCAGCTAGTAAAATCCTAAAGCCACAATCTTTGGTGAGTCTTTTCCTAAACCAGGTCTTTTAGTCCAGGTCTCAGCAGGAAGAGCATTCTTGAATTGAATAATTTGAGGTAAAGTTGAGAGAAGGGCCTGTTCATAAAAATGCGGACATGACATCGGGAAACAGAAGTGACCATGCTTTCCCGGGATGGTAACCTCCAAACCTGAGGGGGGAGGGGGAGCCTGGCCATGGGGACCTGGAAGCCAGAGTGTCTCTTCATAGAGATCATCTGTGGGAGCTGTGACCACCATTTGAGATGTCACCCCTCTCAGGAAACTCTAATCACCTAGAGAAATGTGCTCTCAGTGTGTTATGGGATGCCTCTTGTAATTAAATCTAAATTGCTGAGGCTTATTTTAGCACATCGTATGAAGGAGGAATAGGAGGTCTCAAGTCACCATACCAGGTTCCTTTGCTAATTTGCAAGAATCACTCTGTGAAGGTTTTATTCCCTTATACAAGATATTGTGATGTTCTTTTAAGAGCATTTTTCTTTATTGATCTCCATAGTGATACTGTGAATACATGGATGTGGCCTGGGCCCCAAAATCATCTGGTAATTGGATAAGCCAAGAAATTTGTTCTGCCTCTTTCTTGTCTCTGCTGCCTGATTAAGAACAGCTCACTGTTCATTAGGATCTCTCCAGGAGAGGCCCAGAAGAGAAATAATTAGAAACTCACCCACTGGTTTGACTCCTGCTATGAGCAAATACAGCGGAACTTAAGAAAGGGAGCTAAAATAGTGGCAAAAGTGTCTTTGAACATCCCTATGCCATCGTGCGAGCAAAGGGCAAATGAGCATTGGGACACATAGAGGCTATTTATGGGGGGAAGTCCTACAGTAGCACAGACTTTATGAGATGGAACAATGCCGTATTGAAGAGGAGATTATGTGGTTGAAGCAAGGATGATTTATGTTTTAAAAATTCCATACATAACAGGAAAATGAAAGGAATGAATTTGAGGTTCTATTTTAGGTAAATGAGAGAAAAGCACAAACAGCTAAAGTTGTTCAAAAAAATAAGACAAGAAAGGCTTTCAAATATCAAGCATTAAACATGTGATTAGGAAGGGGAACTTTTCATTAGTAACGTATTTTTAGGACTATAAGATGCACCGGACCATAAGACGCACCTAGGTTTTAGAGGAGGAAAATAGGGGAAAAATTTTGAAGCAAAAAATGTGCTAAAATATTTAACAACCTGTGACCCGGCTCCACCGCCACTTACCACCCCCCAACAGTGAGCCAGGTAAGCTACATTTGGACTATAAGATGCATCCTCCTTTTCCTCCCAAATTTGGGGGGGGGTGTCTTATAGTCTGAAAAACAAGGTATCTATTTCAAAGAATTCCAAAAGGAATCATAACAATATATTGGAAGGCCGCCGACATTTTGTAAGTATAGGATTATCTAAACACAAGTGAGCTCACTTAAAAACTGTTAAGAAAATGTTCTCTTCTTTGAATTCTAAAATTATACCTGAATCAGTTAACTTGCAAAATGGTTTTCAACTGCATACAAATAGACTATAGCATGTCAAACTATGGTATTAAATACTCCCCATAATGGTTTGCATTTTTTCATAATAAATGCATCTGCAGTCTAGTATGTTCTGAAATCTTTCCTCTCTCTGTAGACTTGGTTTGCTCTGCATGGGTGGCAAGGGAAGCAATCCTATCCTTTCTTTGAAGAGGGGTGGGCAGGCGTCTGACATGAATCTGCGCATCGGAATTTGCTGTAATGCGAATAGGAGGAAGGAAGCAAGTGCAATGTTGTGATGACCTTGCTCATCTCATCGCCGTCCCCAAAGGCAGGTCATAGAGCCACATGCTTATGTTGGACTAGAATCTTCCACTGTTAGCTATGTGACTGAACAGATTACTTAAGCTCTTCAGTTCTAGTTTCCACATCTGTAAAAGTTGGAATAATTGCACCTCCAAGGCACTGCATGCAGTTGCACAGGCTGTGCATTGCGTAGCCACAAAGGATGCCGCAAAGGTAACCCTTGCACTCATTAGGTGCCAGGCACTGCTCTAGGTATTATTTATACTAGTTCATGCAATCCTCCTAGCAACCTGTGGTATAAGGATTACTGTTCATTCCAGTTCACAGATGAGGAAACTGAAGCACAGAGAGGTTAATGTTAAATAACTCCTTATATTTGATGTGAAGAATCATTAATCAATGACAGAAAATAGTTTGTCCAACCTATTGAAAATAACCTTCAACAACTAAAGAAAATGCAAAATCAAATTTAATCTTTTAATAGCATAGATGCTTCTCAAATCAGACATTGTTCCTTATGTTGAGATGACATTATTCTAATTAACTATTTTGATGAAGGAGAATCTCTATTTACTAACCTTCATTTTCTCTCAGTGGATTAACTATTTCATCTGTAAAATATTTCATAGCACACTTTATTCCTTTTAGCTGGAAGCTAAAGATACCCTGCTTTATCATTCCCATCAGTTTAGCTGGATGTTTTCTGCTTCTAACAGTCGGTTGTATTTATTCTTAAACCTAAATATTCCGTTTTACTTGGTACTCTACTTGCATAATTCAATTAAACATCATACAAATCAATACAATGTGAGTATGAAAAGAAATGGAATTGTTGTTTCCATATAAACAAGCTATGTGCTTTGTTAACACTTGTGGTGGTTAACGTTTTGTGTGAATTTCACTGGGCTCAGCAATGCCCAGATAGCTGGTAAAACACTATTCTTGGGAGTATAGGTGAGGTGTCTTCATAAAAGGGTAGCATATGAATCAGTAGACAGAATCAAGAAAGTTGCTCTCATCACTGTGGATGGGAATCATCCAATCCTTTGAGGACCTGAATAGAATAAAAAAGCAGAGGAACAATGAGCCTGCTGTCACTGCTTCATCTTCTCCTGCCCACAGACATCAGTGCTCCTGATTCTTGGGTGTTTGCACTGGGACTGAATTGCACTACCAGCTTCCCTGGTTTCCCACTTTATAGGTGGTAAGTTGTGAGAGTTCTCAGACTCCCTAACTGCGCGAGCCAATTCTGGGATTAATTTATGTGTATATTTATTATCTATATCCACTTCCTATTGGTTCTGTTTCTCTGAGGAACCCTAATACAACAGTTGAAAAATCCAGTTGATTTTAAAAAAGAAATGATGTTTAATTTGGTTTAAATGAGGTAAGTATAAAAGCCTGGAAAAGGACTGAATCTGTAGTCTAGGAAAAGAACAATTAGTGTGCATTTAAATGTTTTATGCTTAAGCATACTGTTTAAATTAATCATTTATCATTTTTAAGTTCTGTCTCTAATTGACTTGCTCAATTAACAAAAATATTTAGGTTCAAATTTTGTAGAAAAATGCGGGATTTTTTTTTCTGTGTATACTTAGTTCCTGTGACTGCCAACCTAAAGTTTATCCTGAAGTCATGAGTCTGGGGTTGTTTTTCGAAACTTACATAGAAGAATTCACAAAGCCAGTGTCCAAATGCTTAGTACACTTCAGGGAAGACTCTTGAATAAGCTACAGGTGGATTGATCTACCTACTTTTCCATCTACAGGAATGTAGCCATTATTGAGAAAAAGTTTAGTAAGAAATTTTTGAGATTTGCTTTGTGAATCACTTTTAAAAGCACAAAAATACATTATATTATATTAATTATATACATTCTATGTTCTGTATCTGAAAGATGTGGACAAGCCTGGGCCTTCCCATATTCCCCAAATATGAATACAGATAATTAGGACTATTTCCAAAACACCAGACCACATTAAATGATAAGCTGCCCAAAGCTCTAAAGAAAATTCTGTGAGGAGTTTGTTAAGATAATGTTGGCAACGGGGATGTCTTTTCCTGCTGTAAAACCTGCCAATATAAATAATGTTCAGGGACAGCACTTACTTGCTATTCTTGCTTAAAATTAGGTCGCGTTCCCTTATGTTTCTACAATACTTATTCAAAGAATTCTTTTATCATTGTTAAATGCATTCAAACTCTCTTTTATTCTTAAAACATATATTTGAGATTTCTCTTTACAGGTGGCTTCAATTTTGTGGAACATTGTTAAATTTTCACTGTAGCCAGCATAATCATATTTTGGGCCTCTACTGATACATATAGAAGGAAGTATTCTGTCTTCACAGCCTAGTCAATTCTACATATCTTTTAAATATCTGTTTTATGTCATATGCTGTCTCTGACCATTCTACCACATGGTTTCTATACTGAGCACACAGAAATCGCATGTCCTTAATCATCTAGAATAGTACCTATTTCATTTTTTTTCAATGACATTAGCCAAATACATGGCAATATGTGATTCATATTTTCATTTTAGGAAAACTTTGTTATGTAAATCAGTTAAACATAAGAAATTTCTTAGACTCCATATTCTTATATTTTTGTTTGTTTGTTTCAGGAAAATATCATCGTAAAATTTATAGTGCGTATCCAAATCTAGTCCAGTACGGTGATTCATGCGTGGTTTTGGTTATAAGCAAAAAAACCCTCAATTATATCTTAGGCAGACATATTATACATTGGAAGAATATCAAGTAGCTCATAACATGCATGCGCAGATTGGAGAATCGGGCGCAGGAATGAAAAAGAAGGTTAGGGTGTGGCATGCATGTTTGAGGGCAACACAACCACCTGGATGTGATCCCCCCTGAAGCCCCGCTACTAACCCTGGGCTTCCCATTTCTTCACACCCATTTCCTCACAGTTGCTGGCCACCAACTGTAGCAAGTTGGTTAGAGACAGAACTTAGACTTGCAATGCCACCAACACTGCAAGGAGTAACTTTAATTCTTTACCTTTTGCAACACTCTTCTTCTTTCCATGTCTGAGGCAGACATGTGATCAGCAATATATGCATTGATCATTTATCTGCTTGTGATTATTTGGGAGGTGGATCAGGAATATACAATCCTCCTTGAACTTTCTCTTCCACCAAAATTTATTCAATAGTAGATTTCTCCCAAATAAAGAGATTTATATACTTAAAAATAATAAAACACGTACTAGCTAGACCTCAACTCTAAAAAATTTTGGTACAACAGGTTTAGTATTGGCAGCCCATTATATAATGGAACTGTGGGATTAAGTAGTCCTGGGTTCAAATCTATCTCTTACTCTTATTTGTACACTCTTGAGTAAGTGATATAGTCCTCTCTGTGTCACAGTTCCCTGTGGATCTCCACAGGAGTCCTAAGCATCCCTGGACACCCTTCCAAATATGCCAAACACAAGAAGTGGCCATCTCTGATGCTGAGAGGTTTCTCCAGATGGCAGTTAGTGGGCCAAGGTGACAAGGGCAGGACGGCTCCTTGAGGTGCCGCTGCTCCTTCTCTGCAGGAAAGACACTGGCTTGTCTTCTGCTTGCTGAGCAGCGGAGTGGTGCTGAGATGTTAGCCTTGTGTTCTTTAGCTTTTTTTTTTTTTTTTTTTTTTTTGAGGTCTAGGATTTGTGACTTTAAAAACAATGTAGTTTAAGAGATGATGGTCATAGGAATCATGGCCACACGGCAGAATTAAGCAGTTAAACAAAATCAGTTTTGATCTGAGAATACGAAAGCAATGTGTGAAAGCCAGAAATAATGGAATTGTCTGTTTATCTGACAATTAAGAAATACAGGGAAAGAAGAAAGAGGAGGGACAAGAGAAGGATGTAAGAAAAGAAGGTAGAAGGAGGAGAGGCAGGAGAAGAGGAACTTATCTCTATCATTTGTAATTTTGTTTAAGTTCATTAAAATAAATTATGCTGGTGTGTAGAATGAGTGCCTGAAAGAATGCATGTTGTAATCAATTTATGCATTAATAGATAAATCACAAGATAGCTAAAATTAGAAATAAGACCTTAGGTTAATTAATAAATACATTTTTAAAAGGAAGGTACTTTGAGGTAAGTATGGGGAGAGAAATACTTTTTGGGGTTGTTAATAACAAATAAAGCTTTCCAAACATTCAACAAGCTACAGAAGAAAAAAATGTTAGCAAACTAGTTAAGTGTAAAATTTACAGATACTTTGAGTAAGTTGAAGAATATCCACACACCTTGAGAATATTGATGCTGAAGAAAATGTCTGCTTTCTTTGGAAATAACTTTGGGGATACTCTTACATTAAAGTATTATAATGTACCTTTAAATAGTTGAAGATAAATTCTCAATTAAAGACTGAGCCTATTTAACAAGAAGAGATTAGCAACTATTGTTCCAGTCCCTGATCAAACTCTTCAGAGACAAATCTTCAGGTCTTAACAGAGGAAGATTGCAATGACCTGTTTATGCATTGAATATTTGGTAGTAGAATAGCAAGGATTTCTCATCTAGACCTTTACTAATGATAAACTCCTGCAGAAATAGTTCACTCCACATTATCTAGTTAATCTGTACCAAGTCCTGGAAAGTTAGGTTTAGATAAGATTCTCATTTCAGAGTGATAAATTGAAGTATATAAAATATCTATTAGCATTATATCATGAATTAGAGCTCAAAGAAAATACAGTTTTTTTCAGTACCTCCCCAGAGTTGGCCTCAGTCAAAGCAAGATAAGCAATTGCCTGTTCTGAGATCTGAGGGGCACAGGGGAAGTCCTTGTATTTTCCCACCAAAAACATCTGTAATGTATTATTTGAGAACAACAAGATTCTTGGTGACCACTTGAACCTAATGTAAATATCCTCAAGAGGATTAATGCATTACTATTTCAAGGTTTGTTAAATGCAGCAAATAGATTCCCTTTTAACTACTTAATGAAATCCTGGCACTCAGGAAATTCGATTAGGAACATCTACTTCCATGTACTAAGGGCAAGTTGTGAAGATCTACCCAATGAGATGTTGGAATGACAAAAGGCCCTTATACATTAGGGAATGAGTGAAGAATTAAGAGGTGGAGATGGAATAATCATTTTAAAATTATGGTGGTTGAAAGAAATTGTATCTGCTGCTGAGATTTTCCAAGACCAATCCCTGATGAAAACATGATTCTCTAAGAGACAATACAAGGTTCGATCCCTCTAGACTGTGCGTGCCTTTCTCATTGAACAATGTTATGACTAGAATATGTGTCTTCCACACCAGAATGTAACCTTTTGGAAATAAAAAACTACTCATTCATTCAACATATTTGTTAAGCTGCCACTATCTTTTGGTCATTCTGATACAATAAAGAAAACTTCAGGTCCTTCTCCTTAAGGATCTCAAGGACTGCTGCCATTCATTCTTATACTTTCAACACCGACAAGAATGATAGACATGCCCAAACAGTTCAAATTCTCTTGTTATAAGGTATTAGTTCCATTTTTCTTTTCAGAAAAGGAGGATACTTGTCCAGTTCATAAAGTAATACAATTAATTTGAAGAAATGTTTAGAGACCGCTGTACCAAGAATTTCTTCTGTAAATACCCAAGTAACAATTGGGCAAAACTGAGTGTATCTAGTTATGTAGGTAGGAAACGTGTCACTAGATGCTATATGCTTAGGACCTATACAGTATCTAATCACACTGTAAATTCTTAATAAATATTTTATGACTGAGTAAATGTAGACTGCCCTGCCTTTACCACTGGATATGCGATCTCAATAAAGAAATTCAATCGGTTTGAGTGTATTTTGTTACTTGTAAAGGCAAAAATCCTTGCTCTGACTCCCTCTCAATGTTTATGTTCTGATCAGATCAAGTAGGGAATACTTAAAACTGTAAAGGTAAAAGTATAAAAGGCCATATGTTTCAATATATTGTGTATACATTAAACACATAATATAATTGTAAGACTGCGCCCCTGAAATATGGAGAATGATGGAAACAAGCACATTTCGCTTTTCTTCTCTGCCTTTATGTTCCATTTGATGTGGAGCAGTAGAAAGCTCAACTCGAAAGCCGAGACTCTGGGTCAGTGTTAGACAGGGTGCCTGCAAATGTTGAGGGTTAGCTCTGAGAGGTCCTATGACAGATATTCTTAGGCCTGCACTGTTGAACATGAAATAGCCACCTAGCTTTATGTGGCTATTTATATTTAGGTATAAATTAATGACAATGAAATGCTGTTAAACATTCAGCTTCCCAGTAACACCAGCCACATTTCAAGGGCTTACTAGGGAAAGGCTGCCATAGGGCACAGCACAGCTGTACAACTCGTTCATCACAGTGAGAAGTTCTACTACAGCATCGGCCAGTTGTCACAGGGCTGCGCCCTGAAGTATTAAATTAGATTTTTGCTTTTGGTATAAGATATGCATTTGGGTTATACCTAAATTTAATTACCATAAAAGTGGAATATGAAAAATGTAGTTCTTTGGTGGGAATAAACTGTATAGCTACTCTGAAGTCTTTAAAGTGTCAGGAAGCATTATGTCAATTTAGCTAGTTTAACCCTGCTACAATACAAGCAATGGGAATTTAGAGTACTATTAAAGGCTATGCTGGAGGGAATCCAGAGGAATTCAAGAAGTCAATTCAGTATGATAAGAATAGATCTGTGGCTCACCCCTCTCTTACTCATTCCTTAAGAATAATATTGCATTTAATATAAAATATAATCAGAGCTCAACCTAGTACAGGCATCATTGTTTCACAATAGATTATAATAACACACGTGTATCCCCTACATGCGTTTTATTTCATGCTATCCACTTCTGAATAATCATTTCCTTTAGTGGTTTAGTGGGGATCATATAAGTAAGTAGAGTTTGAAAGAAAACATTTTTACATTTATCAAAATACCTCACAATAGAACATTCTCTATTGCACCTCTCAGTTGTTTGTTTTTTTACTCAAACCATAGGGAGTCCTTGACTTTCCCGAGTGATCCATTTAATTATTGAACACTATAACTTTTATTTTTTTTAGTTCTAAAGTGGAAAAGGGCAGCACGATCCTCCAGAAGACTCCAGAAGAAAAGGTTATCTAGTCTTTGTTTCAACATTTCCAGTCATGTTTTTTTAAATCACCCATATTCATTTAGGTTTTCATGCCATTAACACTTTTTCTTACACTGGATTGAAATACCAGTTCTACCCATTGATCCATCCGTCATCTAAGTCTGTCTTGGTGCACAGTGAAAGTCTTACCAACCTTCTTCCAGATGACAGCACTTCAGTTACTTTAAGATAACTGTCATGCCTCACTGCTTCCAAGGCTCCTATTTTTCCAAAGCTAAAACATCATTGGGATGCTCCTCAAGCATTCCTTCCTGCCCAAACCTTCTTGTTTGAGGAGTCTTCTGTCAGTAGGACTTGGGGATCATTTCTTTACTCCTAGTGATCCTTCAAAATTGTAAGTGCCAGCCCTGAGTTATTTACTACCCTAGTCTTCATGCAGCTGTAGAAAGCAAAATTAACAACCTCAGTCTCCTTTCTGCCAACCAGGAATATATCAGGGAAGTCATTAACATTGGCCAGGTAGTAGGTGAACCTCTGTTTTCTGCCTATAGATAGACATCAGGAAGTTTGAATGTTGCTAAATGATGTAGTTACTCTCAAGAAGCCCATTTATGAGTGAGACAGCTGGCAAAGTAACAATAAGAGGGAAAAGAAATGCATTTGTAGGTAATTATGACCTTGAGTGTCATACTAAGAAGGGAGAAAAGGGCAAAAGCATTGAAAGCAATAATGTAAAGAAGTAAAAAGACATCACATAAGAGCAAGAGACACTCCATCAAGGAAAAGCTGGGTAGATTGGACATCAATAAGCATGAAAAACATTATGAGAAAAGAAATTGGTAAAGAAATATAAATGAAAAGCTGCAATTTGGATAAAATTATTTCTAACCTGTGTATACTATGAATGACTAACAGCCTGTAAATACATATAACATATAAATTAGTGAAAATAATTAAAAACCAATGTGAAAAGCAAGCAAAGGTTTTGAAATCCTGGGAAGGAAATTTAAACAGCCAAGAAAAGATTCTAAACTTTAATTGATTCACAAAATTTAATCAATTCCCCTCAAAAAACTAAAAATGGAACTTCCTTTTGACCTAGCAAGATTATACCCTAAGAACCCTGAAACACCAATCCAAAAGAACCTATGCACCCCAATGTTCATAGCAGCACAATTTACAATAGCCAAGTGCTGGAAAGAACCTAAGTGCCCATCAGTAAATGGGTGGATCAAAAAACTGTGGTACATTTACACAATGGAATACTATGCAGCAGAAAGAGAGAAGGAACTTTATGCTAAGTGAAATAAGCCAAGTGGTGAAACTCAAATACCATATGATCTCACCTATAAGTAGAACCTAATCAACCAAACAAACAAGGAAAATATAACCAGAGACATTGAAATAAAGAACAAACTGACAGTAACCAAAGGGGAGTAGGGAGAGAACAGAGGAAAGAAGGGGAAGTATCATCAAGGAACATGTATAAAGGACACAAGGACAAAGCCAAAGGGGGCAATGATTGAGGGTGTGAGGTAGGGGTGGGGGAAAGTGGTGGTAGGAAAATGGAGACAACCGTTCTTGAACAGTAATAATAATAATAAAATGTAATCAATGGAAATTGCAGCTATAAGATTTGCAATGCGTATGTTAATATAAGTATTAAACAATAACTCATTCATTGCCAGTAAGAATCTAAATTAATGCACCAACTAGGAGAACAATTTTACCATGTCGCATTTGTTTGAATAAGTGTAAATCATAAACAATCTAAGCATTTACTGAGAATGAGGGAGAATGTATATCTGATGTAATCACACAGTCATATATGCTACAGTGTTTCAAATCAATGGAGTAGATTTCCTTGTGTTAATGTCATTAAATCTTAAAAATATCATTGAGTAAAAATATGTATTTAAATCTTAAAATACAAGGGTAACTTTGGAAGAAAACCAGTAAACCACTGAGTGAGGAATACATATCAAAATCCAAATGGGATTATTTTAAAAGAGAGGCAAGTGCTTAGTATCAGAAGAGCTATTCAAAGAGTGCGTTGAATTTTTTTGTGTCAATTTTTTATGTCTTTAAAAATATACCTGAAGAAAATACTTTAAAAATGTTAAAATTATTTAGGCTAAGTGATGGTTTCTATAATTGTATTAAAATTTGTATAAGTTTTAATAAGTTATTCTCATATTGTTGGTATAATGAATATTTACAATACAAAATACACAAAACAAAATAATTACCAAAATGGGTATATGAATTAAACCTCTAAGGATAATAATTATATTGCGAAGATAAAAGAGAGCTTTGCTTACTCAATATAGTATAACATTATTCAAATTTTTGCAGTGAGTTTTCATGCATTTAGCTTCATTAGTGAAAAATTGAACCTTACAAATGTAAAATAAAATAATACCTAATAAAATTTTATAAATGGAAAATAAATATATATCATTATATATATAATTTTAAATTTATATTTTATTTATTTATTTACTTACTTATTTATTTTACCTGCCTGAAGCCTACACCCAAAATCCTAGATGCTGGCTGCCCATGAATAATGTGAGTGCAGTAAATGCTGAAACATGACTTTCTGGTCATCCTACTTACGGGACATTTTTTAAAAATCCACTTGCCCTTCTTTATAATCCCTTATGTCACTTTTAACTTGTGACACACCTAAAAATAACATTTCAAGTTGGGTGTAACCCACCTAAATTAACACTAAGGCTGGAACACTCTGTGTTCCCAACAAATATTTTATAAACACAAACTAAGATTATATTGGCCTTTATTGTACCTTCATCCTATAGTTGCCCCATATTGTGCTTATATTTAAGCACATGACCTGATTAGTTTTCACAGATGATATTGGTAAGTCGGTACTCAGTGTGTAGGTTCACCATCTTCCTTAATACTCATCTAGTCCTAATATACCGTGGTGTGGCAACCCTTCCTGTACCAATCAGTGTCTCTTAGTCTCCACTGAAGAAGTAGACTTCTGCAAGTTGACCCAGATGTGTGCTGTAGGTCCATGCCATTCCAGGGAAGTTGAATGGAAGGAACATGTGACTTAAGTTAAACTGCAGCCAATTTGTTATTATGAGGGAGACACAAAGTGGAGAGCCGAGAATGAGATAGTCAACAAGAAATAATTCAGAGCTGCTGTGATCAAATTATTAACTTGACACTTGAGCTTTTAAGTTAATGAAAAAAATTAATATCTGTCATTATTTTAAAGAACAGAGTTGAGGCTTCATTTAATTAGAAATGAAAATGTCCTGGGTAATAACAGAATTTGATTCAAGAAAGAGGAGTATAAAATGTAACAGGCCCTAAATGTGGAAGGATTGCAGTTAGGAGGAAACAATAAAGTGAGCATACTGTGTTTAAAACCGGCAATCTCTGCTATTAGTTTTCTTTCAAACAATGGTTTATTATTCCTTGATTAGCAGAGCATGTGCTACAAGGCTATCATATTAAGATACTTGGCAGGAAATTTCCAATATGCTGGATTGTGTTGGTTACTCATAGCCCTAGTGAAGTGCTGCTGAAATAAATATTTGCATTAAAGCTGACCGTTCTGAGATCAGAGAGGAAGAGAATCTAGCTTTTCTGGGAAGAGGCCTTTCTGAAAAAAAAAAAAAAAAAAAAAAACTGTAATCCAAATTGACTGAGAATGGGAATCTGATCATTTACACATATTAAGGGTTTCAAAAGCCAGATCTCTGTCCAATCGGCTAGTACCAGCAAAGACGAGGATGATGCAGACACAGTAGAATCAAGACTGGGGCCCAGGATGGGGCCCAAGAATAGCAAGCCCAGCTCCAAAGCATCTTTGTCAAGTTTTCTCTGCATTATAAAGGTGTCCAGATTAAGTAAGGAGACATGACTGGGTTCAACCTACAGCAAAATGCAGATGAGTCTTGCCTCTGCACCTAGCCTGTGTTTTTACACAGTCCAGTGCAGTGGACATCAAAACAACCTGGGTGCTAAGCAGTGCAGCTTACACCGAGGCTGACCATCAACAGACAAAAAATCCAGTGCTCTGTCTTAGGCATCAAGACGATGATGAGACAATGTCTGGCTTTGGTGGTAGTACAGGACAGCAAATTCACCAGAACCCACATGTTTTTAAAGGACTTGTATATCCAAAGGAGCCCCAGCCTGACTTACCCGGGTTGTTTATGCTCAAGTCAGAGGGCCACCTGAGTTTTTTATCACATAGCAACAGGAAATGTGCTACAAAAGCAGCCAACACTCAGACTTTCCCCTGAGTTTTTGAGTAGTCAGTCCCTATTCTCCATTTCAACTGAAAAGATACAGCCTGTCTGAGTCATTTTGCATCGTTACTATGTGACAGGTGCTAAAACCTTCCCATCTTGTTACACTCTCCCCAGGAATTTGTTTCTAAAAAGTTAGTAAATTTTCAGTACATGATGACTATGAAGTGGCAAATGGATTAGCAGCTCACATAACTCTTGGCAGGCTGACCTTTTATTCAGTGATTTGTTCTGGGAAATAGTATTTGAAGGATAATGTATATTCAGCTCACAGCAAAAAAAAAATAGTGAGACAGATCATTCACTACATTATTAAAGATATGGAATGTAACAGAATAGCATTCATTCTAATGATTTGGGAGGGAGCTGTGTGTCTGTTCCCAGATCTTTAGGGTGGAGGTCTGAGGAAGCCAGGAGAGAGCTGATAGCTGTGCCCTGAGATCTGTGTCTTCTATAAATCACATCTTTTGAATTCCTTACCTCTAACTGCTCATAATTTGTGAGACTTTTGGGTAGGTGAAGCATTTTGCAAGTATGAAATGCTACTAAAATGTATCATTGTTGGAGGTAAGCAAAAAGAAAAAACTCTAGTGCCAGCCTTTATCAAGCAGAACCATTTATTTAACAAAGCATGTTTTCTTTAGGAATGAAAACAAGGCTCTGGAGAATCCTATACTATGTCTATAACAATATAGTAAAGTAACACTGTCTAATTAAAGTCACACATTACCTTTGAATCAGAACTCGTGACTATTGACACCAATTAAATTGTGGCACATTGCAACAAAGCATTTGGTTGAATAAATTATTTAAGAGAAATACAAAGTCATGATAGGATCTTGGCTTCAATAAAAGAAATTATTCTGATTTATCTTTGTCTTCAGTGAAATAATTTTAAAAACCTCCCTTATTTATTCCTATTAAAACCCACTTCACAGATAAATTGATACAGGAAAACATTTGCTTTTTAAAAGGCATAGTGGTGATATCCCCTGCCTAATTTTCTAAGCAGCTCCACAGGCAAAAGCAGAGCTTAGCCACAGGTCTCCTGACTCCGAGATGAGAGTTCTTTTGCATTGACTGCTCTGAGTGTGTTGATGGATTACAACACACACACACACACACACACACACACACACACACACACACATATATTGATGTGAGAGCAATTATGCCACATAGAAGAAGCAGCCAGTTGCCTTGTTGACTTACGGAAACCAGGCATCTGTGTTTAGCAGGGCTACAACCCTCAGAGAATCTCTGTGTGGGCTTGTGTTCCCCTTGTGAATCTGAATTTTATACATTTATCAATAAAGAAGAAAGAGGATATTGCTTGTGGAGAGCAGAGGACCAGCTCTACTGGAGATGGAGAACTTCTAACCGAACAAGCGATCTCAAAGGTGTAGGCTATTACAAGTCATGTTAGGAAGACTAGAGTCTTTGTGTTAAATGAGTTACCAGGCCAAGGATAACTAGTTTCCATTTGAAAAGGCATAGCTTTCTAGATTTCTGCAACATTTCCAGGATATCTGCAACAGATAAGTCTTTGGAATGTTCTGGGTTGTTGATTTCCTAGAATATTTAATACTTTTTAGCATTGCTTTTCCAGATTTTCTTGAAAACTGTATTTGGAAAACTCAGAATGTTGAAGGTCAGAAATCATCTACATTTCACAGAAGGGAAATCAGAGATCTTGAGCTTGTAGATTGTGATGATTAATTTTCTGTGTCAACTTGACTAGACTGCTGGGTGCCAGCTATTTTGTCAGGCATTATTCTGGGTGTTTCAGTGAGTGTTTTTGGAGAGCATGAACATGAAAACTGGTAGACTGAGTAAAGCAGATTGCTCCCCATAATGTGGGTGGGCCCCATACAATCGCTTGAAGGCCTGAATAGAACAAAAATTGTGACCCTTCCCCAAGTGAAAGAATTCTTTGGCTTGAAGGCATTAAAACTAGAACATCAATTTTTTTCTTGCCTTCAGATTCAAACAGATACAAAATAGTTGTTTACTAATTAATGGTAGAAAAACAAGGGGAATAATTCCACATATGTGTATGTCTATGTGTGTGTGTTATGTGTCATTGCATTGGCTCTGATTCCTAGTGACTCTGCAAATGAGGGATGTCTACAGCGTCCTGTCCTCAGCAGCCCTGCTCAGCTCCTGTAGCCTCATGCCTGTGGCGTCTTTGATGGAGCCAACCCATGTGATCGTTGGTCTTTCTCATTCCCTGTTGCCTTGTTTCCCCAGCATTATTTTTTTCCCCCATAGAACTCTGCCTTCTCATGATATGTTCAAGGGACAGCTTCAGTTTAGTCATTTTTCCTCCAGTGATGTTTCAAGTTTCATGTACTTTAGGACCCATTTTTGTTTTGTTTTGTTTTTCAAGCAATCCAAGTCTTAATAGAGCTCTCCTCCAACACCATATTTCCATATTCTTCCCTATCACCTTCTTCACTGTCCAGTTTTCATATTCATACAGAGTAACTGGGGACTCGAGGGTGTGGAGGACCTTAGCCAGTGCTCTAATTTCTCATGCAACTAAAGAGATGCTCACGGTGATGCAACAAAGGCTTCTACCTTATATGGAGCAAGAAATGCTGGCTGTTCAAGCCAAATTGAGAAAAGGAAACATTCACTGGAAATTCAAGTGCTCTGAAGAAATTCAGAAGGTTGGTCTATGTTTTATAGACCACAGTAAAACCTTTGATGCGTGGGTCATGAAAAGCTATGGGTCGTTCTGAAAGAAATGAGCGTGTCTCAGCACTTGATTGTCCTGGTGCGTAACCTGCATTGTGGATGGGAAGCCACTGTCAGGATGGAACATAGAGAGACAGGATGGTTTCCTAGAGGCGAAGCTCTCAGACAAGGGTGCCTTTACCTCCCTGTTTTGTCTCCCTCTGTGTATGTACTTTCATTAAATGGACTCTATTCTGCTAAACCTAGAAGTGGACATGAAATTACTAGACTCTTCCTTATACCTCATACACAATGCTAGTTGACCCTCTTCAGAAAGATCTTTACCCAAGTGAGATCATGATTTTCAGATTTCTGTCCCAACCCTCACTTATCACTTAGGAAATATTTTGAAGAATCCACCACTTTTAACAGTTTAAACATTTCTTGGCGAATCCCTACAGAGTCATTAAGAACTGCAACACATTTAGAAAAAGAAGTGGGTTTTTGTTTGTTTCTGAACATAAGTAGAAAAAGCACTTGAAGGAGAAAGAAGTTTATAATGAAAGTACGAACAGTGTGGAGAGCCAGTTTGAAAAGGCTTTTCAATGTAGCACAATTGGCTCCATACAAACCTAGGAAAAAGAGTGGGTGGCAAAGAATACATTACTAATGTCTGAGAAGCTAGAAGAAAGCCTGAACAAGCTAGAGCTCCCTTAGGAGCAAGGCACAGTTTCAAAACAAGGTCCTTGTCGGAGGGTCTGTTGTTTCTGCCTGACCAACATGGATTTATTTGGTGGGCTGCCAGTCATGTTATCCCTCTGGCTTCAATAAGTTTCTAGCAATGGCCACGAGACTCCTGAATGCCCATGCCATATTTTATATATGGAGTCAGGTGAGAGAAGCGCAGTCTTCCTTCTGAGATGACAAACATCGAATTTTGTAAGCCTGGAGCTATTGGCAGGCACACTCCCTGTCCATTTCTCATCCTGGTACCCGGAGAGGAAATGACCCCCACACAAACAGATAAACAGGAGTGTGGAAGGGAAGGGCTCCCAGGGGCACCATTCGAGGCCCTGGAGTTGTGGGCGCCAACTCCATCCCTGGACTTCAGAGTGGGGAGACTCACATTTTCCCCTGAAACCACTGAGGTTCAGCTTCCTTGGTGGCATACGAAGTCCCAACACAGCTGTCTTTTAGGTTGAAGAGGCCAAGTTGTCTGCTGATGTGTACTGCATTATTCTTTTTAAAGTCGTAAATGTAAGGAGGACTGATTGATAGTGTATCATTTCTACAACATCACCTTTAATGTGTGGAAGGAGCTCAGGTCCAAGCACACATGTCAACAATTCTGTTTTCTTTAAGTGTAAAGGTTTCATCAAATACTATTTGTATAACATTTAACTATGAAAAGCAGTTAAATAATAATTAAAATTGGGATTATTACCACAGTAATTGTTTAACAATTTTGCAAGGGAAGTTTCATTGAAAACAAGGAAGGAAGAGTACACAGTGTGCAGCCCGGTAGCCTTGGGTTATGTACTTAGGCGACTTGCAATGAAAATTTCCAGATTGAAATGACTGGGACAGAGGCACTGAAATTGTGTTATTGAGTGTTATGTTGAGATGGTAAATTGTGACAAGTTACCTGGATGTAAACACATGGATTTTGTATATCTCTAGGCTATTTTGGAGCAGGGAATGTATTTGTAATTTATTGAGGCTTTCCTCATCCCTTTCACTGTCTATAATTTAGGGTGTGGTTGAGTATTGACATGGCCATCAGGGAAGCTAAAGGAGAATTATTATTGGCTACCTTTGCCTCCTGTTTAATAAAGATGAAAATAATTGATGGGAATAAATTTGATAAATATTCATTCAGGTGAGGCTAGAATTGTAGGTTTCTCTATTTCCCATTATCTTTTCTTCAGTAGTCCTTTAAAAAATGGACAGATGTTATACTTTTTATCCCAGAGATTAAAGGGGATTATTAAGTTTTTGTCTCCAACTTCACCTTGCAGGTTTGAATAAAGAGAACTTTTTAGAGGACAAAGTGTTTTTAGAAACACCTTGAAAGATAATTTTCTTTTGATTACATTAGAACATTTATCAACATAAAAGTAATAATTCCTTCCAGGAACAAAGTGAGAGGATTTATAACAACCTTTAAAAATAATTTTATTCATGATGGGTTTTAGTCAAAGCAAAGCACTGTAAAATATTGATTCTCTGGGTATAACAATAGAGAATATTATTACATGAGGGGAAATTTAATTTATTTTAAATTAAAATAGAAATTCATCTCAAAGGTCCTTATATTTTTAGCTGTCGATTCAAGTATTTTTGTTTTAAATTAGCCTTTTCAATTTTTTCCTTTTATTATTTCACTGTATTTAAAAATTTTTGATAGAATAACCTGCTGTAGTGGATGATTCTGTGTATATAAATGAGTGGCAAACTATTACAAATACATATAATTATTTTTGAAAAGTATTTTTTAATCAAAGCAAATGTTTTTGCCAATAAGAGTATAAAGTAAGGAAAAGTATACTATCAAAAATAATTTAGAGACATTTCATGATACATTGAATTTGGATCAAAAGAGTGATTTTTAACCCTTCTGAGTCACTGATAAACCTGATAAAGTTTATGTATCTATTGCCAGAAAAACGCATACATATGTCTGGCATGTATACCATTTATTGACCATTTATCGGGGATACATGAATGGCTAATTTAGATATGAGATTTAGAACTGATTTAAAGTCAAATCTGCTTTTTTAAGATTTTATTTATTTGTAGAGAGAGGGGAAAGGAGGGAGAAAGAGTAGGAGAGAAACATCATTGTGTGGTTGCCTCTCACACACCCCCTACTGGGTACCTGGCCTACAACCTGGCAGGTGCCCCAACTGGGAATGGAACTGGTGACTCTTTGGTTCCCAGGCTGGCACTCAGTCCACTGAGCCACACCAGCCAGGGCTAAAGTCAAGTCTGTTTATAATGTTAATTGTAAAATTTATCAATGCCATCCTTATTTGATAATGCATATGGATGGATTAAAAAGCTAAAACAACTTATTCTAAATGAATGAAGAGTAGATTATTGATTTATTTTCTGGAAAACATGTTTAAAAATATTAAGAAATATGACAAATATTTCCAAGCCAGAACTCTTATTGGAAAGATAGATACAAATTACTTTTTTGCAATGAATCATTTAAAAAGATGTTCTACTCTTCTAAAAATATTTGACTTATATTTTCATGTTATTAAAAATAAAACTTTTCCACATATGATGCAAATGGGAAAAATTTTCCATATCATTGAAAACAGAAAGAACTCATTAGGAACAAATGCTAACACGGACTTGCTTACAATTTAGAATATCATCAATTAGTGGATGTTTGCAATTACTGGATATCCTCAATGAGCTTATATTTGCAAAGAGACAAAACTTTGCAAGTGTGGAGGAACACATACACACACATACATACACATACTTCAGTGCTCTGCTTACTGATTTTTCCCTTTTATTTTATAATTACAACATATAACATGGGTTTCAGAGTAGACATGCTGGAGTGAAAACTTGGATCTCCCACTAAAAGGCAAGACACTTATTCCCGTCAGTTTCTGCACCTGTAAAAGTGGGTGTCTCTCCTGTAGTGAGGTGGTCTGCTTCAGAAGGCTTTTAAGGGCCTATTGTGACACCTGGAACATATTTAACATCCATATGTTAACTGTGAATAGTGCTGCAACTCCACTCTGATAACAGTAGTAGTAGCTCTCGTAGTTAATAATGTTTAATATGATCAAAATATCCCCACAACTTTTCCTAAGGAATAGAGGATAGAGAGAGAGACAGATGTATGTGCAAACACAGAGAGCATACAGGTCTGAAACTCTGGTCCAGGGGCCTCTGGAGGTCTCCCAGGTCCTCCCATGAGGTTTGTGATGTCAAAACTATTTCCATCATGATGCTATGACATTATTTGCCCTTTTTACCTTTATTCTCTCACAAATGCAGAGTGAGTGTGCTAAGGCTGGAAGGCAGAAGCAGGTATGAGAGTCCAGCTATCCTCTATTAAATAAGACATTAAAGATATTTGCAAAGTGCAAAACAATGTCACTCTTCTCACTAAGTTATTATTTATTTTGGAAAATACAATTATTTTTACAAAATATGTTTTAATGTAAATATGTGATGACACCTTTATGGTTGTTTTAAATGATTTAATAAGTATAGTAAATAAATACATCTCAGTTTTAATTTCAAATAACCATGAATAAATAAAATCCCTATAAACTGAGTAATTTTGGTGTCATCTGTGGAAAAGTCTTGAAAGTAAAAAGACTATGGACTGCTACTCTGTAGACTGGTTTGCAATGTGCTTCTCATTACTTTACCATCTATCAAGAACATTTATCCATGTCATGTCAATATATTTACATCTATAATTTTATTCCTATATGGCCGAATAATATCTCGTTGTTTAAATGTACCAAATTTATTTAACCTAAATGTAAAAGGACTGATTTTTTTAACCGAGAAGATACCACTTATTAGTGTATGTTTTCTTAGGGGAGAGAGGAGAGCTTGCTGAGGTTATAAGAACAAATTTCCCAACAAGTCTGCACAACTGACTGTGTTCAATTTGTTTTGTTTTGTTTTGTTTGAGGTTTTATCACCATGTCAGTTCCCTAAACACACTTGATAACCACGAAATTGCCTAAGGAAAATGAAAGGTCTGTCATTAATTAAGCATTTTCTTATCAGCTCCAACAGAACTCAATAATGGCTATGGGGAAAGAAACCAATGGGAAATACCAAACATAATTGCCCCAAAGTCCATGAGCACCTAATCACTGTACGTTTAATCAGTAACAGAGAGTTGCCTCATATTTCACTAAACTGATAAGACAGATGTAAGCCATGCAAATCCAAATTATAGGTTAGTTATGAATATTATTCAGTGGTGCTGCATTTAATCTTGAAATCTGTAAGTTTTTTTTTGAGTTCTATCAGTGTTTGTATATTTATGAGACTGAAATGCTAAATCTGGGTGTGTGATCCAGATTTTCAGAGGTCAGCTCATGCTTAGATCAGCGTCTCAATGTCAGTGAGCAACCCAACGAAAACTCAGTGTTGTGGAGAATAACATTGTAAGTAATTTAAGTTTAAATTTATTGTATTAAAAAGAAAATATCTTCGTTATGTTTATATGTTTGCTATTCTTCTATAAAAGGTCTATTTTAAGTCACAACACATATTGTGGCTTAAATCAATATAAAGTTATTTTTCTATGATTCTAGAGTTCAGGATTTTAAAATCTTGTTCAACGTGAGAGTGGCTGTGTTCCTTCTGGGGACTTCAAGAGAGAGTCTAGTTCCTTGCTTTTTGTAGTTTCTGGAGACCACTTGCAGTATTTGGCTAGTAGCCCCTTCCTCTGTCTTCAAAGCACTTTCTTCCAAGGACTTGTGGTTTCACTGGGCCCACCTGGGTAACCCAGGATAACCACCACATTGGAAGGCCCTTAACTTAATTATATCTGCAATGCCCCTTTTCCCACGTAAGATAACATACTCACTAGTTCAAAACTTTAACGTGTGAATATCTTTTTTTGGTGAGGTACATCATTCTGTCTACCAAATTGTTTAATGCTGACCAGGTAACTTTTATTTAGAAAGATTCTTGATAATTAATTATATATCTCAATCCCTAAAGCACCTACTATAAAATATATTTAATAAATTACTCAAAGTACCTGCAAACTGAATCAATTGTATGTATTTCACTTAATTGCTACAGAATGTGCTGGTAAATCAGGAATACCAGTTGATTTGCCAGAATACAATGAACATATCTACCCCAAATCTTGCTTTTGAGTTTCATTCGCCTACTTTGTTGCCATTCACAGAATGTTGACTCATTCTTCAGATATGTATTGAGGATCAGTTAGCATGGAAAAATCACCATGTTAAAAAGAATGGTATAGCACAAATACTTTTCAGCAAAGAAAGGTGTAATGTTTGGGGTGGGGGAATTGTCTGTATTTAGACACACAAATACCGTTGTAAGTGCTTACACAACAAAAACATTTCAAAGGAAGTATCTATTAGTAGAGAGACAAGCAGTACAAACAGTCCAGACTGGAAGTTTAGGAAGAGAGAATCTGTTGCTGCGAAGGGTTCGTGAGAGTTCTGTGGCAGCAGCAGGGCGGGCCTGCAGGAGCCTGCCCAGAGGGACCCGGCCATCTGGCTGTTCCCCGGGAACTGGCAGGAGACTCCCAGGTGCAGGTAACCACCGGGAGGGGCGGCCCCAGTCACAGGATATCCGGCCCCTTTAGCTGAACTGGATGGTTCCAAAGAGTATTGAGAAATAGTTAGAACACTAAGGTTTGACTTGACTAGAAAATGTCTTTTTTAAAAATATTTTTTCATTGTATTTTTTCCCATTATCATATATCCCCCTTATACTCCCTTTCCCCCCAAATCACCGCATTGTTGTCCATGCCCATGAGTCCTTTTTCCTTTTTGTTCAATCCCTCCAAGACAGGTACAGATTTTGGATATTACTAATTAGATAACCAGAAAAGAGAACAATAAAGATGAAAGAAACAAGGTGAAAGAGAGGCCAGTTAGCAAGATGTTTACCTTTTGAATGTTGCTAGCTGGGTGAGGGTGGCCATGGCTCCCATCCTTTCTGCACTCAGTATTTCAAGTGGAAACAAGTATTACCTCCACAACCACAAAACAAGGCTCGCCCATCCCATCCTCATGTTCTTTGGAGGATTATCTGGGATCGTACATGCTGAAATGCTTGTAAAGCAGCATAAAGTTAAAGGTCTTTATTAAAGTAGTAAGGAGAGGATTAATGCCCTATCGTAAGCAAATCTTTATTGCTAAGATGCCTGTTGACAGAAATGCATCCTAAGTAAGGACAATCATCTTTCGGCCTTAGGGAAAATGTCATAAAAAGAGAAAGAGGAGAGAAAGCTGAGACAGAGAGCTTATTAAATTCCTTTTCTTTTTATAGTGCTATGAAACAGTAAGTTGTTTTATCCCTCAGTTTAAGAAAACAGACAAATAATACAAAAGCAGGATAAAGACATATATGCTAATGAACCAGACTTTTACAGTGAGTTCTCTTGATTTGATTCAGGTCTCCTGAGTCTGGTACCCTTATTCAAAACTATTTTAATACCAAAGATATATATATATATATATATATATATATGCTTTTAATATGTTCTCTTTGGTATTGTCTCTTCTATCCCCCATTAAAAAGGATAATAAAGAACAAACTCTGTTATACACACGTATCAATGGATACATTTTACATTCCACCAGCTTCAAGAGGTAACACTGGGAGTTCATGTCTCCCAGAACAAAATTTAGATTTATAGAGCTGTTCTGTGGGAACCCTTGAGTGGAAATGTTCCTTCATTAAAAAAAGGAATGTGATCAGCAGATTGGAATGCCGATTTCTTAGACACAAGGGTTCCCTTACAGTATTTTAATGGACTTTGACTTTAGGGTTCCCTTAGTTTAAGAATTTGTCAGGCATCAACACAGTTTCAGGCATTTCCAATAAGCCCATAAACAGATAAGAAAATATTAACAAGATGCACGAGATTGCATTTAGTTTAGATTTTCGAAACAACCTAAAATGTAACAGTATTAAACTAGGCACAATTTAAATTTCTGAACGGCAAAAAGCTCCTTTGAGATGGTTCTCTGGTTTTACTTCCACCCCTACGCCGGACCACGGGCAGGCTTGCCCACCTTTAGAGCCACACACGTGTGTCACGGCCCTCAGTGGGGACAGCGTGATTTCCTCCTGGAACATTAGTGAAGTCTGTTTGTCTTAGAAAATAATAAACTGAATATTTTCCATGGTTGCTTCCAAAGATCGTTGTCGGTCTTGATTCCAGTCTGGTATCGACTGCTCTTTAGTTGTTTGACTCTAGATGAGGCATGAGATATGTAGCATTACCGGGCACTTGAGACATGATAAGGCAATTGAGAGTAATTTGAAAACTATCTAATTACCAGCATCAGTTGCTCCTGTTTGTAATGGTGTTGGTAATAGACTAGTTTAGCAACACATTTCATCCGTTCACCACACACATATAGGAGAGGGTGGGGGCACTGGGGAGGGGGATGCAGAGGCCCTCCCCCATTAGGTCATAAAAAGTGTTTTGTTTTTATTGGATATTAAAAGTCAGGAAGCTGAGGGTTCAAGAGTTATGCCTCAGCTACCTCATTTAAAAAAGAAATGCATGAAAGTTATGAGAACTTGTCAAGATAGTTAAGATAAATATGCATTAGCACAATAAGGTAAAATAGTGCCATATATAAAATGCACTGTTATTATTAAATATATAAAATTTTTGTGAAAATCTTTATTATAAGCCAACTCAGCATAGGTTAGCCGCTGCGTATTCTATAAAGCATAATGAAAAAATGATTTGCCTAGAAGGATCTATTTGCTAACCCTTGGGATCTCTTTCCCTGAGTGCTAGCAGAGCAGTTTCAAACCAGAGAAAGGACTTATCGGAGGAACTCTTGTAAATAATCCGGCAGAGCAGGAAATCTGCACCTGGTCCTCCTTGAGAGTCTCTAATGAGTGACCCAAAAGGCTGTCCTTCTGTCTTAGCATCTATTCCTCACAATACTAACTCCTCTACTGGGATTTCTATTTGAGTTACAACAAAACATCATTTCTGTGAAAATACTTTTCATAATCATCACGACCATTGCTGGAGCACAGTACATGCTCCTAAGTCATTTACATGGGCTGTTCTATGGGCCTGGGCATCCTCTTTCCCCCATTCCCCTCCTTTTCCCAGTAAACATCTACACACTTGGTTGTTAACTTATTTATTCATTCTTTTACCTATGACATTCCAAAAAAAGTTTACTGGGAATGATGAGACAAATTGGCAGGCTTCCTGACATGGGTCCCACTAGAGGCCCTGTGGCTCTGGGCAAGTTCCTGAGCCCCCAGACTATGTGGGAACTTCTGTGAAAGATTTCCTGAATTCCTGCATGTCTTCTCCACTGCATATTTTCAATTCGTAGGCCTTTCCCAGGTAGAGGTAAGTTCCCAGGGCTGGAGCCTGCCTATCAAATGCATTACTTTATTCTCTGTTCCTTGTGCAGCACACTCTACAGTTTATGTGCTCAGCAAAGAGTTACTGAATAAATAGATACACACAGTTTACCTATACCATTGTATTGGATTCAAAAAATTATTCTGGAAGGCAGATGGGGTGATGCCCATTTTATATACGAAGAAGGAGAGGAAAGAACACGTACAAATTGCTCACAGTTACATAACAAGTACCACGAAGAGAGCTTTACTTCACTGGCGGCATGTCTGACTCCAAGCCCTGTTATTTTCTTTTGTTCCACCGTAAGAATACTTCCTTTGTACCAGAACTGGAAATTTAAAATAAAAATGTGGTGAGTACTTGTTTTACATGCAATTTATAAGGACTCCAGTTATATAAAAAGTAGTGTAGTTATATTAATAAATTTAAGGTTTCTCTAACAACATTTGTAAGTTGTATCTAATCATCGAAGTGTTCTCTGTTTTCTTTTTTTCATGTTTATCATCACTTTATCTTTTATATTCAGTACTTAGCAGTAAATAGTGATTAGTTTTAATAGATAAGGTTAACATTCTCACTGGCTTTTTGAACCTTAGACCTAAGTTCCATATTTTTCTTGTCTTTTCTCTCTAAATTTTTTATTGTATTTTTTCAAAAGTCAACCAATGAGCAGAGTTTCTTTAACTCATCTACCTAAACAATAGAAGTTTGAGGGGAGTAATCACATAAGGACAGAAGTCTGAGGAAAAATGATTTAATCAAGTTCTATTATGTGCTTACTCTAGGCAAGGCTTCAGCTCATTGAATTCTGACAAAACTTTTAGGAAGTGCGTATTATTTTATTTGCATCTCACCTGTAGGGGGGAAATGAAGCTTGGAGGTGTTCTGTGACTTGCTCAAGGTGAAGTCTCTGTGTAGTGGTGGAACAAGATTTATCGGCCATCGGAGTCTGAATTTTTAACAATGCCTAGGACAGTTTCTTGCTAGACCTCTACAAGCATTAAAAGTCAAGAAATGTTATCTTCAAAAGGCACCAGAGTTTTGTTACTTCATTATATATTATATTTGCTTATTACATAAAAGTAATTTCTTATTTCTTCTCAAATCTTAGAGCACAAGTATTGACTGAAGAAGGTGTGGCATGTGAGAGTCTCCACCCTCTCCCTTTCACATGTGCCACACCCTGTTTGAAATGGACAGGTTTGAAACAGTCCTCTGGGTAGGATTTGGCTCAGCAGAGGTTTGGGCTAGAGCTAGAGATGAAAAGTACAGCATGCATAAGGGCAGGAAAGCAAAGGATTAGGGTGCTCTTGTAGCCTCAGGTCATTTACTGAAAAAATTTTCCCTTCCACCCTCTAGTACTAGGTGGGGAGGATACAGGGAAGCAAGAAAAGCAGAGAGAAAATGAATGAATGGGAACATTCGGAGTATGTGCTTATCATCTTTCCTGAGCCAAGACCATAAATAAGGAACCACTTTCCCTTCCCTCCAAGTCATCCATATCACATTATGTTCTACATGCTTTGGTTGCAGGGTGTATTGCTCACTGCACACATTTGATTCATGATTCGGAACTCGATGATGAATCAAGAAAATATTATTTTGCCTGAGGTCGCTGTGGCAGGTTTGAAAATTCACTCGGGACAAGCAGGACTGTTGTGCATCTTTCACGGTGGTAAATTTAACGGTGCGTGCCACGTAGTGAGTGGAGGATGAAAAGAAGAGGGAACGGTTCGGTGTGTGGAGGCCGTGCCTACCACAGCAAGAGAAGAAATTACAAAGATGGCTTTGTTCGGTTTCGTTTGAAAGAATTTGGCTTTGAGGATAGTGGCATTTTGCTGTCACCGTGAGATAAATTTCTTTGGGAAAATAATTTCTTTTTTTTAAATTTTCTTTTTAATTTTAATTGTTGTTCTTGTACAGTTTTCTGTCTTCTACTCCCATCCCAGCCCACCGCCCCAGCCCTCCCCACCTCCCTCCCATATCCACCCCCCCTAATTTTTGTCCATGTGTCTTTTATATTTGTTTCTCTAAACCCTTCCCCTTTTCCCCTGAAATTCCCTCCCCTCTCCCCTACGGTTACTGTCAGCCTGCTCTCAATTTCAGTGTCTTTGGTTATATTAGGCTTGTTTGTTTGTTTTATTGATTAGTTTCCTGTTAAAAGTGAAATCATATGGTATTTGTCTTTCACCGCCTGGCTTATTTCGCTTAGCATAATGCTCTCCAGTTCCATCCATGCTGTCGCGAAGGGTAGGCGCTCCGTAATTTCTGCTGGTGAACAGTTCTCAAGGTGATCTGGTAGGCTTAGGGCTTAAAGGAGAAGTGTCAGCAGCAGAAATGAGTGTGGAGGAGAACCGTGTTGCTGCCTTCTGAGAACAGAGCTCAGGCTTCTGAAAATAAAGCTGAGGCTTTTGACATTTGGCACCATTTCCTCAGAGAAATTGTGTTCAGTTGCAGTTTAGACCTGAGCACTATTCCAGGTATGAAGATGGATAATTCAATTCTCTATTCAATAGTAACAACCCAGTCAAATGAATTCTTCCCATCATGAGACTGAGAAGGGGTCAGGACTTGTCCAAGTTTCTGGAAGAAGAGAGAGAATTTCGGTTTTTGGCATGGGTGTTGGGGGAGGGTTAGAAATATTCAAAATAACCTGTTGTTGAAACTAAAACAGCTGAAAATCAGTCTGGAAATTTTGGTAGGAGGCTGCTCGTGACATGATATTCCTAAGTGACTCAGTTACTCTGTCACCCCAGTAGCCTTCAAGTAAGGGGCTGTTTTGATTCCCATTTTACAAATAAGAAAATTGAGGCTTAAAAAGATGGTTGTTGTTGTTTTTTTCTCCTAATGTTCAAGAATTAAAAGTTGTCACAGATCCTGGGTTCTTATGAGGGATTTCCCAGATATCCATTGAGATTCTAAATTTTCTTAATGTTTTCATACTCAGCTGTACTTGGAGAACTCTGGATTAAACAAAAAAGGATTTTCTTTATTGCAAGACTGCATTGTGAATTCCAAGAGTAGGGTATAATAAGACACACGTGGTAGGTAAGTGTAACTATTAGTTACTGTCATTGTCTTAAACTAAACGCACAGCAAAAGATAATTTCATCTACCAGAGAGCACTGGTAGGGGAAATAGATATTTAATGACCTTGAGACTCCCCATTTAAATTTACTCGGTGGATTCATGAAGGTGCTCAGTAACTGAGGAAAAGTGCTGACTTCCGGCCAGACTGCCTAGGCTCATCACTCAGCTCTGCCATCTGCCAGCTGTGTAAACTCATCTGAGTTACTGAACTTGTGTGCGCTTCAGTTTGCTCATCTGTCAAATGGAGATAATAACAGTATTTGCCTCGTAGGAGTGTTATGAGGATTAAGTGAGTGAATATTCCTAAAATATTTAGAATAGTTTCCAGTACAGAGTAACCTCCATGTATGTGTTTAGTAAATAAACTGCAGAATTTGGCCTTGCTGATCTGTTATGTATTTAGATTCGAAAATAGAAGTTCATCTAGAGGAATTTTATATTTGAATGAATCATAACAACATGATAAATAGCAATTGGATGTTCATAGGTTTGATAATAACTTCTTTGATACTTTGCATAAATTTCTAGATTCACTTAAGTCCAAGAACACAGGTTTGAAATTCAGAAAGGACTGATTCTGCATGCTGTCACTTACAAAGCCAAAGAAAATTACCTAAGCCTCACTGAGTTTCAGATTTCTCACCTGTTCATCAGAAATGATTCATGTCTGGTATTTAGCCATGTTCATTAGTGCATTTCAGATAATGCATGTGAACTTCTGATTCACAGAAGGCATTTGATAAATTGTAGATACTTTTTTTTGTCCCTTTCTTATCACTTACAAGATGGTGCTGTTGTTTTAAATACAATGAACTTGGTGATTCACTGGCCTTTTGTAATACTAATCTTATATACTTAGTAATAAAGATTTTTTAAAGAAATTGTAAACAGCAACATAATTGCCAGTAAAGTTATTCTAGAAAATGTATGAAATGGGCTACAAATTATAGATAAGAATTTAAAGAACAATAATTGTGTGTGTGTCTTAATAAGTTCCTAACAACTTAATTGTCAATTTTTATCTAGCTGAATGCAAACTTTCTATATTATTTTCAATTATTTTATTTTCTCTTTTAGTTCAAGCCTTGGTAGCTTTAATCTGCTAACAGCTAGTAAAGATTTTAGCTGATTTATTGATATTTTAATATATCTTAACTAAATTGCTTGATTTTAAGAACTGTCCATTTAAGCTGAGCAAATGCTAATTTGGGATGCCTCTGCCCTCTCTCTAGTTCCTACCTACCATATTGTCCTGTGCATAATATGTACTTTTTTGCCCAACTTTCTGAGGAAAAAATAAGAATGTGCATTATACATGGGTAGTACTAATTCTATAGCTATATAAATGTCTTTAATTATTTTACTTGTGCATATGCATTAAAAGTATAACTCTAGAAAGCAATAATGATATCCATAGGCAAAATAACACCCTGGAATATGATAATTGGTTTTGTTGAATTTACAACAAACTTGCAATGAAAGCCGTTCTGGCCAATGATTCAGTGAAAAGAAATGAAGGGTGATGTATTATTATCCACAGAGTAAGACAAAGAATGCCGATTGTTATCCACGTGATAAGATAGGGGATGCCGACTCTATCACCACAGGGTGGACAGCACGACAATTCTCTTCACACACTGTAGGTGGGAGAAGTTTTTGGAAAATCCCTTGGAAAACGTTGAAACAGTTTTCATACACTGCAAGCTTTGATCTAAAAGCTATTAGACATGCTAGAAAGCATGGCAGCAGAGCTGCCAAGAGACACTCTGGACCTCCTCCCATAGAAAGTGTCGGTAGATTGCGGGGCAACGGAAGAAAAGCTCTGTCAGATGCCAGGACAGAAGAAGGCAATGAGAGGGAAGCCTCCAAAGTGGCCGGAGGTGGAGCAGGAGGTGAGGACCTGTCTCTGGAGCAGCGTCCAACTGGGGTTTCTGTTTCGACCGAGATGACCCAAGAAGAAGGTAAAAGGATTGCAAGAGAAAAAAACGTTGATGATTTCTCAGGGACACCTAAGTGCTGCTTTAACTCTATGAAGAGAGAAGGTTTGAGCATGAGGACATGAGTGAAACTTGCCTCAAAACTTCCAGCAGCCTATGAGAATCAAGTTTCAGAATTTCATCCTTACATTATCAGTCTTCGAAAGATGACAATTCTGAGCTGTCCCAATCGCCAATATGGATGAGGTCCCACTCACACTTGAGGTGCCATCCAACAGAACTGTGGGCATCAAAGGAGCAAACCCAGTGGCTGTTAAAACTAGTGGTTGTGAGAAAACACATGTTGTTCTAGCCTGTTGTACAGATGGGACAAAGCTGCTACCTATGATCATCTTTAAGCGAAAAACATTTCCGAAAGCAAAGATTCCAAGTGGAGTTATTGTCCATGTGCATGAAAAAGGATGGATGAATGAAGGAGGCATGAAAACCTGGTTTAACAAAGTCTGGTCACAAAGACCTGGGGGATTACTTGAAAAACCAGCTTTGCTTGTTTTTGATGACTTCAGAGACCACGTTACACTAAGTGCAAAAGCAATCGCATGAACTTGAAAACCCAACTTGCTGTGATACCTGGTGGGCTAATGAGTCAACTTGAACCTCTTGATGTGTCAGTAAACAAGCCATTTAAGGCCCTAATGAAGAAAAAGTGGATGTCTTGCATGCAGTCAGCTGGTAGTGATTTAACACCTACAGGCAGGATCAAGAAAGCATCCATCACCCAGGTTTGTGATTGGATCCTAAGATCAGTGTCAAGAAGGAAGTGGAATCATTTAAAAAATGCATTATCGGCAATGCTATGGAGGGAACTGAGACAATCAAATTTACCAGAATGAGGAAAGTGACTCTTCAGAAGACATCGGTAATGTAGAAATTGAAGAAAATGATACTTTGGTTATTGACAATGGTGAAGCATTCTTGGCCTTCTATGATATGTAAATGTCATAAATTTGTTACTGGTACATAAAATTTCTTGTACCTTGTATCTGTTCTTGTGTTTGTAATTATTTGTTACATAAAATTTCTTGTACCATAATATGCTCAAAAATAAATGCTAAAATTCCTTTATAATATAAAAAGAAACATCTAAATATAGATAGATAAATAAATAACTGAATTAAGAAATTAAAACAAAAGGTTTTTTTTTTTTTTTCTGAAAGTTTGGGCCAAAAACGTGGGTGTGCATTATACATGGCAGAATACAGAATTTAAATTAAACTTTAACTCTCCAATAAGAAGATAGTGTATTCTTAGCTCACGTCGAATCCCATCACTGGGTTTTGTATATGACAAAGCAGGAGTTCTTTGCACAAGCAGTCCCATGTGTCACATCTGTCCACTGATGGCCCAACTCTAGAGGATGGCGTTGAGCATAAGTCTAGGGTGCTGTTAGGTAGATTGTTTGATAGCCAGGGATGCGCCAAAGGAGACTGACTGGTCTGTGAGTTGGAGGACTGGGCTCTGTGTTCCCCAGATCACTTCCTGTCTCCAGACTGTGCTTCTTCCCCTGCTGGGGAGGAGGCTGGGCTCAGTGGCCTGCAGCAGCTCTTTTTAACACCTCCTTCAACTGGCTAACCAAATGCTCTCTTTCTCTGAAAGCTGCTCTGTTTTTAACACAGTGTTATGAAAATCTTCATTTATTTATTTTGTGTGAAAGGCACTTTATTTTAACTTTCATAGCTAATTCCAAACACAAAGCGTGGAGAATTCTGTAAGATAATTCCATCACGTAAGAGTTTACAATGTGCATCATTCAGCTGATCTCAGTGCATTCTAAGAAACTCCAGGCAAAGGCAAGTATGAACTCCGGTAACTGAAAGCACTCAACATATTAAAACAACAAACTGGCCAGTTGACATTTGCAACATATGGCTTATATTTAGCCACATTCCCTGCAGCCCCCCTGGAGCTCACAAAGAGTTAAATCAAATTCCTACATGGTAACTAAATGTGTTATAATACCAAAAAGCCATTACTTTAATAAATGTACTATCATATTCTGGGTAAACTTCTGAAATTATTATCTTAAATTCCTTCATAGTTAATTCAGTTTCTGAAAATCACTCATAACTACTAACTCATAACTTTGTTTTGACAGCTCTATATATCAGCCCTTTGGTTTTAGATTTCTAAGGCAGAGATTTCTTGTGTGACACATACTTCGGCCACTAGTTAATGACTTGAATAATCCCCTAAGGATGCCAAGACTGAGTTCCAGCTCCGTGATGTTCATTTCAGTCCCCATACACTACTTCACCCCACCCACTCACTTTTCAAGAGGATGCCTTTTTGGTTGGTCATGAGATAAATGAATAAAGGAATAAAGATAAATTAAAGCAAAAATTTTACCTAGAAAAATATTTCTGCATATTTTAGACTCCAAGTTTCTGACATAAAATAATTAAAATTAGACCTGATTAGTTCCTCAGTTTTAATATTTAAAACTTATTTAAATACACATTTGAATGGTTGCCCACATATATAGTCTGGAAAAAATACATATATTTACATACATTTGTGTAAATATGCATTTTATATAATTTTGATACATAAACATAACATTGATACAGTATTTATTTGTTCTCATCAATATATAATTTATATCGCTAATATATATTTGCCAGCCAAGTATATAACCGATATCTATTTTTGACACTGTAATTATTTGCATTAAAGTTCTGTAGTGCCAGCGTTTTCTATGTCACATGGAGTCCTCTCTTGGGAATGCCCAATTTTTATTCATTTTTCAGTCCAGATATTTACTAAATAGTTTTCAAACTGCATACCATGGAAGCTTAATGTTCCATGAACATATTAGTCCTAATTGTTAAATAATAATGCTTAAAACCCACCATCCTGTATGCTGTTTATCTTTTTGTTTGTTTGTTTGTTTTCCTACCAAGATGTAAGTTCTATTTCCTGTTTACTGTCTCCTCATTTCCATATGTATTATTCCCTGGATAACATACTCCATGCGGTCTGGTTTTGCTTGGTTTTCCTGTTTCTGCAAGAGTCGCCTTTGGTCACCCGCAGGCACATCTGACCCTCTTCTGTAGCTCACACCTTTGAGTCTCTGTTCTCTCCCATAATACAGCCCATTCTCTCTCTTTCTTCTTTTGACATTTGCTTTAGCTGCAGATCAGCACTGCACATGTCCAAGCAGCTGATAATAGAGAATAGTATTAGCAAAATCAATGACCTGCCATTATTAATAAAAGCAAAAAGAGGGGGAGAAAAGTTGAGGGAAAATTACAGCTAGAATATTGGTTGACTAAGTAAAACCTTTCAGCCTTTCATTTACTCTGAAATGAAAACTGACTTAATTTTTTTTATCTACTAGAACTGACTCTATATCTAAGTACGCACAGAGTTCAAATTTATATTAACTCTTAAATATTCAGTGAGCGGCTTAAAAATTAAAGTAGTACTTGGCTGCCTTCCCACTTTTTACTTAATTGCAGTATCACTTAATTTTGCAGTATTTAAACACAATCAAATCATGACAAAAATAAGCCTCCAACTTCCCTACTCAGCCTGTGCTTTAAATGAAGTTCAATTTCTACTGGACTCCGTCTTTGCTCCATTATACCCACATGTGATATGTCAGTTTGTTAAAATTAACTCCAGTTTAGAAATATGAAGACTCAGGTTCTGTACTTGAAATAATGGGGAAATAAAAGTTCATATATTCTTGAATATATACATAAGGGCAAATCACACACTGCATATTGCAGATACTGCACATACTCAGGTCTATTTCACTGAACCAAAAATGTCTTGTAAGCTTAAAATTGAAAACCCAAGGGTCACTTTTGCCTCAATAACTTTTAAGATTCAAGGAACTGAAGGAACAGTACATAAATCCTGTAAACTCAATGACACAGAATCTTCTTCCCACTGCTTCACAATGTCAGCCTATCAGAAGAACATCCCTGCTATAGAGTGTTCATTTATGCAACTATATCATTTAGTGCATGAAATGTACTAGAACATTCGTAGCATTTAATCACTTTAAAAATATCACTCCCACCTGCCAGGCCCTCAAGGACCTTGAAAATTCAGCCTCAATCTGAGTATCTTACATATTCTTCTTGTCTTCCATGACTAATTTGTATTTTATAAAGCGTTAACATTTTAAAACCTGTTTTATTTTACATACTAAAATGCAATCAAGTGTGTGGGAAGGAGCAGAGATATACTTTCATGGGAAACTGAAGTGAGAAATACAGAAATGATATTTTAAAAAATTTTTTGAAAACAAGATAACAGTATAAAATCTGTCAAGAAAGAAACATAATTAAAGATGTTTGATAAATAGGTTTGTATACAGGATGAAAAATTAATAACTGGATACTTACAAATAATTACTTGGTTGATTTTTCTATGTTGTGGCAAAAAACTGGCTTGAGGCCTCTCCTGGCTTTGAAAGTAGATGACTCCTTGTGGATTCCACTAGATTACGCTGACATGTTGAAATCAATGCTTATGTTTTAGTGATGAGGTAAGTTGGCAAAACTGACTGATAGTTACGGTTTCCACATGACATCTTCATTTGCTAGCACTTTTTCCCTTGACACGCCAATTTAGAGAAAAGTATTTGCTCCCAAGATTGTTGCCACAAAGAGACCTCTGCCGCCAGACTTTGCATGTTGAGACTGTTCTTATACAGGGTCGGCAGAAGTAACGCCTGCTTGACTATGGTTGGTAGGGTGATAATACGGGTGTGATAATTTATAGTTTTAATTTGAACATTTCACCTAAAATGTCACATGGTGTGCTTGAGTGTGATATTGTTATGTTATAGAATTACTTGCTTATGATTTTGTAATGAAAGATTTAGTAATAAAAGGGGGCGATACTTGTGCCTTACCCTGTATCTTAGCTCACCCGTCAGGATTGAGGCTGTTTCTGACTCAGCACCTCTCTCAGGTAGCACGGTTCCCCCCATAATCCATCAATTTTAACCACATGGGTCATGCACCTTCTCCTCAATCTGAAAAGAACCAAAGTTGCCCCAAAGTAGTATTAGTGCAGCCTGTCGGGATTCGTATTTCCTTCCACACAGGATTCCCAGAGTACCATTGCCATGCATTCCATGTGATACAGGCTTAGAATTTTCTCCCTGTGATGATTAAGTGACTTTTATGTCCAAACTCAAATTTCCCATTGCCGTGTGCTGTTGCCCAATATAGGTTTTGTTTAAACACACACACACACAATCTCTTTATTCACATTTCAAATACTCAGGAGCTTAAAGCTCCTGTTGATTATGCAAAACATGTTTGAGATTATTGTGATTATTTCTACCATTTATTCCCAGCCACGAATAAAAAGGTGGCTGTGTTAAATTTTCATGTAAGAAATTTGCAGCTGTGAGGAGTTATGTAGTTTCCCAGAATGTCTTGGTAAATCAGAAACCTAGCACAGCTTGCTATTTCTTAATGTGGCTCCCTATAGTTATATGTCCCCAGAGAGGAGATCTGTGGGACTATTTGGGACACATTGAAAGAAAAGAGAGATTGAACTGCAAGCAGAAACTGACTTGCTCCAGGAGACGTCAAGTATCATATAGCCCTTACTGATAATGTATGGTAGTCTTCTCCATGACTTTATTTTTCCTACCCCATTTGCCATTGCCTGGTTACTAAGCAAAAACATCCCTCAACCATCATGCAGTTTGTTAGTCCTAAAACTCCATTCGTATACATATATACAAATGGATATATATATTTCCTGTGTTGTAGCATACTTTTAATGTATGTAGTTGGTATGTTTTTGCTGATAAGATTTGATCTGTAGTATGTTAGATCAAGTAATATTTTACTGACATCCAATTATACCTTTGGGCCAATCAACCCTATAAACATTATTTCAGTGCATAGGTGGTGAACAGACCTGGTTTCAATCCCAATTCTCATGCTTAACTAGCTGTGTAGCAGGGGTAAGAATTTAAGTTTCTATTTAGGTGTGGAGAAAAATATATATCTGCTTTACTTCTACAACTCACTGGAAATAAGGGTAAATGAAATATTTTAGATATTCTAATAACATCTCACTCTTTCATTTTTTGTTTCTTTTGGTTTTAAGCAATCACTACTATGAAAAGATATAGAGAGTTTAAAATTGCAAGTCCCACTATGGTGGTTTATCCCATTCTTCCTCCTTCTTAAGATGGCATTTTGGAATAAAAGAAGGTTTATGGTTTCCATGGCATACGGATCACCATGAACCTCGAGTGGGTGGTTGTCATTGTTTCATGCTGGTGCTTGGGCCACACTCCACTGGCTTTATGGAGGCTGGTGTCCTTGAGGTAGGGTTGGTCTGTTCCCAACGGTAAGCATCCTAGTGAGGTACAGTAATAGCTCTGTCCTCCTGACCTAGTCAAAGCTCTATAACTCTCCCTTGCTGCTGATTCATTCCTACTGGAGACAAGGACCTCCATATCTTCCTGGACCATGACCAGTCGTCCAATTTCACCCCCAAAGTAGCCTGCTCAGTAGCCTTTCATGACCGAGATACTTTGCCCCTAAGGAGATGTATAATTGCCCCAATGCTTATAAATTAATGTGTTGTAATGGATGATCATCTCACTAATCTCATCTGTTTGCATGAAACTACAGTTTACAAATCAAGTCAATTAGTCTCACAATAACTGACTTAGAGAGGATTGAGCCTATTATCTCCATTTTTTTCATTTAGAAATGATACTGCGGAATTTAATGTACTTCCATTACATGACATATGTGTGTGCATGTGCTGGAACAAAAGATGTGCAGGGCTGTGGGGTTAACCTTTCCTTGACACATAACTTAAGATTTTATCACCCTTAATTGAGACTGTATCCCATTATGGATAAACATTTTGAGTATAACAGCTTAAGGGATTTCTTGAGATGGTTCTGCTCTGTCCCATTTAAGTACAGACTCCATGAAATATCTCTCCTATACATACCATCCTGGACCCTGTAGGTTTAGCAACCACCTTTTTGTTTAAGTGAGGGATATAAATGTGCTGAGCCATTGAAAATATATTTCATTTCATTCACAAGGCATGTTTTGGGATAAGGCTGATTGAAATCTTGAAACACACAGAGGCTCTTGTCTGCTGAAGGTCCAAGGGGCGATGTGGAAGCTGCTGTCTGCAGGCAGCTTTACTTGAATGACAATGAAAGGGACACTAACGGGGTTCCAAGCTTCTAATGAGATGGATTTGGTCTTCCTGTGATGGACAACATCAGTGTTTCTTACTAGTTAGCTCGACCAGTGGTGATTTAGTCTGTGGGGACAGACAATTCTAGATCTTCATCTAGATTATTTTCTCATTTATAACACTACTGGTAGGGGGATATAGCCACTAGAGAATATAGCCACTAGAGGACAGTAGAGAGCCAGGAGCAGATACAGAGGTGGCTTAACACATTGACACATTTGAGACTGTAGTTGATACAGAAGAATCTGTGGCCAGTTACCTCACTCCTAAGCCAGGCTCCCACTTAAATGGAGAAAAGGAAAACATTTAAGTGTTATCCACAAAAAAGTTTTAGGATGTATTATCAGGTGTATCATGTTACTGGTATAGATTTTGAGACACTAAACAGGACAAGCAATACAGAAATGTGGAAATAATAAAGGCTTGGGAATCAGACAAATGTTAATCTATTAAACAAACATTTATTGAATGCCCACTATACACCATGTACTCAGCTAGACTTTGTAAATAGGTGTAGTGAAGTTTAAGAAAGACAACTGCCATAATGAAAAAGAATATTAAAGGCAAATACTCAGGGAGGTGAAAACATGGTCTATATATAATTTTAGTCCTAATTTAAAACCTGGGTAGAATTTTAGGCCTTCTGGGAAGGTAGTACTCAAAATGATAACATTTAACAATAAATAAGAAGGAGAGAGGGGGGAAAACTAAGTGGAAAAAAGTAAAGTATAATGAAAGATAAAGAAGGAGGAAGTTATCAAGAAATACACCTGAATCAATACTCTAAAATGCATTCAGGACATAAGAAGGAGAGTAAGGACAATAAAATAAAGATGTGTAAAAATTCTGGATTTATCCATAATAATATTGGAAACCTTCCAGGAAATTGAATCAGTAAAATGGAGAGAGCAAAAACAAGGGTATTTTTTTTAATTGAAAGGTGGAGGAGAGGAAATAAAAGTGACAGGTCAAGAGTACTATTTCACAAGTTTCAAATTAAGAGGGATGGAAATAAGAGTCTAGAAGGGGAACATTTTTAGAAGGGAAAGAGAAAACTTATGAAGCTCAGATTCAGTCATTGATAAGATGTATGTTAAAAGCTTAAAAAATTCAAGTTGAACTTGGTTTAGATACAATAGTTAAAACCCTAACCAAAACAGAAACACAAAGATCTTTGTGTTTGGAGAGTGGGGGAGAAAAAATAATTTTTCACTACCCTCGTAGGTTCTTGGCTGAGACCCCACCCTCTCACTCCTGTGAGAGTAACAGGAGAAAAAATGACAGAAGTTTAACAAGATGTGTACCTCCTGTGTACACGGGAGATACCACCTTAAATACAATATCCAGCTAAAGACAAAAGATGCTGGTGGGTGGGGCAGCCAGCGATGGGTACTTGCCAGAAAAAGCACAGGAGCACAAGAAAAAGGGTAAGATTGTTATGCAGATATAAGTTATTATCTTCTCCATTGATGAGTGTTGAGAGATTGAGTCATCCTTCTCTTCCTTGTTCAGAGACTCATTAACAAATGGAAATTTCCCTTGTAAATGTAAATGTCTCTTACAAAAGGGTAACTTCTGCTCGGTTTTCCAATGTCTGCTGCTTCTTAAAAATAGTTCCCTTAAAATAATTCTTATGCCAAAAGGCATATTTTGAAGTTGCAAATTCTGCCCCCCTTTTGGGAGCCCTATATAACACATTTGAACTTTGTGCTAAATCATCCCCATAGAATTATCTTGTAATAAAGAATTTGCTTTTGATAGCTAGCTGGAAGGAGTTCTGGCCGTGTTAGTTTATGGTCATGACAAAAATTTCAAATGCTAATTATGTTTGGTGAGTTGGATGTAGCCCAAGTAAGAAATGTGTTCATAGAGTGCATTAGGTTCATTTCATTAGACTGCTAGGATATGTTATAATAATGATATATTGCACTTACATACAAGTTTCTTAAGAGAACTGTAAGCACCATATCTTTCTTTGAAAGTTCCACATACTTAACTCTTGCAATTCCCTTGAGGAGGGAAGATAGTAGATAAATTATGTTTGTTCTTTCTGGCAAAGGTGCAAAGAAGCAATGTGTATTTATAGAGACAGAGCAGGACAGTACTGATTAGCTTAACCTGTATTTATGAGACATAATTTGTCAGGGTGCCTAGTGTCTGAAGGAAGCATGATAACTTAGCCTGGAGAACGACCACATCTACTTAATACGTGGCAAGCTGTGCGGGAAAACAAGTCTGTGCTTATGACCGCTATAATACAAGTCTGCATCATGGGAAAATCTAATGAAGTCTATGCTAGACAAGTAAAGAGAGCGAAAAACTGGAGTATTTAAGCCAGTACCTTAATACATCAATTTCCATGAATATCTTTTTGCTAGACCTTGTAAAAAGGATGCAAAAAAGTCTTTGCTTTCAACAAAGAACTGGCATAAAAAGAAATATTTGGAATAAATTCTCATGGATGTTGTAAACCAAAATTAATTTTATTATATTATTTATTTTTTAATTTGAATTATTTCTTTTTTATTTTTATTTCTTTTTTATTTTGTTCAGTCACAGTCGTCCTACCTTTTTCCCCATTGCTCTCCCCTGCCCTGTGCCCTCCCACTCCCACAGGCAGCCCCCCCCCATTGTCCATGCCCGTGAGTCCTCCATTCATGCTCCTTTTGCCCCTTCCCCTTCTTTCCCTCCTTATCCACCTCCCACCTCCCCTCTAGAGTAAAAGACATTTATCTGAACAAAAAGGAGCTGCAGCCTTGGGGACACAGATTCAGGTAGCAACCTGATTTGTGTTCCACTGAGACAAAACCACCTTTTACACTGAAAGTTCCCACCTGAGTTCTCAATCAGGTTTATTTTATGTAAATGAGGTGCACAAGTTGTGCAGGTCTGATTGGACAGGGCAGGTCTCGGTCCTTTGGCAGAAACATGAAACCAGGGTTTCCCTGCAGTAATTGACTCAGATGGCTGAATAAGCAGGACCTAGCACAGAAGGTCTAGTAAGTCTGAGGCTCCTCTCAGGAGCATGTGAGAATCCCCTGTCAGCACACGGCCATTAGGCACTTACTATTCATAAAAGTTTGGCCCTCACTTAACCATGGAGAATCCATCTCAGCAGATAAATTCCTTCTTGGGGTTCACATCAAATGAATGTTTCTTCTTGGGGTTTATAATATGAAGACATAGCTATATATAATTTTAGTCCTAATTTGGACAAGGTAGAAGTTTAGGCTTTCTAACCTACTGATTGGTGTTAAGTAACCTAAATATTAAAGACTTACAGTTGTTAAATACACACTTACAAATAAATGTGTTGGTTTATTCCCAGAAGCACAGAGGAAAAGGTAGAAAAAGACAACATCGCAATCAAATGGATTTGGCCACTGTTATTTTTACCATCAGTCTAAATGTTTATGTTGGAAAATATATTAAACATGTAGATTTTAGATTCTGGCATGGGTTGGAAGAAGAGAATCATATATAAAGAACTAAATTTTACACTCTTGACAAATCAAGTAGGTATTTACAGTTAATTATTGTAAAGTAGCTTCAATAGCGAGAAAGTCTCAATGTTTTAAGTAATCCACTGAAGCCAAGATGTTTAAGAATTCCTTTTCAAAAGCAAAATTCATCAGACTTTATTCTAAGTAGTTTTTTTAAATCAAACTTTGTAGTTCAATGAGAATGTAGTTAACTTCATTGTAAAATTAATTTTATATCCTGTGTATATACACTATATTAAAATATTCAGTCTTCTCTTAGATAATTCATTAACTTTTTCTTTTAAAATCAACTTTCCATACTTTGAGTATTATGTCAGTATCATTTTAGATAAGTCTACACATATCCATTTCCATAACAGGGGCAATGATGAAAAAAGAGATGGTAACCATTAAATATTAAATAAAAACAATGATTGTGAAATAAAGGAGTATCTTAAAAATTAAACTGCCCTGGCTGGTGTAGCTCAGTGGATTGAGCGTGGGACTGTGAACCAAAGGATCGCGGTTCGATTCCCAGTCAGGGCACATGCCTGGGTTGCAGGCCAGTTCCCGGCAAGGGACGCACAAGAGGCAACCATACATTGATGTTTCTCTCCCTGTCTCTCTCCTTCCCTTCTCCTATAAAGATAAATAAATAAAATGTTTAAAAAAATAAAAATTAAAAAATTAAAAAAATTAAACTATGCTATCCAAAAGAGAAATGGGGCTGTTCTGTTAGAGAACTATTATCTCTTTATCGATATTATCCTGGTGTTACCTCGAATGTGGGATAAAACAGTCATCTTTGTGTATTTCAGAATTTAATATTCCATGTTTTAGGCTTTGATCTGACTCAATTATGACTTCCCTAATAGTATGAAAATGTGGTAGAAATTTTTTAATTACTTTTTCAAAATTCAAATAATTAATATAAAACATCATTATTGAGAACCCATACATCCGATTAAGCTTTCTTAGAAATGTATTATATAGCCAACCATGTAAAGTGCAGCCGTTGAACCAGTGATGCTGACTGTTATAATGGTCAAAACCGCTGAGCAGTTTGGCCAGTAGATCTACAAAGATCTTTTTTTAAAGTGTGTGTATTAGAATTCTGACTTTAGAATTGATACTTTTCATTGGCTAAATAAATAAATGGTTAAGCATATGCTTAAACCAGATGCAAAGCTGATTCTTTAAACAAAAAAGAGTTCAGTCATTTCCTGGAAGCAAATCATGCTAGAACCAACCAAACCGCAAAAGTGTATCATTCAGTTGCATCTTTGCATTAGTAAAAGCATTTGCATTTTATGTAAATAGAAAAACAAGTCATATGTTCAGAGTAGAAGAGCTAAGTACTATCTGTTAATGAGATATATTTTGATTAAAATGTTTTTTTAGGAGAGTCATCTCAATTAGTGACCATAATTTATTAAAATCTTCGTAAATGTGAGAATTACAAACACAGAGTTTTAATTTTGGATATCTGATAAAAACACACTTTATTTTTAATTTAATTTAATTTTAATTGTTGTTTTTGTACAGTTTTCTGTCTTCTACTCCCATCCCAGCCCACCGCCCCAGCCCTCCCCACCTCCCTCCCATTTCCACCCCCCCTAGTTTTTATCCATGTGTCTTTTATACTTGTTGCTCTAAACCCTTCCCCTTTTCTCCTGGAATTCCCTCCTCTCTCCCCTCTGGTGACTGTCACTTTTATCTGGGAAATTATACTATGAGTTATAAACTGTGAATGCAACTGGATTGATATTTATTTGTCAACCCACTTTAAATTTTTTAATATAATTTTTAGAAAGCACCTTTTAAATGTTCAAAAATTCCTCTAATTGACCAAAATGTTGAATTATGAATTATCTTTTTGTGTAATAATTATACAATAAGATATTTAGTCATCAGTAGAGTATCATTAATACTGGTATGAAAACATCCTAGTATTAAGTACGATCAGTTATTAAATATACATTTACAGAAATGCTTGTGTTTATTTATTCCCAGGAGCTCAGGGAAGGTACAGAAGGCAATACAGTGACTGAATAGATTTGGCAACTCTCATTCTTTCCATCAGTCTAAACGCTTAATGATCTTAATTCATCCATGTATTTTCTTTTCTCAAAAGTCTCATGGTAAACATTATGTCAGGTTCTCACAAGAACTCTACATTCTTCTGGGAGAAAAAACAACAACAGATATCTTGCAGATGTATGGCAGATTTCCTATCTGTTATAACCATGAATAAAATCCAGAAAATAGATTCTAACCCTTTGGTCTTGCATAATCTTAATTAAACTACACTTTGTAGGCAAAATGGTGGCCTGGAATGCCAGTAAATGTAATGAAATTAGGTGGTCATTTTGAGGGGGGATTTAATTAATGCTTTTTAATGGGTAATGGAAGCTGCTGTCTCTATTTTGAAGGTTGAACTACTGATTGGAATGACTCGAATCAATCTTAACCCCTTGTACTATAGTGTAATGTATACATTTCTATAAACTGCGACTTTGGAATGCCAAGGAAAATGTTGTGCATCAATCATCTGATTCAAAATGTCCTGCTCTGGACTGCAAGCGGCCATTCCATTTTAATTACTGCCATTTCAAATTATACCTCTATTTTCTTGGAACAACTTTGCTACTTTTATGTTCAGTCAACTTTGAAGAATAGTTATTGCATTTCTTTCTATAACCTGAGTAAATGAAACTAACCATTTAAAAAGAGAAATGGGGAAGGAAATGGAATTCTCCAGTCCAGTGATATAATTAGAGATTCATATTCTACAGAAGAAATATAAAGTACTAATGTATTTGAAGATATTTGAAAATATGTGCCTTCCTTTCTTAAAGTGCAAACTTATTTTCTTCATTCTTGGTCTACAATGTATAATATTGACCAGATTCTTCATTCATCACCTCTTTTCATGAATCAGATATTTAACTGAATACCTAAAATGTGCCAGGGACAAGAAAGAAAAAAATAGATAAATGACAAATTTTTCTGCTCTAATGGAGATTTATTTCAAGTCAAGGAAACATGATCACAAATATAACAAAGAATGAACTTGTATAGTATGTTAGGGGCGCTAAGTGCTTGTAGAATAAAGCAGAATCAAGAACACCTGGCGAGAGTAGGCGTCACAGTCTTACATATGCCGCCAGGTGCACCTCACCGACGGGATACTGAAATAAAGAGTTGAAAGGAGTGAGGGAGTGACCTATATGGATATTTGGGGGGGAGCATTACAGGTTCAGAGAACAGCCAATGCAAATACTCTGAGATAGGAGCATCCAGGCATGTTTGATTTTTTTTCCATTTGGAAATAGTCTTTTAGGTGTTTTGCATCATTCAGGCCTTTGGTCCAAATACTATCTTTTAGCAAAATTCACAGGAAACAAAGGTATTTCTCCAATTCTCAGATCTCCCAGAGTCCCTAAGCATCATGGCTCAGCTTGTTTGACATCAATAATTCTGTGTTCACAGTAGGAGATCAGATTTATGACCTAACATATGTCCCTGAGGTTGCACAAAGATGTGAACCCATAATGTTGCATCTGTCTTGTCTTTAATTAAAATATGCATATAAGGCCCTGACTGGTGTAGCTCATTGGATTGAGCATGGGCCTGAGAACCAAAGTGTTGCGGGCCAGGTCCCCAGTTGGGGGCATGTGAGGGGCAACCCCACATTGATTTTCCTCTCCTTCTCTTTCTCCCTCCCTTCCCCTCTCTCTAAAAAATAAATAAATAAAATAGTTTAAAAAATAAATAAAATCTTTTAAATAAAATGCATATAAGTAATGACAATCTTTAAAATATTTGTCTTGCAATATTTTCCTCAGTTCTGTGAACTATAAAGGACGTGTTGTATTTTTTATAGTTTTTACAATAATAGAATTATTTGCCAGCATGCATGGAGCACTTACTATTTTTCAGGCATTGTTCTAAGAGTTTTACACGCATAATCTTACTTGGTATTTATAAAAACTCAAATCTAATAATGTAGGTAAGATAACAGAGCAGAAAGAATTGAACATGTTTTTTTTGTGTTAACAACATGGAGTCTTCACACCACACTCTTGGCTTCTTACTTCTGGACTTAATTTTTTTTTTAAGTTTTATCTTGTTTTAGCCATTTTAATTTAGAGATTTTCACTCATATTGTTAGGCAGAATAGATAGTAAACCAAGGCAAGGAAGGGGAGGGAGACATGTCTCATTCATTAATTCAGTAGTCCTGAGCCTGGTCCCTGATAAGATTGCCAGGTGTTCTGATACCCACAAGAAAAACCCTGGTGACAGCACAGGAGGAGGGGAGCCCTTAAAATTATGTATGTATCATTTCCACTACCTGGAAGAAAGCCTTTGAAACTGTATTAATGCCAAGGTTTAGAGAGGCGAGGAAGGAGAACCTAGACACTGGCTACAAGCATAAAACCCCTAAAATCCTAATAGTCAGGGAACTCAGACTAGCTAGCACTCAGACTAGCTAGCTGGGTGCCACTTGCAGCTTCATGGTCAAGTGTACTTCATAAATAAACTTGCTATCTCATTTCCACCATACTCTGTTGAATTCTTCTCTTGTGAGCAGGGCAAGAACCAAGAAGGGTGTGCAGTAACGTGGGTCTCCCTGGTAACAGTATGAGTCTGTATTCATTCCTTAGTAATGCAACCACCTTGACTCAATCTTTTAAAAACATTTTAATAGGACAAAAATACATGTAAATGTCTCCCAGTTTTCATTAACCCAAATTAGGGAGCAATAGTTGGATTTTGGGTGAGTTTTGTCTACTTTCTGAAAAGCCTATCTTTGCATGGAAAGCAAATTTGCCACTTAGTCTTAGATAATTTTGCTATAAGTCAGAATGCCTATATTCTACTCCTAGCTCTGTCCCTGAAGCCCCTATATCCTTAAATACCCGCTTTCCTGACCCATTTTTCCATTTGCTCACCTGCAGCGCAGGGCTGAGGCAGATATATTTTATTCATTTTTGGCCCTTTTTCATTAATTATATTTCAAAGTAATTTTAAACTTACAGAAAAAAGGCAAAATAGTAAAAACAACACTTCTATATGTCTTGACTCACATTCACCAGTTTTTAACATTTTGCCATGATTATTTTGTCAATCTCCCTTTATACTTATGTGTATCTATGTGATTTACATTAATATATAGATGTGATTTTATGCATCATTTGAGAATGTTACATACATGATCTCCACTTACCTGTTTATGTAACCGAACACAGTGGAGGTCTGGCTACCGGCCATGACAAAGCCAGACTCGTGAGGCAGGTGCTGGTAGCAAAGGAAAAGGGTTTTATTCAGGTGCCAGACAACCTGGAAGAAGGGTGGACTCTTATCCCAAAGACCACCTCTCCTTTCTGGCAAGCCTGCTGTTCCTATAGGATAGGGAGGGGAGGACTGTTTCTTTTACCCAGTCATCTGGCTAACTTGTGGCGTGCTGTCGTTCACATCCATTCTTGTTTCTAGCTCCCTGCGCACTCAGTGTAAGAACCTGCGCCTGCCACCATCTGGGCCAATGGGGAGACTCCCTGGAGTTCAGACTGGCCATCTAGGGTAACATTTACATTTTGTTGTATATTTCCTAAGCTACAACATTTATTTTGATTTCATTAAAGTCTACAGATTTTTAATATTATTTCAACTACTGTAGGTAACATATATGAAATTGTTTTGAGAAATTTAAAGAACTAAGTGTGTAGATTGATTTTCTTAGGAAACTAGCCCAAACTTATTTTACAAAAGGGCTCTATTTCAAAGAAAATTATGTAACTTTATTTTCACAGATTTAGAAACATCATACCTACAATATAACTACATGAAAATCTATTGAGTCCCAATTCTTATTTTTATAAATGATAGAATTAGATGTACAATTCCAAGCAGTCTAAAGACAGAATAATTCAGAATACTCAATAGGGAATGTATTTCATGCATCAAGGCAAGTCAGTTAAGCTTAAACTGATCAAATAAAATAGCATTTAGTCACATTTTGTAAATGGCCAATTAAAGTAAAAGATGATCACTCCTGAGAGTGTATTGCTGAGTATTTTCTGCTCCATTGACAACATGTTTTGATACATATTTAGGTACTTTAATGCATCAAATGTGTAGAGTATATTTAATACAGTATCCTTTTAAAGAGAATATTGTCACTTCTGGGTAGGTCTTCAAAGAATACAGAAACTTAGTGTTGAAGAGAGAGATTCGCATGTGCTGCTACTTCCCACTCACCAAGGACAGAACGTGTAGCCCTGTTTGGGATGATGGGGTAATGTTTGTTCGGATCGAAGTCACATCGAAGGCAGGGCTAATCAAGCAGTACCACCAGAGACTAATGAATTTCTCTTGAGACACTGCTGAATGTTAGGCCATCACACTCGAATTTTTTAAAAACACACCTACAAATTCATCAGAGCTGGAACAATAACTGAATTAACTCTTGGGAGAGATCTGTTCCAACAGAGGAAGGAACTGCACGCACACACCTCTCTGCCGCCCACCATTTTCTTCAGGTCTTGTGGTGAATGAGAGAACGGATTGTTGAGGTTCTTAGAGAAAGAAGCGTTTCTTCTGTTTAAAAGAAACCTTACTTTTCCAAAGAGCAAAGTAATGTACACAATGTAGTATTTTGAAGCATTCAGGATTTTGATCATTATAATTTCCTGGAGCATGCATGCAAAGCTCTTTTAATAAAGATTTTTTTTTCAAAACTCTCTGGCAGATTTAATATTTTCTTAAAAAATACATTGCTTAAGTTTCATTCCTAACTATATAAACACATCAGTGTTTGCACATCCCCAAGGACCATCCTGAGTACGGCCATTGTAAATACGATTTAGGAATTCTGCAGATGCTAGTTTAATGCCTAATAACCTGATAAAGGTATAATTTGATTTTCTAGGTATTCTTTAAAAATTTTTAATTGTGTGAGAGAACTCTAGTTTGGGGGGGCTTGTTTGGTTTCCACATTTTTTATTGTCATTCAAGTACAGTCGTCTCCATTTTCCCCTCACCAATCCCCCCCCCCCAGCCATCCCCACTTCCCACCCTTGATCCTTACCCCCTTTGGTTTTGTCCATGTATCCTTTATACTTGTTCCTGAAAACCTTATCCACTTTCCCCACATTTCTCCCCATTATCCCCTTTTGTTTTGAAACAAACATATCTCCATGGTCTGATAGTGTTCCTCCTCTGTTATCTACTATAAGGAAAAGATACTAATAAGATTTCTATACTGGATAATATGTGGATAACATAACCTGAACATTCTTTCATGGTAGAGACTTCTAAGTAACTGCTTTTTCTATAGAACTAGAACCCCTAATTTATTGGGTGACTGGGCTCTGAGAATAAAGGCTATGATTCTCAGGCCACTTGTGAAGAGCGTAGCTGTAGAACCGAGCGGTAACATGTAAGGGGAGAGATCCACTCGGGGGATGAATTCTTGAAATGAAGAGTGTGCTCTTTGTCCTCCTGCTCTCCAGTCTGCCCTGGGAACCTCAGTGCGCTAACTGAAGTACAGTTTGGGACTGGATGCCAAGGGCAATAATATAGAAATTACAGAGCAGAAAGCTGAAAACACCCCAAGTCCCAGATAATATAAAATCTTAAACGGCCTCCATCTGGACTTAGCTTTTTCTCTTTATGGGAAATAGAAATAAACTCATATATGGCTGAACCAATTTTATGTTTAATATTTTTTATTTTGAGATAATTAGAGAGTTATATAGATTTGTACAAATTAATATAAGAAACATCATTAAACCCTTCAGCATTTTCCCTCAAACGTGATATAATCACAATCAGGAAATTGCAATTTTATTATAGGTCTCTGTTGCAAACTTATTTAGTGAATTAATTTTTATTTGGAATGCGCAACATTTGGGTCGTTGTTACACATTTAAGTCAAACATATCATAGGTAACATACTTCATGCTACAAATTACTTAGAAATAAAAACTGGAATAAATATTTTAAGCCCTTTAAAAATTCTAATTATTCTTGCATAAAATTAAAGAATCATCGTAGATTGAAACCAAAGAGTGAACATAAACCTGGGAAGATGCCAGTCCTATAAAAATGATAAAAGTGGATTTTTCTGCAGTGTAGCAGCTGAAGGTATGGCCTTTGGTCCTCCAAAGATGGAGATTGGCTGTACTTTCAGTGAAAGGGTGGACTGGAGCAAAAATAATCAGTGCAGGAGGGATGCCCAGAATGGAAGAAATGCTCTCAGAAAATTCCCAATCAACTTCCCTACCTACTCATAGTTAGGAAGGGTCACATTTTTACAATCGGGATCCAACAGGAGCCTCGAAGTTATGAAAACCGTTAACATAAAACATTTAAAAGATAGGTCTGGGCTAGTGGTACTCCTCAGTCCTCCAGAATAAGTAAATGGATACACTTTTAAACCAGGCTGCACAAAACTCCTATAAAACAAGAGCTCACAATGCAAAGGCACAAAGTATGTGAGGAACCAATCAACTATGAGCAAGAATAGAGAGAGACAAGAAAAGTGAGATGACGTTCTGTATTAATTTCCAAGGGCTACCCTAACAAATTGCCATAAAGTTGGTGGCCTTAAAACACAGAAATTCATTCTGTCAAGGCTAGAAGTCTGCAGCCAAGGCATCAGTGGGGCTGCATTCCCTTGGGAGGCTCTGGAGGAGATTCTGCTCCTCGCCTTTTTCATTGCCGGGTGGCCGAGGCATTGCCTACCTGTGGCTGGATTGCTCCAGTCTCTGCCTCAGTCAGTCATCTCCCCTGCACTCCATGTCCCTCCTCTGTCTGCCCCACCTGAGGACACTTTTCACTGGGTTTAGGGCCCACTTAGTAATCAGAGTGATCTCCTCATTTCCAGATCCTTACTTTAATTACAGCTACAAAGACCCTCTTTCAAATACAGTAACATTGTTAGTTTCTGCAAGTGGGAACATAGATGTAGCTTGGTGTGGTGGGTCCACCATCCAACCTACTATGCTCTCTAAAAAATTACAGACAATAAAACCAGCAGAGAGTTATTTTGTTTGTTTAAAATAATTGCATTTTTTAATGAAAGAGACAGCAATTAGACACTATAGAAAAATGCCTTCCAGTTTTGCAGAAGACCAAAACAGAACCTCAAGTTATAAATAAAAGAGTTGTTGAAATAAAATGAACCAGGAGATGAATTATACAGTAAATTAAGCACTGCTGAGATTATTAGTCAAACGTTTGAGGAATTAATAATAAGGTTAAGAGACGCAAAGGCTATAAGAAGGTTTTTAATATGTAGATGTAAGTATATGTATGTACATACATATATAAATATTTAATATAAATTTGAGAAATACCAGATTAGTTAGGAGAATGAAAATATAACAGTGGAAAATTTTAAGAATTATCAAAGCACATAAATCCTTACATTTAGAAATCATTTCTTAAAAAGAATAGATAAAAATTAATCCATACCTAGGAATGGGACAGCAAAGCTGCATCACAGCAAATAAAACGAGTAGGTATCAAATGTAATCACAGACCAACTTTTTAATTGATAAAGGTAAGCAATAAGTTGAAAACAGACTTCAATAAAAACAACAAAAAAGAAAATAACAGGCTTCTCCATGAAAACAACAACAAAAATACAATAGAATAATGTTATGCATACTAAAGATAGGGTTTGGGGGGATATTTATTAGTTATGTAATATTATGTATATGTATGATTATTATGTATGTTTATATATTATTTTTCCATTTATTGTTGCATTCCTTTCTTTATTAGAACTCAAACTATAAGACTTCTTGGACTCTCTCGCAGGGTGGCAGGTATTTTAGAGCCCACAATTCAGATGGACACACACAGGTCTTATATTTAGAACCTAATTAAATAGAGTAAAAGGTGGTGGAATGAGAGTCACTCTTTCACGGTTGTAGCAGCACAGCTGGAACCAAAAGTCCTGAAGGTGGTTTCTGAATTCGTTCATGCCGCTGAGGTGCCGTGGTCCTGGAACCAAAAGTTGGGACGCCAATTTCTGGATTCCAGCAAAGGTGAAATACACACACAGACACGCACCCAATTTCTCACGTTAGGTCTGCTTTATGGGTTGACACCGCCTGTTTTACGTTGTCTTCATCCCAGGGACCAAGTAGAAAGAGTAGGGCCGTTCTGGAAACAGCTGGTCTTGTCACGTGGTGGCAGACCACTCACCGTCTATGAGAAGTTCTCCCAAGTTTGTGTGTACCTGTTTGCTCAGGTCCCAGTTGGCCCAGGAAGCCTTGCAGTCGATGAGCCTAAGCCAGTCAGGTAGGGATAGTCTAATTTGCTATAGGGGAGGACAGAGAAAATATCTTAAAGAAAAGTATAGTCCATCATGAACTTGTACTTATTTTGGCATGTGCATTTTTTCCCTTGATTCGACATTGTAATTGGCCTCTGTGGCATGCTGCGATCTGATACTAAATATAGTTCTGAGGACATTAGATAGTAGTGGCAGAGCAAGAAGGTAACTGGTGTTCCCTTCGAAGGTGACCTGTGAGGCCAGGTCAGCTCTTCAGAGAAGCAGGCCCCTCCCTATTCAGGACAAGAGGGGGTGTTCTGCTTTACCTTTGAGGGGCTTTGAGGTTAGGACTTCAGAATACTTACACTTATAAAATCATTCAAATGTCAAATTCTGTTTTTGAGGGGCTATCTTTTTCACAGTCAACTTTCACACCAGAGACTCAGGAAGTTACTTAATTACTCATTAAGTCTACTTAATAACTCTAAGTGTTTTGTACACATAACCTTATTTAGTACTTATAACTGCTCAAACCTATTAATCTAGGTGAAATTCTCTCCATATTATGTCTCACACAATTATAATGTTTATATTATACACTTTCTTCAAGATTTTAAAATATATATTTAATCAACTTCATTAACTTCTATTTCACAGGTTAATCGATTTTAGGTATATGATCCAAAAGGTTTTGACAAATGTAAACAGTTGTACGACTGTCTCTGCAGTCAAGATTCCAAAAGTTTCATTCACTACAAGTCTCTCCTCCCTCTTACCTACGTCAATCCTTTCCCCCAAACCCATGGTGCCTAGGAAACAGTGACTTGGTGTCTATCACTATGATTTTTGACTTTCTATAAGTTAATAGAAATGGAATCATAGAGTCTTCGGCTGTCTTCTTCCATTTAGCAAAAAGTTTCAAGAACCATCTGTGGTGTTTCATGGATCCGCACATGATTCCTCATTATTGTTGAGTGGCATCCCATTTTGGGGAGATAATACATTCTGTTTAATCGTTCATGAATTGATAGGCATTTGTTATTACTTACAGTCTTTGACTATTATGAAAAAATGTGCCATACATATTTGTATGCAAGTCTGTATGGAGGCACATGCCTTGTTTTCTCTTGGGAAATACCTGTGAATGAAACACTGGATCATATAGTGTCTAACTTTAAGAGAAATTGCCTAACGCTTTTCTCAAATAGATTTATCTTTTCTACCTATTTATTCTACTTGGCAACATGTAAGATTTCAAGTCACCCTTGATATTTACCAGCACTTGATAATGTCAGATTGATTTTTATATTAAATTATATAGTTGGCATACAATATTGTATTAGTTTCAGTTGTACAACAGAGTGATTCAATATTTATATAACTTATGTGATCACCACGTTAAGTCTAATAAACATCAGTGACCATACAATATTATTGTACCATCAGTGACCATATGATATTATTGACTATATTCTCTATGCTGTACATTGCATCCTCGAGGCTGATTAATTTTATAACTGCAAGTTTGTACCTCTTATTCCCCTTCCCCTCCTCCTTTCCCCTCTGGCATCCATCAGCTTGTTCTCTGTATCTATGAGTCTGTTTCCATTTTGTTTGTTTGCTCATGCTATATATAATGGGATATTACTGAGCAATAAACAGAATGAAATCTTACCATTTGTAACAACATGGAGGATATCATGCTAAGTGGAATATTACTCAGAGAAATAAATACCATATGATTTCACTTATATGTGAAATCTAAAAAAACAGATTTTTAAAAATTTAAACATTCTAATGAGTACAGTGGTATCTCATATGGATATTAAATTTGTATTTTCCTAATAAAGCAGTTAAGCATCTTTCCACATGTTTATTTAACATCCATCGGTCTTCCTTGGTAAACTGTCTCTTCAAATATATTCCCCATTTTGCAACTGCATTGTTAGTCTTAATATTGAGTTTTGTTTTCAATATATTTGCAGTGGTAAGAATAAGTATTCTGCCCAGCTCACAAGCTTAGGTAGAGAGCCTTCAGATTTCAATATGAAATAGAATGCTAAGCATGTTTTGTAAATGCATTTTATCACGTTAGAGAAGTTTCTTCCTATTCCTAGATTGTTGAGAGTTTATACCAAGGCAAGCTATTGAATACTGTAAATGCTTTATATGAATGTATTAAAAATCATACGGGTTTTCTTTTTCATCTCTTGACATGATGAATTACACTGATTGATTTTGAATGCTAAACTATATCTACCTTCTTGAAATAAAGCCCTCTTGGGATAAAGCTCTCTTGCTCATGATATATTATACTTTTAATATGTTACTGAATTCAATTTGCTAATATTTGCTACAGATATTTGCATCTATGCTCATGAGGGATACTGGTCCAGAATTTATGTTCTTCAAATGCTTTTTACTGGTTTTGCTATCGGGGTAGTACCGGCCTCCTGGACTTCCTCTGTCTTTAGAACTCTCATCCCCTGAATGCCACCTCTCTCAGCTCTGGCCGGGCTCGTTTTCCAGGCTGACATTGTCTCTATGATCAGGCCAAGCTTCACAGAAACAGAGCAGGATGGAAACACTGGAAGTTGCCCCCATCGCCCACATCACTTTTCTCTGTGCTTAAATTTCAGCATGTAATTTCATTTACTCATTGTCTCTTCTCTCCAGTTTATCTTTTTAAATGCAAATTGTGTAAAAGAATAAGAGGACCAAAAAACCTTAGTATAAAAACATTTATTGATCATTTTCTTTAGGTGGCAAGAAATAGAAAACTTTTCAGTATCAAGAGAAGTTAAAAGAGGAGAAAGGAACCTAAAGTAGATCTGGGTCACTAAAGAAAATTGCATTATTGCTCCAAACCAGATGGTTTGATCATTATTTCTGAGTGGATACATTGCTCATAAGGAATCCAATTCTGTTCAAAATTACCCATTTGATGACTGCTAAAAAAGAGTAAATTTTAGTTTTCTTACCAATGTTCTGCAATGCAGTGTTTCTAATATTTAGTGGCCAAACTTGAGAAGATACCCTAATAAATTTGCATCACTAATGGATGACAGAAACAAGCATTCTAACATGATCACACTGTGAAATGTGTAGACATGGCAACCAGCACCGCTTTTGTCCTAAAGGACTGAGAGTTGATGTTAGGTGCTCTGCATGTCGATGTCAGGTGCTCTGCATGTCGATGTCAGGTGCTCTGCATGTCGATGTCAGGTGTTCTGCATGTCGATGTTAGGTGCTCTGCATGTCGATGTTAGGTGCTCTGCTTTATGCAAAGCAGCCTGGCCTTGAGTGCTTTTGAGGGCAGATGCTGTCCGGAGAATCTCCAAATGTAACAAGAGTAGAATTAATATGGTAAAAACAGATAAATTATCATCAGCCTACTTTGGAAATTTGTTCCAAAATACCAAAGTGAAGTGCCCATCAGTAAATGAGTAGATCAAAAAACTGTGGTACATTTACATAATAGAATACTACTCAGCAGAAGGAAAGAAGCAACTCCTACCCTTTGCAACAGCATGGATGGAACTGGGGAGCATTATGCTAAGTGAAATAAGCCAGGCAGTGAAAGACAAATACCATATGATCTCACGTATAAGTGGAAACTAATCAACAAAATAAGAAAATGAGCAAAATAGAACCAAAGACTTGGAAATAAAGAGCAAACTGACAGTGGCCATTGAGGAGAGGGAAGGGAGATAATGGGGAAAAGAAGGAGATGGGGCAAGCAAAGGAGCATGAGTGGAAGACTCATGAGCAGGACAATGGGGGGGATTGACTGTGGGGAGGATGAGGTAGGGGTGAGGGATGAGGTAGGAGAACAATGAGGAAAAGGTAGGGCAACTGTAGCTGAATAACACTAAATTTTAAAAAAAGAAATATGGGTGTAATGCAAACTCTATAATTTTTTAAAAACATTAGTTCATTGAAACCAAAATATATGAACATAGAAAAAAGGGTGGACTAAGAGTAGATAATTTATCAATGAGAAGGAAGGTCAAGCTGAAGGGTTATGGTGAGAAAAAAGATATCTTCTTGAAGCAAATATATTCATTAGTTTTACAGACTTCAAAAGACTGAAGAATTCAAATCACCAATTAACACAAAAGTGAGGAGAAAGTGAGGGGCTGAAAGTAGGGAATTTTTTTGTGTTTATAAAGAAAAGAGTGATTCCAAGGTCCTAGACTCACCTATGTTTCCTCACTGGACTGAGAAACAGTTTATTCTCTGTTGTGTCCTCCTTAAACATATTTTAAATTATGTCACCCTCTGGTGAGAGCTCTCCAAATCTTCCCTTCGCAATGTCTGTGTTCTTCCTTTCCATGGAAAAATAGAACCAAAACGCACTTTATTTCAGAGTATTTGTGATGCTTACTTTTAAGTAGCAGTAACATAGTTTGACATCCATTTTTTCCTTTTCTAAGCCTTGAACGGGAATCCAGCAGACCGCCAACGAGCATGCCCCGATGGCTGCACTCAAATCTCCCTTCCTCAGTTGTGTCATTGGGTGAGTTTCTTCACATCTCCTTAGTGCCCTTTCCTTATCTGTGAGGTGGCGGTGCTAAAGGATAGATACGTAGATGGATATAGGCAATATCTACCTATAGATAATCAATACATAATTTATCGTGGAGTTTTTTACACATTAACTGTATAAAGCATTTAGAATATTAGACTGGCACAAAGAGTGCTCTATTGTTGTTACTTATTGTGTCAAAATTCTGTTATGATGACTACCTTAGAAGATCTACTGTGAGTTAGGGAACTATAAAAATATTAAATAAGTATTTTTAAAATTATTATTATTACAGCAGAAAACTGATGCAAAAGCAGAGGCTGGTAGTTTCTCTCTCAGTATCAATTCAGCCCTTCTCCTTACTGAAAGAACCTGATTTTATCCAGTGCAACAAAATAACTGAATTAAAGATTACATTTCCCAGGCTTCTTTACATCCAATAAAACATACTCAGAAGCCATCAGATAGAGTATGTAGAAAAATGTTTAAAGAGGGACATTTGTCCCTTTAGTTTTCTTAGCTTCCTCAATCTTCCTTCCTGGAATGCAGATGCACTCTCTGGAACCACGGCAGTCCTCTTGTGTCATGAGGCAACCTCAACTATGGAAAACATGTGCTAGGAAAGGCCGAATACGAAGATTAAAAGAGTGAGTATTCCTTAATGTCAGTGAAGCTGCCATATCTGCCCTGAATCCTTATCTTCACAATCTTCGTGAGGCACAGTTAAGCTTCTGTGATTTTAAAGCCTCTTTAATTTGGGTTTTGGTGTCAACCCCAACTGATGCGGAGGCCTTTGGTGATTTCTTTCAGCCCATAGTAAGAGTATGCTCAGAAAAACATAGCGACTGAGGAAAAAAACAAAAGTTAACCCTTTCAAATAACATGAATTCAGAATGTACCACAGAGTCTTCAGTGAAAAGTTTTCAGTTCATTCATATTTTGGGAGGATAAGAAGTTTCTGTTTTATGATTGTTTTACTTCTGTATCATCAGAATGCTGTTTTTTAAAAAAAAAATTCTTGTGAAGCAGGTGTGAAGATTGAGTGCTTGTTTTTGCTATCGGTTTTTCCAGTGTCACGAGCCTGAAGCTTTGGTTAGCACTGCTGCTTGCATTGCACTTGTGAGGCTGCTGTGCCGTGGAGGACGGGGGGCCGTTACAGTGTTCCTCACGTCCACACCCAGTAAAAACGCCCTTGTGCCTGTGTGCGTGTGTGCGTGTGTGTGTGTGTGTGTGTTGGCAGTGCATGCCTGCGTGGTTTAAAGATCAGGGAACAGAAGCTACTGCGGCTTTTTTTTAAATTTAAGTTAAATTCAAGGCTATCAATTCAAAGACTCATTGAGGTCTGGGATATGTAAAAAAAAATATATATATATCTATATATACACAAGGGGAACCCCTGAAGCCCAATTTATTTATAAAAATTGTGTATTTATTCTCACATGTTTAAACTGCAGTCACCTTCAAAGTACTCTTCATTTGGTGCAATACACCTATCGACACATTTTTTTTTTTTTTACTGCTCAAAACAGCTTTTGAACTTGTCAATTTTGATATCTTTTAGTGCTTCTGCCACTTTTATTTCACATCTTCCACATCAGCAAAGCGTTTCCCTTTGAGGACTTTTTTCATCCTAGGAAACGAACAAACAAAAAAGTGTTGCTTAGGGTGAGATGGGGTGAATAGGGAGGGTGGGGCACAGGGATCAGGCTGGTTTTGGTCAAAAACTGCTGAACACTCAGCACCCTGTGGGCAGGTGCGCTCATAAATCACCCATCTTGAAATGGGCAAATGAGTGAAAAAGTCTTCAACAACAACAACAAAAACCACTGAAGCTGAATGCAGCCTCTCACAACACCACCAGCTGGTACACTGATACAGGTGGGTTCCTAGAACACTCACCTAGCAGGGGAAGCTACAAGGGGCCTGCCTGCCAGAAGATAACTCTAGGTTTTTTTGGGGGGTCCCTCCTTGTATAATATATATTATTGTATATTATGAGGTATACAGTTTTAACATAGAATTACATAAGTGAGAATTTTCTCATTCTGTACATAGCCTTACATACCCCACTACTGTTCTAAACACCAACATGATATTATAATGAGTGTCACAGAGAAGATGGAGGATAATTGAAAAAACCATTACAAAAAGGCACAGAATAAACTATTTGCTACTGGAAATATTTCATAAGCTATACCTCTGATCATCACCATATGAGCCTTTGGCAACTTTCACATTTCAAAACCAACCATCAACACGAAGGGATCTGGACTTGTCTGGGTTCCTTTGCCAAGGCTACAAGAATAGGGCGATCACATAGCTCCCACACATCAACGAGGTTAAAGGAGAATGGGGAGTGAAAGTGAGTATCGCCAGGTACCAGTGTTAGAGAAAGATGAAAATCCAGGATGAAAACCCAGAGCTGCCATCTTATGGAGCACAGAAGCCTCTCTCAGTTTAGTAGATGCCTATCTGCCATTTTCACTGAAATACTGTTTTCCCAAGCTGAAATAAAAGAGGAGAAAGAGAGCAGAGTACAGTATCTTAAATCAAGTGATGTCAAGCACTTTTATTTTTAGTCTGTCTCAGCTTCCTTTGGGCAGTGCTACCCCCTGTTAGAGAATGGGAGGAGGGCAATCAGGTCATCACAAAGAAGTTATTCCCTGGATTGGAAAAGGCAGGGAGACTTGTGTGGACAGGGTGCCAGTAGCACACGGATGCCCAGGGGCGCAGATGTGCCTGAGTGTTCATAGGCTGCAGGTTAGGTGTTCAGGGTAGTGCAGGCTGTGCAAGATGCAAAATTCTGTAACACATGCTGGATCAAACTGCCATGTTACAATAGAAAACTTAAGTTTTGGCTAGATTACGCATGTATTATTACAGTTAATTATCATATATTTCTATGATCTTGGTCAGATAGCTCTTTGGTTACCCACAACCGGTAAGTACCCTACTATTTCTTTTTCCTACAGAGCAATTGAACTGCTCAAAAAACACAGAGTGAGTAAGGCGGTTAGTTGTAGAATCACAATTCTGGCCCCCTCTACCCAGGGTTGCCACATTTAGCAGGTAAAAACACAGGGATCACTGTTCAATTTGAGTTTAGGTAAACAGCAGTTATTATCTTTAGCACAATTATTCTCCATGCAATATTTGAGACATACTGAAAAGTATTTGTTGTTTGTCTGAAATTCAAGTTTTCATGGGTAGGATCCTACATTTTATCTTGCAAGCCCATCTCTACCTCATAATGCTAAGTTTAAAACATACTTTAGCCCTGGCTGGTGTGGCTCAGTATTTAGAGCGGCGTCTTGTAACCGAAAGGTTTGATTCCCAGTCGGGGCAGGTCCCAGTCGGGGCATGTTATGGGTTCATCCCTGGTCTGGGCGCAGGTGCACGCGACCCCCAGTCCAAATGCGTAGGATCCCCGGTCTTGGAGCAGATCTTCAGTCTGGGTACCTAAGAAGGCAACTGATCAATGCTTCTCTCACATCATAATTTTTTTCTTTCCCTGCCTTTCTCTTTCTAAAACAAGCAAATGAAAAATGTCCTTGGGTAGGATGAAAAATAAGAATTAAAAAAATGTGCTTTAATGTGCTGGCTAAGGAACTTAGTCACTTCAGTATGGCCTTATACCTTGTTTCTTCTGATACGATTGCCGTAGTTATGTTGAAACACCATAATACAAACTGCATTGTTAAGTCCAGTTGCTATTGCATCTGGTTTACTTCATTTCTTCTTTCGTCAGCTCTCTGTTAAGTCCACAGCATAGCAGCTTATGGGATCTCAGAGACCATGCAAGAGTGAGTTCTTTGTGACTTATCACAGAAAGATAGTCCTTAGCTTTGGGGATGGACTTCCAACCTACCAGGCACTATGTTCTAAAGCTGCACGGTTAGGCCTTCAACTGAAAGCATGTCAGGAGGTTCCTCCATTATTTCACCAGCACCTGAAACTGGACGACCAAATTCGATGGTCTCAGCCCTGCAAACAAACCTTTTTTATTGTCCCCTCTCTCATTAGCTGGAAAGGAAAATCCAGTTTTCATGCAGTTACAACACTGCGGTTAAGGATTATGGGCCTTATAATCAGAAGGCCTGTTTTTATTTTTATTTTTTATACCACTTCCTGTGATACAATCTTCATATATCACAAATCTTCATAATGTTAAGTCTTTTGAGAATATATAAAACAGTAAAATGCTATCACTTAACATTCTAGCAGCCACAGGGCAAATTATCCAGGTATATAAATCCTAATAACCACTTTAAATTCCTAAACTTCTGTGACACTTAAAATTGGGATAAATGTTTTAAAATATGTTTCCTTAACTTCTAACATGAAACTCACAGAATGCATCATTTCATTTTGAAACGCCGGAGCATTACTGCAATGCCAGTTGTTCTCTTAGGCCCGAGTGAAGTAAGGCCATGTGAAGCACTAACAGAACTTGCTGCTGTGGCAGAAACACTCCGTGGCTCCGCCTTCCATTGTTAACTGCAGGCCCCGCTGTGGCTTCTGAGCACCTGGAATGTGGCTAGAGCAACTGACGTACTAAATTTCAAGTGCAATTTCAATTAATTTAACTTTCAATATTCACATGCTGCTTATGGCTGCTTTATTAGACAAAGCAGGCCTACAATGTTGAATTGTGAGGGTTTTAAGATCTTATAGTTTCTATAGTTTTTTTATTCTGTCCATTCAAAAATGTTCCATATAGTTAATTGATTATATCTAACCCTATAAAGTTCCCAATCTCTTTTATTATTTCTAATAGACTTAGAATATTTTAAAAAATGGTTTTCTAGAAATATACCCCTATTAAGATCAGCCAATTTGAGTGAAGACAAGAAATTTTTCCCCTTCATAGGAAAGTGCTTGTGCAATTCTAAAGAGGTGCTTTAGTACAAAGATAGCCCAAATAAAGGGTCATTTAGTTGTGCAAAAGGATTTTTTTGTAGGTCTCTGTCATGCACCATTGAGCTGGATAAGAGTTCTAAAATAAAGGAGTATGAAACATTTATGAACATTATTTTTTATGTCAGTATTACATTTAATTATACTTGGTATTAGCAACCCAGGAAGTTAGTTGTTGATTATCATTGTTTTTAAATACAATTAAAGAAGACCAAAAATAAAAAGTTTGACAGGGTCTGAGACATGGACCAGTTCTTTTCAGCAGGATTCTTATTAAGGAGTATGACTCCTGGGCTCTTGAGAAGCTGGGATCAGAGAAAGCTTATTATTTTCTCAGTTTAAGCATTTGCATAGAAAATAATTGAATTTTTTGTATATGAAACATGACCTTATGAAAAATTTCACATTGAAACTCAGTTACCTTCCTGTAAAATGTGACCAGCTTTTACACTCAAGAAACTTGTTATTCTTACCTGATTCATCTTCTTGACCAAGGGAAAAAGTACCCATGCCTCAAAGAGTTTTCCGATAAAAAAGAAAGGAAATTGTGCTCAGTGTGTAACTGTGTTATATCAACTATTAATTGAACTTGCTGAATAGGAAAAGTTAACCCACATATTCAGATTACTCTGTAAGAACACCACCAAGTTCAACAGAACACTGGCTTTCAACTCTGTGGGGTAAATTATAACTTGCTTAGAAAGCAGCTAAAATTGCTAATGCAAATCTAAGTATAGTCTTCAGATTAAGGGGGCTGGAGCTATGATTTCTTCCGCATTGTTCAAATCACATAAAGAATGTTGAGTTTCGTTCTCAGTGTTGTATTATAATAAAGGAGGAACTAGGATAAAGTACATATGGGATACATAATTCAGTAAGCTATATAATTTAATGAACATTAAAGAACACAGAAAACTAGAACATATTGGGATGACCATAAGTGGTAAAATTACAGAGAAAGACATGGGAATTCTCACATACCCAATCAGGAATCATAATTACCTTTACAAGAGGGGTGGCGTATTATTGGAAAGGCACATCCACATCTTTGGGGTGATAAGAGAGCTTTATTCCTTGATTTGTGTGGTGGTCACATGTATGCCCACTTCCGAATCATTCAGTACACTCTTCTATGTGAGTGTTATAGTTAGGGACCATGGAGACAGGGCCATGATCATTTCAAATGTTAAAAAACTGAGAGACATGGTTGCTGTATGTCAAGTAAGGGTCAGAAATTACATGCACCGGCACATGCTGACAGTGATGTAAATTCCATGCTATGAAGAGCATACTTTCTAATACTTAGAGCTATTCATATAGAAAATGAGCTGCTTCTGGTTTTTTGGTCTTCCTGTCATCTGAGAATTCGAGCAGGTTCTGGATGATTATCACTTGGAGGACTGTACAAGATATGTCTGATTTGGGTGGAGATACAACTTTTGTATATTCTAATTTTGACATTCTGTAACCTTGTAATTCAAGATTTCTGTTCTAACCATGTTTGACTGACCTCATAAGACTCATCCTGAACGTTTTCCTGCTAGTTACATGAACACAGACTATTTCCTGGGGACATGTCATACCTTGTCTGGGATTTGCAGTCCTGGCTTACTCATTAGTTTCTCACATCTGCTCTAAGGGTTGCAAATTTAGGACATTAAAAAAAAAAAAAACCAAACCCTGCCCTGGCTGGTGTGGCTCAGTGGATTGAGTGCCAGTCTGAACCAAAGGATCGCTGGTTCGATTCCCAATCAGGGCACATGCCTGGGTTGCAGGCCAGGTTCCCAGTAGGAGGGTGCTTGAGAGGCAACCACACATTGATGTTTCTCTCCCTCTCTTTCTCCCTCCCTTCCCCTCTCTAAAGATAAATAAATAAAATCTTAAAAAAAAAAAAACAAATCCAATGAGTATCGCCTTTAGTGGGTGCTCTTCTCAACTTGAATACCAGAACATATCATTTAATCAACCTTGTACAAGAAGCTCAGCTGCAAAAAATATGGAAAGAAAGGACTTTGTGCACTCTCCTTTCTGAAATTAAGTACAACATTGGAAAAATGGCTTTGAGAAAACATACTATTTTCTTCTTATTTGGCCAAATGACTTTTAAATGTAAAGATGAAGTCACTTCCTTGTCATTTATAGTTCCTAAAAGTAAATGGAGCTATCCTGAAGTATAAACTATTAGACATTGATCCCTGCACTAAGAAAACTGAAGTAGCTAAAATAAATGGAAAAAATGAGAAGAAAAATGATATACCAGACATTGACAGGAATACGACAATGCCAAGGGAACAAGTAAAATTTAATAAAGATAAATTCTGCTTGAGATGTTTTGCTTTATTCAGGGAAAAATAAATAATGTCCAAAACAAATTTTCTCTGCTTAGTTTCAAGAAAGAGAGAGTCAAGTAAGTATTTGAATTGTTCTCCAGTTATTTTGCCATCTGTGATATGTCCAGGAAGCAATAATAATTTTCTTTAAATAAATCTGTCCCCACATGTAAAAATGATTAGAAGTTTCACTGGATGATTAAGTTAGCATATCTCAGTAGCCAGGGAGAATAACGAGAAAAGCAGATGAGCAGGCTGCATATCAGCAGAATAGGCTAGGGTCACTTACACATGACCCCCACATCTCGGCACTGTGAGTTACTAAGGTGTGTTTCTCACCGACAGCGCACATCCGGAGGCTGGCAGACACTTCTGCTCCGTAGCTCCACACTTTTGACTCAGTGCAATATCTCAAATGGGATCAGGTTCTGTGTCAAAGGGAAAGATACTCGTGAAGGGTCTGGCAGTGACACAAACCATTCTGCCCATGACTCTTGACCAGGTTTAGTCACAAGGACTCACTGAGCTACCAACAGGTCGAAAACTGGTGTCATGACATGGCCATAAATTCTTTGATGCTTCTCTCCTTAGAAAGTTGGTTTTATGGACTCTCTCCTTAAATCTGGGTAGGTTTTGTGAATACTTTTGTTTTGAGTAGAATATAAGGAAAGACCCTGTAGCAATTTTCAGGCTCAACCTTTAAGAAATGCACAATTTTCACTTCCTACTCTTGGAATTCTTATTCCAGGAGAAGCCAGTTACTATGTAACATTTCTGACTATTCATAATATTAGGAAGCCTGAGAAAGACCCATAGAGGGGATCTATGGAGAGGTTCGCCTGGATAACAGACACAATGAGGAGAAAGATGAAAAGATCCATCCAACAGCCTGATGCAAGAAGGGCCCAGCCATATGGGTTCAGTCAAGTAATCCCTTTATCTTCCCACTGAAGCCACCACAGCTGAGGTGGCTCCAGTCATCAGCGAGCAAAGATGAGCTATTACCCCTGTGCCCTGCCTCCATGTCTGACCTACGTAGCAGGGGACACAATGAAATTGTTGTTGTTTTATGACACTAACATATAGGACTGTTTGCTATGCAGTAACAGAACCTGCACCATAAACCTGGAAAGTGGAGGGCAGGAAATATTTTATACATAAGTGACTTTCATAGTCCCTTTCAAAACTGTAGTACTCCTTTGTGTAAGTGTAATTGATAGTTTACTAAATGTAAATATGATTGATGGTTTTCTAAATGTCTCTCCCATTTACTGATTTACCTCAGGATTCTTCTTCCTTCTTCAGTGAGGGAGAAAAATGTCCTCTGTAGAGATTTTAATCTGGGGATTTTGACTGCATCTAATATATGTCATCTAAAAAATTGAAAGCTCATATGACCCTTGAGCTTTACAATTTAGAAAGAATTCAGGGCAAAGATGAACTCTTATGCAGAAAGAGCAGGAAAAGGTGAATCAAAAAAGAGGGATTATATAAATAAAGTAAAAATCATCCAGGTATTGGAAAATATGACATTTTCCCCCTAATTCCCTTCATTAAGAGTCAAGAGGGAGCTGAGAAACTACAGGTTCTGCGTAGGAAAACACCTTGCTGGCCGCTGTATCTCTGCCAAGAGAGCAGAAGCGACGCTCAGAATTCTGCAAGTTCCCGGCACGGGGCCTGCCCTTCCTTTCCTATCGCACTTGCAGCCTTGCCTCCACTGTCCCCCACCTGAGACCATAGGACCAATCTCAGGTTGTCTTTCAATCCCAGGAATCTATTCCTCCTTTGTTTCTAAGTGCATTGGAAACAATACCCACCCAGGCCCAACTACGCTATTCCTTACTTCTTTTCCCTTCTATTGACATAGCACTTATCATACATATATTATATTTTAATTCATTCATGTGATCATTTTCATTCTTAACCCCTTTCCCCAGTGTGTGAGATCCACCCAAGCATGGGTATTTGTTCTTTTACTTGCTATACTCCCAAGACCCAGAAGAGTGCCTGACAAAGATTAGATTTTCATCCAACTTTGTGAAATGTGTAATTGCATGGATTAATGCATGATGTAAAAGGAAAATAAATGAATATTTTCAGCTCCGATAGATATGACCCAAATTTTTAGTTATTGGTATTACCCTGTAAATTAGACATATTCAGCTTTTTGGTTTGGTTGAATGCCATAGTCTCAATGAAGCTTGGGGAGTGCTTTGTGTTTAAAAGTGCACGACCATGGGAAACATTGAAAAGAGATAATGTAGGACATAGAGACCTGTTTTAGTTAGGCAGCAATCCTGTTGATTGCTGGAGATAATGGAATCACTTTTGAATTATGGTCTTATGATAATTACAACTTTAATTATTTACTTATTTCCTTTTTTGGTACTCAGCCTACAATCAGAATGAGCCATTCACTATGTAAATGCTAGTTAAGATGCTGTGGGCGAGTGACTCCGTTTCTGCCAGAAGTTAAAAATGTGAGATATCCTAGCTATTAACACATTTATCCATCAGATCATACTTTAAACATGTCTTCTGCAAAGGACTAAATATAGCAACACTAAAAACTCTATGATAAAATAAAGTGATGTCACCTGTGTTTCCATGCAATTTAACTATTATAGATTATAAGACATGACAGATAAGAAATGATTCATAAATCTTGCAGAAATATAGATGACATCAAAAAAGGATAGTAATTGCATTCCAAAGAGAAAAACATGATGATTTCAGAATTATTTTTAAATGTTCCTCAGGAACTTCTATACAAAAGAAGAAAAAATAAAGAAAAAATAAAAGATACAGTCATTCTAATTGATGCTAAATTCTTTAATATCAATCATTCCCGGGAACTTTCCTGAACTTTGGTTCCTGTAAAAATAATTCTATATTATTTTCCTTTTTAAAAATATTTCTGATGGTTCTACAAAAGTATTATGGCAGACATCTACTTGTATCACTGGAGTCAATAAGATAGATTAATCTTTATTTTATCACAGATAAAAACTGGAAATGTGAATATTAAAAAGAAGCTTTCAGATTAGTTTCTGCTCCTTTTTTTTTCTGGGCAATAAAATCCTTTATTTAAAAAAAAATATTTTATTGTTGTTCAATTACAGTTGTCTGTATTTACTCCCCACCACTCCCCCCACCCCAGCCATCTCCACCTCCTTCCCCTGCTTGCAACCCCCCTTGGTTTTGTCCATGTGTCCTTTATAGTTATTCCTGAAAACCCTCCCCCACATCCCCCCATTATCCCCTCCCACCTCCCCTCTGACTACTGTCAGATTGTTCTTCGTTTCAGTGTCTTTGGTTATATTTTGCTTGCTTGTTTGTTTTGTTGATTAGGTTCTACTTAAAGGTGAGATCATATGGTATTTGTCCCTCACCATCTGGCTTATTTCACTTAGCATAATGCTCTCTAGGTCCATCTATGCTGTCACAAAGTGTAGGAGCTCCTTCTTTCTTTGTGCTGTGTAGTTTTCCATTGTGTAAATGTACCCTATTTTTTTGATCCATTCATTTACTGATGGGCACTTAGGTTGCTTCCAGCACTTGGCTATTGTAAATTGTGCTGCCGTGAACTTTAGGGTGCATAGGTTCTTTCAGATTGGTGTTCCAGGGTTCTTAGGATATAATCCTAGCAGTGGAATTGCTGGGTCAAAAAGCAGTTCCATTTTTAGTTTTTTGAGAAAATTCCATACTGTTTTCCATAGTGGTTGCACCAGTCTGAGTGAGCCCATTAATTTCCTAATCAAATATTTACTATTCTATTGGATTATGAGGATTAGTGCCATTATTTGAATTTTCTTTACACTACTTGCATTCTCCATACATGTATCAAAGAAAGAACCATTTTTATAACAGGCAACAGAATGGGGTGTGTATGTGTCTTTGCGTGGAGCCCTCTTTTTTACATCTGGACACAGTGTATTTGTTTCCCCTTCCTGTAATCTTTCCTTGTGGTGCCAGTTTGGAAAATTAGGTTATCAGTCTTCTCTCACTAATGGCTTTTCACCAATGGCTTTTAAATTTCCAATTTCAAAGTGTTTCACTCAGCCTCTTTGGGTGTTTATCTCAATTGAGCACTTATATTCTGAAATTCTCTCTCGGTGTCATTTCTTTTACCTCCCTCATCATTTCTTTTTGATCTTCTTTCTGAAATCACATAGACTGACAATTTTCAAACATCTTTGGGCATTCTTCACTCCTGAGATGCATATTAATATGTACCATTGGCTGAGGTGATGTTGAATCTCACTTAGAGGTGAATATGCCTCTTTCTGAACTCTGTTTACTGGTAATACCCTCCATACAATTTCTGAAATCAAACAACTGCAGGCAATGGTGCATTCCACCCCCTTCCTTGCTTTTATTATCTCTGCTTCTAAGCCCTGTCACCTGTCAATTCTAGCTCTTAAATATTTTAAATGCCCATTTCCTTTTTTCTATTAATTTCTACCACTGCCCTAGTAAAGGCCCCTATTATCGCTCTCACAGTACTGCCAAAAAATTTCCCTATCAAGTGTATCATTCCACCCCCAATATATCTTTCATACTTTTTCTCATGTTACTTGTTAAAACATGAATAGTCAGTCACATTATTGCCAGATTAAAATTCTTTAATTCTTTGCCATCATCCAGAGCAGGACTTGTCAAAACAGTGTAGACCGTGATCATCAGAGTTGCTGGATCAGAGATACCAGAGACAGTCCAGGGGTCTTTAGTTGTAGGAATTCTCCAGATATTAAGGTAACCCATAATACAGTCTGAAAACCACTCCCATGGAAGGAAAGCAATGCAGCCATTTGCAAGGCATATATTTCCCTTCGTTATCTTTATAGACTAGATTTTCCACATCTCTTCCATTATTTATTTGTTCCAGCATTATTGAACTGATTTGTAACCCTCAGAAGGTACTATTTCTTCTCACAAATTCACCCCTTTGAACAAACTGATCCTTCAGCTTGAAATTCCTTTTTCTGCTTACTTCCTGGAAAATTTTATTCAACCTTTAAGTCCAGTTATTTGGTATTTTGGGAGTGATTTGGAATCTCTATGTCCTCAATTCAAGGTCTAGCAAGCAGCAAGTATCTCAGCACAGTAACTGGCATTTTTAAAAGCGGCCTAAATTCACTGTCCCTACACTCCCTCTCAGTCTTGAGTTATTTCCTCACATCCTTATTTATGTTAATTGCAGGTGTCCTTTCCTCCATCCATCACCAAGGGTCAGCTCACTGTGTGTGTGGGTTTCACTCTCTGATCCATTCCCTTTACCTGAAATACTGGATGACACATTAAGAAAACTGTTGACTGACTGCATCAATTAATAATTTAATGTTCGAAATAGAGAATAAATCCCCAAATCAATGATATCTGAGTAAACAACAAACTCTGAAGAAGTAACACTGGTATCCTAGAGAACTTTGTTCTAAGCCTAGATCTTTTATTAATAAGCAGTGTGAGCAATTCTCTTACTGCCTCTAACTTAAACGTTTCCAGACAGAAAAACAAGGGGCTTTGGGACTGGCTCTCAATGGACTTTACAATGATGCGTGGGGGTTAAACTTTCCTGAATCAGTCTGGGTGGCAGGCCTCGGTGTCAGTGGGTCTTAAGGCCTCCGAGGTGATTTCAGTGAGCAGTTGGGTTGGACTCCTCTGTTGCAGATGAGGCTATTTTATCCCCTCGATGTTCTCTGTCCTCTGGGACCTTCTGAATTTTCATGTGCACAGAATGACATTTATTAAGCTTTTTATGCACACACAGAGTAGCTAAGTGTTTTTCACAAGACATTTTTTTTTCTGGCAAGAAATGTCTCTGCTTTAACTAGAAGTCAGTCTGCCCAGAAGCATTTGAAACTGGCAAAATTTTCTACCATTCACTCTGGGAAGTGAAACAAAAGCACTGAGGTGAACTCTACCAAATGCATCTTGTTTTGATCTCTCCGAATACACATTTCCCCCACCTTTCGCTGTGCTGAAAACAGCATGTTCCTGGACACCTTTCAGAATCTCTGTCCTTCTGCCTTTCAGTGTGCCAGTGGGTCCCTTTGACATGGCATCTGTGAAGTGTCCAGAGAGAAGGAGACAAACAGGCCCTGACTCATTCTGAGACAGAAGCAGCAGTTGATACTTGTCTCTAACTTTGGCCCTGAACCTACCAAATGCACCTGTTAGCGAAAAGCAGAGGGTAACAAGGAGAGAGAACACAAAATAAATACCAGTCCAAAAGAACCTAGGCACCCCAATGTTCATAGCAGCACAATTTACAATAGCCAAGTGTTGGAAGCAACCAAGGGTAACAAGGAGAGAGAACACAAAGGGTATTGAACGGAAAGCTAACCCTGAGCACGACTGTCACAATCCTTCAGAGACGTGGCCCAGGGAAGAGCCTAAGTATTTTGAGTGTGTAGAGAAGAGTCAACCAAAACAAAGAGAAGCATTATATCTAGTCCGTCAAAAGACAGTGTCAACATTCCTTACCTGATCATCAAGGTTTTCTGTTACTGGACCCCAGCCCCCTTTCCAATCTTTTTGTGTTTTCCTTGCAGTCGGACATCCAGGGAAATGAAGCCTGCTTCTTAGGCCCTGTAAGGGTGCATTATTTTGTTTTTACTCATGTTATGCACACTGTCTGGGATTCCCTTTCCTCCCATGATTCAGGCTGAAATCTTAGCTCTACTTCAAGGTCACGCTCAAATACCTTCATCCATACACTCAGACACCTCCCAACCCTGTTCCAAATGACAAGCACCATCTCTCTGCTGTCAGTATCCATGGCACTGTTTCTGCTGGTAGCTGTTTAAGCTTCTCCCCTCACATTTACATTTGCACACTTGGTATGTCTCTACCTTCTCTAAGCTCTTCCTGTCAGGGTAGCTTCTGAGACGGATTTGTGTCTGTGGCTGTGTTAGTGCCTAACACAGTATCTTTTTAGGCACTTGATAAAATTTACCGTTGAAAGAAAAATGGAAATAAAAATTATTTTTCAAAGTGCATGTTGTTTCCTGATAAAAAGGAAAACATTGGTGTTCGAAAGAGTATATAGTACCATAAATTGGTGATGTATAACACACATACATAAACATGTAGATAAAATAGTAAATTCAGTTAACATTTTTTATGCCACATCTTCTGTTCAGAGTGCCTTTTATGTACATTATCTTTTTCAATCTTGACAATAATCTCACAATATAGAACTATTCTCTCCACTTTAAATGTAGGAAAACTGAGGCTCGGGGAAGTTAATTGTCTAAGATTATAAACCAATATAGACCTTGAAATTGCCTTGTTAATGCCTAAGCCCTTGTTTCCATGACGCTGCCTTGCTTGGATAGATGTAAAATTTGAAGAAAGATTCCTTGAGATTGTAAAAGATTTCCCAAATTCCTAAGGCTTTAAAGATAGTAATCACTGCTCTGGACAGTGTGGCTCAGTTGGTTGGAGCATTGTCCCCATAATTGAGAGGCTGGGGGGTTGATACCTGGTCACAGCACATACCTAGGTTGCAGTTTGATCCCTGATTCCTGGTCCAGGAGTATATGGGAGACATATAATCGATATTTCACTCTCACTCCGATGTTTCTCTCTCCCTTCCTCTCTCTCTGAAAGCAATGAAAAAAAAAATGTCCTTGGGTGAGGAAAGAAAGGAAGGAAGGAAGGGAGGGAGGGAGGAAGGGAGGAAGAAAGGGAGGGAGGGAGGGAGGAAGGAAGGAAGAAAGGGAGGGAGGGAGGGAGGAAGGAAGAAAGGGAGGGAGGGAGGGAGGAAGACTATAGTCACTAAGGTAAGAATAAAAGATAAAATAGTCAGAGATCCCTATTTTCTACAGTGTTTCACTTTCAGTATTTTAATTTTGTTTTATTTTGAAAGAAATAATTATCACTACAACTATTGTGAAAATGAGCATTTAGCTGAGAAGTATAGCCAATATTTTATGAAAAAGTTATAATATTTCGCTAAGTAAATATATTTGCATCTTGTCTGTTACAGTTACTCACATGCAGAGATAAAATTTTTATTAGTCTTTTAGAAATATGATCAAATAAAAAGTAGGAAGAATTGAAAAGGTATGTGGTTTACAAAAACTTTCCTGAAATCCAGTTCTTTCAATAAGTGAGTTCTGAATTTTATACATTTAAGTCAGGTAATCAGAGTAAGAAAAACGGTCCTGCCCTTAATCGACAGAGCTTGTTTCATTTTCATATCCACTGGCAGTTTGGAACAGCAGCGTTTTGCTCGTGTTAATCCGAGAGCATTCTGAGGTTGATGGGCACCCCAAAATTGGAATGATTTGATTTTGACACTATTGAGCCTGTCTACGCCAATTGTCCCTTTCTGTTAATCTAATCACCCATGTCAAAAAAGTATTTTCATAGTAAGACAAAATAAGGGTGGCTAAATAGAAAATAGTTTGCAAGTGTTAAAAGTAATAGGTTTTTAAAAAAATTTCTATTGTATACTTTCCCATTACTATTTAGTCTCCTTATAGCCCCCTTCCCCAATTGCCACACTGTTGTCCACACCTATGAGCCCTTTTTCCTTTTTGTTCATCCCTCCACCCCTGACCCCCACCTTGGCTGTCAGTCTACTCTCTATCTATGAGTCTGTTTCTATTTTGCTTATTAGTTCAATTTGTTCATCAGATTCCACATATGAATGAAATCATACGGTATTTGTCTTTCTCTAATTTGCTTATTTCACTTAGCATAATGTTCTCCAAGTCCATCCATACTTTTGCAAATGGTAAAATTTTCTTTTTATGGCTGCATAGTATTCCTTTGTGTAAATGTCTCATCATTGTTTTATCTACTCATCTACTGTTGGACACTTGGGCTGCTTCGATATCTCGTTGATTGTAAATAATGCTGCAATGAACATAGGGGTGCTTATGTTCTTTCAAGTTAGTGTTTGGGGTTCCTTCAGATATATTCTCAGAAGTAGGATAGCTGGGTCAGAAGACAGATCCATTATTAATTTTTTGAGATATCTCCATACAGCTTTCCACAGTGGCTGCACCAGTCTGCATTCCCACCAACGGTGCACGAGGGCTCCCCTTTCTCCACATCCTCGCCAGCATTTATTTATTGATTTATTGATGACAGCCATTCTGACAGGTGTGACATGATACCTCATTGTGGTTTTATTAGTGACATTGAACATCTTTTCATATGTCCATTGGCCATTTGTATGTCCTCTTTGCAGAAGTGCCTATTCAGGCCCTTTGCCCATTTTTTAATTGGGTTGTTTGTTTTTATTGTGCTGAGTTTTGTAAGTTCTTTAAACATTTTGGATATTAACCCCTTATCAGAGGTATTAGTGAATATGTTCTGCAATTCTGTGAAAAATAAATAAATAAATAAATAAATAAATAAAAATAATAGGTTAACCAAGAAGTTAAAACTTTCAAACATTGAGAATGATGGCATTGTGTAAGTAAGGTGACAAATCTCTGAAGGTAACTCATTTTGTTATTTCTCAGTTTTTTCATGGTCTAAAAGCATAACTTCATTTTCAGGATTTGTAGAAGCTGTGCTGAGATAGTATGCAAATATACTAAAGCCCTTGCTTGGCTTCAAATTACCTCTGGAGCCACCAATGAAGATATAAAATATAACTCATCAGCATAGGATTTTCAAATAAGTTTTGAAGCTTACATGTTTAAATATTAATTTTTGACTTTAAAGCTACAAAATGAAAATAACTAACAAATGTAATTGAAACAAGGAGAATGATGGCTGTATTTTAAAATGCATGGCCTTGAGACTCTGCTGTAAGAGGTGAATAGCAACCCTAGAGTATACAGGTTCGAAGTCTGTTGAGACCAACATCTTAATTACTCTCCGTCAACATCTGTCAGCACGGGTATGCAGCTGGCTGCACTGTGAGATGCAGGTATTATAAATGGTGCCCTTTCAGAAAAGACACATAAAAATTTATATCTATCAGTGTCAGGAAACTGTCTTTAAAATAGTTCAACAAGTAATGGTTTCTCCAGGGTCTAGAAAAAGGCAAGGTCAAAACAGACACATTTCAATGGAACAGTATGTTTTATTCTCCTCCCTGGGAATTAAAACTGTAGCATTATGGAGCTAATATTGGACCCACTGGGTAAGCACATACATTCCCTAGTGTTTTTCATATTATCCTTTCAATCTGCTTTCATCTCTCAAAAATTAGCACTCTGTGCTGTTAGTTTCATGCATGCTTCAGCTACTTGAAGTAAGAAAATAATGTGGTTTGAACTTATACAATGCAAAGGTAATTAAGCAATTTCTCTTCCAGTAGTCTTACCTTCTTCCAAATAAGTCTATATAATTATACTATATAAATGTATTTGTAAACTTATCTGTAAATTATATATTAATGGTAAATCCAGAAATGTTTATTCTAATTCAACCTTACTATTAAATAGCTTAATGAAAATTTATACATTCTTCAAAAATATTTTTTCTGTTTTATACATTTTGTAGTCCTTTTACTTCTGAAGTACACAAAATAGAGATAATTACCTTTCTGGGTTGTACTAATAACCTATAGCCAATTCTTAATTCAACACTCAGATAATTTAACAATGTGCCAAAAGTAGGAACTATTAATGAAGAATTTTAAAAATTGAGTTTACTGTCTATGTTAGTCAAATAGGAATTTGAATAATAGTATTCAATGAGTTAGTATTAAAACTTTAATTATGCCATCCATCTAATCAACGTGATAAGTATATAAATTTTGCTTTCTGATTTTATTTTAATGTGATATGAATAGAAGTTCTTATTATAAGGGAATTTCAATTAATTTACATGATCTTTCTACTTCTCTATGGTTATTATGGAATGATTATACTTTGTAACATCAAAATTGGACTGATTAAAAGATTTTATGTAAACATTTTTATAGAAAGAAATGTGTTTAAAAATACAAGCTTTACAAATTTTTGTTCAATATGATTTGTCTTCTAAGCCATAAAGCTCTTGTACATTTTTCAATGGGATTTGCTTTCTCCATAGTGACCCATTTATAAAAATAAAAGTAATATGTACATTATTTTATTCCAACTTGTTTTATAGTTCTATGCACAGTAAGGAATCATAGACATACCATAAGCTGTGCTTACCAACTTCGAAACATTCTCAAACACCCCAATAATTTGATCCCTTCACCAACATACTGCTTCTAAATTAAAGGTAGAAGAATCAGAGTGAGCTTTATTCCTTCTACAATCGCAATATTATTTCTTGCACCAGACTCCTTAGATCGGTCATGTTTCTCTTACTGCAGAATATTCAAGAGTGCATTCTTCTTTTTAGTTTTTAAACTTCTGCATGTAAAGAAATGAAGGCCGGATTACTTACTAGATTATAAACTTTTTCACACAGGAGTGGGCACATTTAATGCGCAATAGAGTAAAGTACACACCAGACTCACCGATGTGACCAGGTAATGGTCATAGAAGCAAGCTCTTGTCATAACTGTCATATATCAAACATTTAATAGTGACCCATTAAGTACAAAATGCTCATATTTTATTTACGTAAAAGTTTTCCAGAATGACTTCACTCAATAATTCTATAACCAACACTTAAGATAATATGAATTGTTTCACAGAAGCCCAAATCAACATCTTTTGTTTTACTCCTAAATCAGACACATTTTACCTTAAACATTTTAATTAATATCTTATTTTCAGAAGATCTTACTTTTTAAAATAGCATTCATTGAAAATAAATGGCTAATGGTAAAATTTTTTTAAACTTTGATTTTTAATACATTGGAATAAAGTGCTTAGAAAAAAATGATTTTTGACTCAAAGATACTGGTAGAAACGATTTTTAAAAGTCAAATTTACAAATTCACAAATTAACTTTCTTAATAATTTTAATTGTATTATCTTTGAATAGTCTTTATTTTGTTACGTATTCTTCTAAAAAGAAGAATGATAAAGTCTTTGTAAATGTGAATCTAATTTCAAAATATCTACAATTTTAATAGTGCCAGTAAGTCAATGGCACAAGGCAAAGCTCACATCAATGCTTCTTTCCTTTTTTTGGTGATACATTAGTGCTGAAACATTCAAGAAATTCCTAGGTTCAAAAACATACTGATTGAGAGAGAAAGAAGTGTTCTCCTGGCACCCTCAGCTTTTAAAATAGATCAATGGCAAACTAAATGTGCTGATTTTATCGCTGCATAAAATGACAGGCACATAGCATCAGCAAAGCTCCGTGGCAAGAAAGAAAGAGCAAGGCTGAGATTTCATCTATGTTGATGTAAGAAAACAAATTAGAACGGCAAGTTCATAATGGAAACAATTCGGGGGAAAGCACATGCTAAGGGTCGTGAGATGGGCCTCGCATCACAAGCCTCATTCCTTGGGGGACAGCTGTGGCTGTGGCGCAGCCACCCACCCTCTCTCTGTAAGGCAAGCTCTTTGAGTGTTTACCAACAACGTGATTTCAGAGGAGACGTAAAGAGACTTCAGTTCTCCAAGGTGTCTCAACCTAGTATTAGAACTGGAATAGAGTTTAGATTTCATTGCATATTTTATTATCATTTTTACCCAAAGAATACATATGTATAACCCATGGACACAGACAACAGTGTGGTTATGTCCAGAGGGGTCTGGGAGGAGGGGTCAAAGAGGTGGAAAATGGGAACATCTGCAAAATAAAGAAAAAAAAAATAAAAAAAGATAAAAAGAAATACGCCACTTTTAAATTGTCTGAAAAAATCAAAACACCCATTGTCCCACATTATTTTTATTTTGAAATTGTTTTACTAGTTATACATACTTACTCCTAATATATCTATAAGCACATTTATGCATTCCACAAGTGTGTATTTTATGCCTACATGACCCATGTAGAGAATTAAAAATAGTGAATAAAATGGAAACAAATCCTACTTTCCTGGCAGTTATGATCTAGCAAAGAATATGGATATTAAGAAATTGATAGCACACTTTATTAGTTGCTATTAGCAGTTAATGTATCATTATCAGTTCTCTAGATTTCCATCTAATCCTTTTAAATAATCATATTTGCTTTCTGCCTTTTTTCATTAATCTAATGAACGTAATGTAGTTGTGCCTCCTCTCCCCCAACTATGTATTCATTTTTCCAATAATGAAACCGATGCCCATTGGGAATAATGGACATCATCTGAAGATTCAGTAACAGGGCAACTGGCTCCCTATTAGCATGTCAGTACGACAGACAACTAGCAACACCACACAATCCTGTGCTTGCCATTTTGCAATAATCCACCACCTATGCAGAACAACAAAGCAGGTGGAAAAGAGGTTGTGCTTTTGTCAGGGCATGGAATTATGGAATGCAGAGATAAATAGGGACAAATTTACTCACTTTACAGCCTTTTGTAGACCCAACTCTGTGTCCTGAAAGGATTCATTCACACTGTCTAAGCCTACCTCATGACCTGAGTTATCTTAGAGGTTCAAACACTACTTGTTTCTTCTGGTATGTATCACTGAGGAGGATGAGAGGGAGTGTGGAGGAATCCAGCCTATGGGTGATGAGAATCTATTATGTAACAACTGCATTCTTCTCCTTAATATTTTCTCATTTAATCTCCACTACAACCATATAGGTTGGGTATACATATCCTCATTTTAAAAATGACCAAAGTTAGGCTGAGATTTAAAAACTTGTCCAAGATAATAAGGAATAAAAATTTAAACCTGGATATAGTATCTTATTCCATTGCACCTAAGAAATAAAATGTCTTCAATAAGTTGTTGAAAATTACATGTAGGCCAATTGGAAATGAATACATTTTTCTTTCTATAACAAGGCAGAAATTGTTTGCATTTATAATCAGTAGACTGTAGACCTATGTTGTAATTTGTCAAAGTATAAACAATATCTAATTGGAAAAATTTATTTCCCAAATTTTTGTTGTAGGCATTTGTTTCTGTCTAGATTCTCATGAGGTGAAAATGAAGTTATGCTAAACTCTGCAATGTGGAAATCATCCCTAAAAAAATGTCAGGCTTTCACTCTGCCAGTTAGGGGACACAATGCAGTAAGTCACAAGTAATAATGATATCTTATATGCTTTAGGAGACAAAGCATTTTAACCTAAATTAGCATATTTTAAAACTAATTACTGATATACCTGAAAAGTATTCAAATAGGAATTAACACAAATAACCTTATGTTTTCCCACCAAGTTTAGCTTATAAAAATGAGTATAAAGCCAAGAAAATGAGCTAATATTTGAAGACAATAGGAGTTTGTAATCTCTGCTAAAGAGATAGATTCTCTTTATGATAAAGAGTCAATATATGTTATCATGGTTCCTTAACATTTTCAAGTTTGTTTTTTTTCTAAAATATATTAATGCTGTAACAAACACAACTTTATGGCACAGATGCAATAATAGGCAAATCAGTGGGACAGAATATAAAGTTCCCGATGACTGCAGAATAAATGTAGGTTTAGAATTAAATAAAATTATTTCACAAAAAGACAAAAGAATCAATTTTTAATAAATTATGTTAGAACAATTCTCTAGCCATTAAAGAAAAAAGATTTTTTAATACTATATACCAAATAAATTCCAGATGTATTAAAAATGTAAAGGCTAAAGAAAAACTATAAAAATGCCAAATATAACCTGAGTGATTATTTATATAATTTCTAGGTATAAGTTTTGTAAGTATTCTGAAAAAAAGAGAACTATCTGATGAACCAGGACAGACCTCAGAGGCTGGCCTGGATTCAGGGCAAGGTAAGAGTGTGTGGATGCAGCCCCGCATCACCTCTCTTGGTTCCGAATGGAGATGCGTCTGCATTTCAGTGGGCCACGCTCCTTGCCCAGGGTGTGAAACACAGCAGGTTGGAAGGGCGCAGCAGAACTCAAGGCTCTACTTTATTACCTATTGCCCTGCTGAACCCCTGAATCACATGCTACATTTATTAACATGCCATGGCCTTTTACAAAGGAAATATTGACATACTGAAATATGTAGAGATTTTTAAAACCTTTAACATATCACAAATTCATAATAATAAAATTTGGAAGTACTTTTAAAATCTTCAGGTTAAAGATAAAATCAGCCCCTCCATTACTGACAGATCATGTAATCTATGAGTTCAAAATCCAGGCAAGTTTTAATGTTTTACTCCTTCAAACAAACATCATGACCTTTTCAAAGATCTCCAACAAAATAATTTGGTTTTCTTTTTTTTTGAAAATTTTTTATTGTAGTTCAGTTACAGTTGTCCCTGTTTTTCCCCCATGACTCTCCCCTGCCCTGGCTACCCCCCTCCTCCTCCTACATTCAATCCTCCCCGTGCCCCCCATTGTCTTTGTCCATGTGCCCTTTACACGTGTTCCTTGACCCTTCTTCTTCTCTCCCCTGTTGTCCCCTCCCCCTTCCCCTCTGGTCACTGTCAGTTTGTTCTTTATTCCACACCTATGGTTCCATTTTGCTCACTTGCTTGTTTTGTGGATTAGGTTCCATTTATAGGTGAGATCATACGGTATTTGTTTTCTTGATAGATGCTGTTCTTTGTTTTAAAATGCTTATTTAATCCTCTTTTAAAGCTACCATATCAGCACCTGATGTGGATACCGGCTAGCAGTGTCCGCATCATTATGGATGAAATAAAACATACACACAGACTACCGAGTTTGGTGGAGGAATAAGGATGACAGCATGGCTTTTCTCTCAAGAGGAGCAAAAGCCATAGTCTCCGCCATGACAGGCCTTTATTCTAAAATCTCCTCACATTACAAGATGGTTCTTCCTCACTCTCCTGGTTACAACAAAGGAGCCAATGCCCCTCATTACATCACAGAAGAAGGATATTAGCAAATGAATAGGCAAAAGTGGTTGAGCCAGTCACACTGGCCCCTGCAAGGCGCAGCATGGATTTTAGGAAGTTATAGTAAGCATTTGCAGGGTGAGGGAGTTTTTAGCAAAGAGCAAACTTTAAAACAGTTTAGGTATATTGCAAATCTGATTACCCAGGAAAGAACCTATCTGTGGGCATAGGTCCTATGCATCTCCGAGTGGGAGCTGGGCCCACGCCATGCAGAAGGGTCTGCCACAAGCACCCATTTCAAAAAATCTTTGAAATTGGTTAATTTGGTCCATCTTGCCCTCCTATGCTGAGCTTTAGTGTGTCACATCGTCCCTGTTCTCATGTGGCTCCTCTGCCCCAGTGATCAGAAGGCAAATGCTGGAGCAAATCAGTCATAAGAGAAAGGTGTCAATTTGGTGTGTTAAGAATTAGTACTTTGTGCTTTCCAGCTAAGAGCTGGTACACCTTCTCCTCCCACCTTCCTGCAATGCAATTCTTATAAAAGACATAGTCTGATTTTAAATTTCAAATGGTTGGGGTTTTGTTTGTTTGTTTTTCATAACCATACCTATCCCTGAATCTCTACAAATTTTTCAGTTATACTCTGCTCACTCATGTCTCAAATCCCAAAACTTGGAACGGTGCTTAAATCACTCCCCTCTCCTCTCACCTCCCACATGTAATATTTCAGCAGATCCTATCAGATCTCTTTTCAAAATATATCTAGAATACAACCACTTTTCCTCACTTTCACCAATTCCACACTAGTGTAAGCCACCATCTTCCCCTGTCTGGACTAAAATAGCTTCCTGAACGGTCTTTCTGCTTCTGTACTGTTCCCTCACTGACCATTCTGCGTATAAATGTCAGAGTAATTTTTAACATGTCATTTATCATCTCAAAAACTTCCTGAGCTTCCCCCTAAAAATCTAGAGTGCTCATTTGGATTTACAATGTCCTAAATGATCTAGCCACTCTAGTGACATCTAGCAAAGTGGCATCAAGTCAGGCCACTCTCACTCTCAAAACCACCAAACACTCTCCATGCCTTTGGTGATCTGTCATTCTCCCTGAAAACATCGTTGTCCCAAAGGTTGGCGTTAGCAGCATCTTGTTAGAAATACAAAGTCTCAGGCTTCTTTGAAGACCCACTGAATTAGAAACTACGGGGATCTGACCCAGAAATCTATTTCTTGATAAGCCTCCAGGGGATCCTGATACATACTCAAGTCTAAGGCAACTGCCCCATTCATTCTCATCCTTACTCAGCCGGTCTTAGAGGTCTTCCTGACCACCTACCTCAACTAGCATCTTCAGCAGTTTATTTTAATCTGCTTCTAGTCATAAACTTTATCTTTACCTGGTATTTATTAAACAGTTATTTTTATCTGTTTTTTCTCCCCCTAACACAACAGCGGGAGGATATTGTTTTTCCGGGGGGGGGGGTTGGGGGATTATTTTGCTGCTTTGTTGGTAGTGTCCAGAATAGTACATCCATGTAATAAGTGATAATAGGTGATATATATATATATAATAGGTATGTATGTGTGTATATATTTATTTGTTAAACAACTGACTGAATAGATGGATGCTTTCTGTTATAACTGGGTAAAACTGGTTCAATCATATTGTAGATCAAACAGGAAATTCTTGGGAGAACTGATTATGAAGGAAGAATCAGGAACAAGGAATCTGACCTTAGAAGAAAACGGGTTCTAAGGTAAACATAGGTTATTAAGATTAGTAGGAGAAACATCAAGTCTCAGAGTCAGAGAGATTTGGGGTTGAATGTCTAATGTTACTTACTAGTCTTAAACTAGTTCCAGTGAGGTCTTTGAGACAGTTCTCTTACCTATAAAACAGGGAAAATAAATGTATTTAACTAATTGTGAATAATAAGTTCTAATAATTCTTAGCAAGGTGACTGGATGTTAGTATTAGTACACTCATCAACTTTGTGTACTATTTTTGTTTTTTATCTCACCTAAATATTTTTTTCCTTTTTAAAAAATACATTATTTTTCAGTTACAGTTGTCCTGCCTGTTTCCCCATTGCTCACCCCTGCCTATGCCCTATTCCCACAGCCAATCCCCTCCCACCATGTCCGTATCCATGAGTCCTCTATTCATGTTCCTTTGTGTACTAGTTTCGAATTTCATTTCCTGGGGGGGGGGGGAGAATATCAGCCTCCGTCTGCTTTAAAAAAACATCAGAATCTGAATATTACCTTTAAGAATAATACTCATTATTGTCCCTAGATCTTATTGTTTCCACACTCCTGAAAAGCAAGGAGAATGAAGTAAGAATTCTTCCAGTGTTAAGAAATTTGGCAATTTATTTCCTTTTATATACGTGGATACTTTGCGTGATTTTTAGTTGCTTCAAATATTCTTGTTTCTCAATCTTTAGACATATAAGTTGTATTTAGTGTGTTATGTGCTATTTTACTGTTATAGTTAATTAAAACTACACACACACATAGTCTTAAGACTTTAGATAGGCTTACTTTCGTTTTGTTTCCCCAACCTCCCTAAACTGATTTTGCATTAAAGTTCTCCCAAAACAGGTTTCCTGGAGTAACCCTTACACTTAAGAAAAGATTCCTGGATTTTTCATCTATTTCAATAGGCCCAATGATCCTATTATTTGGCTGGAATACCATTGAGCTTATAAAGCCCAACACTGGGAGGGTAAAGTCAACTCAACTGCAGCCTGGGACAAATGGACAGCAAACCATAGAGCTCTCCATGGTCCTGTTGGTGATGCATCTCTCTCAGGCATCCACTCACCTCAGGCACTGACAATTGACATTTGTCTGCCCACTTGAAGATGTATTGAATCCCACTGTCTCAATTTAATAATAACAACTACCCCACCCAGTTGCCTTGAATTTTAATTTCATTCAACTGGCCCCTAATAATCTCATCTCTCCCTCTTAATATTGATATTAATCTCATCTACTTCTTAATATTACACAATCACTTGTATAAATAATTTGTGAAACTGTTGGGAGAGCAATTATGAATAAGACTACATATCTATCTGATTAAGTGTTCACTATAGAGTATATAACAAGACATCCATGCAGATAGTTGAATTTTAAATGAGGATGAAACCAAGTAAAAAAATAATAGAGCAATAGGCAGAATATATGCAGATACAAACATATATAAATTTCTGGAAGAATGACATAAGAAGATGAAAATGGTGGATAGTTGGGTGTCCAGGCACAGAGAATTACTATGAACGTTGCCACTTTTGTGTGAGATGGTTTTATCTTTAACATGTTTAACATTTTCTAATAAAGTTGTAAATCCTTAAAAAATAAAAATCATGTGAATATGTGAAATCTACTTTGTTTTTTAAATTATTTTATTGTTTTTCAAGTACAGTTGTCTACATTTCCCCCCCACGAAATCTACTTTAAACCCAATGAGAAAGGCCAAGCTATTTTGATAACAGAGAGCAGCTCATTTTTCTGTGTAATCATATCAATGTTTATTAATATTTCACAGACCAGAATTGTAGATCTTGTTCTACCACTTTCTTCCTGCATACCTCTCTTGATCTTACTTTTCTTATCTTTGAATTGAGAAAGCTGAAGTAGATGATCCACTAGTTGCATTTTGGTTTAGATGACCTAGAAAGTCTGATTTAAAATGTACTTTATAAATAATTCTTTTTTATAATATTGCTAATCATATAACCTATATTGGCAGATTATCAAAGGCACATGAATTTCTTAAACTTTTTAGTACATCTCAAAATGTAATTCTTAAAACACACCACAATGAAGTAATAAAATATTTCAATGGATATACTGTAAGAATTTCACAAGAAATTTTATATGCAACACAAAAATGTTTAGAAAATGGTAAGGAAGTCAGTGATTTACTGATGAGCAATTTGATTGAAATTGTAATTTCTTAATTTGAATCTAATGTATTTATCATATATGTACTACTTTTGAAGATACTGGAAAATACCATCAAAGTTACGACAGATGTATCACTTATTTTCTAATTTTTATTGGAATTAAAAGGTTGTAGCAATAAACATTGTTCCCCTAGAAGATTCTTCAGACTTTTGGCCCCCAAGTTGCCAGTGTTTTCTCAAGTTATCCGGCAGTTCTAGGGGCCAGAAGTCCAGGGTCAAGGTGTTGGTGGGTTTGCTTCCCCTGAGGTCTCTTTCCTAAGCTTTCAGATGACTGCCTTCTCACTGTGTCCTTATGTGGTCTTTCCCCTGTGTGTGTGTATCCCTGCTATCTCTCTGTGTGTCGCAATTTCGATTAGGTCTCACCCTAAAGACCTCATATTCACGTAGCTACCTCTGCACAAGCTATCTCCAAAACAGTTGCATTCTGAGGTACTGTGGGTTAGGACTTCAACATATGAATTTTGTGGGGTGGTCGGGGGAGCGACACAATTCAGCCCATAGTAACTGGGGCAGAAGGCAGGGGTCTCAGCATTCAGTTCATTCTCCCGTTTTCAGAATGTGTCTCTACCCTCAGCTCTGTTTCCTGTGCTCAGGGCCAGATATGCTTTTCACATTTCCCAGAAACTAAACCTTCAGTTTTCTGCTGGTATGGCTTTGCTGCTCAATGTGAAAAAGGATCTGGACATTTCTTCTTATTATTTTAATTTCTTCTTTTGAAGCACTCTTTTGACCAGTTCCCCTCTTATTAATCCCAGTTTTGTTTCCACTTTAAAGTTACAAGTGCTAGCAACTTTTGTATGTTCTGGTTATTATTATAGGGTATTTAAGTGATTGTTTCTTGACCGTCTACTCTGCTGGCTTTAAGTTCAGAATCCTTTAGCCTGTCAGTCAAGGCCATTTTGGCCTCCTGTTTTTAGCTCCTGAAGTTGTGCGACTCTTACATACTCTCCTATTATTTTGTCTTTGATTATTTGTTCATTTGTAAAACTCCTCCCCCTGTCAGACATTTGAGTGGGCTTTCTAGATGGGATGTTTTGTGTTCAACTTGCCACCTTAAGTCAGGGTTATGAAATTTGTGAACTAGTCTACTCGAAATGAATGTTATTTATAAAATTCAGATTATAAAATATAGTTATTTTTATTTTTAAATTTTTGTAGTTGTTAAAATTCAGTCCTGAATGCAAAAGTTAGAAGAAAAGCATATATTCAGCTGTCAAGGAATTGGTCACTGTGTAGTACAATTTTATTTTATTTTATTTTATACCAATTATAAAATATTTTAATAATACTGTGTACTATTGACAAAGTTACACAGAAAAAGTGTTTCAAAAGCAACATTAAATTAACAACTTTCCATCTCAAACATATTCCATAAGTGTTTATTGAGAGTACTAATAAAGGACAAAAACTTTTTATATTTAAAAAATTCTTATTTGTGCTATCAAAATTATTTCCACAATTGGAAGGGTGAAAATTCAACAAAATTTAGTAGTTAACTGAAGGAAGAGTCAGTATATGTTATTCACAGTTATATAGTTGGTTTGGTTCAATCTGGGATGTCTGTGAATCATTTAATAATCTAAATCTAGAGCTTGCTTTGATTTCTTCTAAAGTGTTTTGTAAGATTATTTTCATTAATAAATATCTGAGGTTATGATTTCAGCCCAGAAATAACACACAGCATAATAGTATATTTAAATTGACAAACTTCATAGATGGTGCCATTGATTTTGAAGACATCGCTTGTTCTTAACTAAAAGTTGCCTTCTTTACAAGATATATAATTCAATTTTAAAATTTTACATGGTTAGATGGAAAATCACCAACTGTGAAAGCCTAATAATTACATGTTTTAATAGAATAAATCAAAGTTTCAAAATTGCCATGGCACCTTAATTCTAAGAAGATGGTTTATTTTGGACAAAATAATTAAAATAATTTTAATTATTATTAAATCATTAAATTATGTACTATAATACATGATAATAGATATAGGTTTTATATATATATGGAGAGAGAGAGAGGCAGAAGGACAGAGACAGAAACACAGGTGATAAAAGAGATATTAGTGAAAAGTTTGTCTTGCTGTGTGTCAAGCCAGGAAAAGGGATGAAAGGTAGGCAAAAAAGAGCAGGTAATAGAGGTATTCTCTTAAGTTACTGTATTATATGAAAACAGTACTTGGACACTTGATGTTATTATTGACACAGAGGTATTAATGTGATGAAGGCCAAGAACTTATTGTCATTTTGTTTGAAAAATCACATTGACTACTGTATATTATTTTCAAGAACAAAATAGTTATATTTTTTCTTTTTAAACTCTGAAAATATATTTCACTCATTCTAATTAAAGAAGCATAATTTGAAGCTCTAGTTTAAAAATAAGCTACTTATACTTTCTAATATTATAATCAAGACAAAAGAATTTTGATACATCTGCTCCCTCTTTTTTTTTCCCAAAATATGGCTCCAAGGTTTTTTAAATAAGAATTTCCACATGAAGATGAGAATGTTTATAACATATTGGAACAATTTTGTTCACTTTCCTTTTCCATCTAGATTGATTCAAGGAAATAGGTATTGGAATTTTTTTTCAAATGCTCAGTTATTGAAGACTAGGCAAGGTCTGTTTGAGGACAAGGACAGCATTGGCTCCAGCAGTGACTTCTGAAAAGCATCCAGGAAAATGTTCAGAAATAAATGAATGGTGTGTTATGAAATCTCCCAAGATGGCTCAGTACATCATATGTTATATAACTATATATTTTCACACCGACATTCCTGCGGCCGCATGGGCGACAGAACATTCTGGCAGTAGTGAACTCTGGTCTACGGTGTGACTGGCATTTCTATCACAAGAGTCATTTTTTTGCAAGACATTTCCATTTCCATTCAATTAGGCCACTCAATGACCGCTTCAAAACCTTGTATAGGTCCTAAAGGACATATCCAAGTTTCCTTTATTTAGATAAAGAGTATTCTCATTTTAATACAAACTTAAATCCTATATTAGACAGTATTGTAATTTGAAAACAGGTAACAGGCATGAGCTATTTGTGAGTGGGCAAAGTTTCAAATCTCATGTATTGTACATGTTCCCAACCTCTGACCTCCAAGCCCAAAGAAGCAAAACCATCAGGCAGTGGTGTCCTGTGCCCTGTGGTTGTCACAATTTCCTTTCGAAACCACTTCATAGTGGAGTACGACCCCCTCCGTTCAGTTGTATACACGTGCTACCATTCTAAACTGTCTTCTTGCACTCATCATCTGTTAATTCACATTCTTCATTGAATGCATTTATGCCTGGCTGCATATTGGGAAACTTTGGAAAACGACTCTCTGAGCTGATTTCCTACCTTTGGTAGTCTTGCCTTCTACACTGTGAGGGTGGGTAGATGGGAGAGTAAAAGAGGACTTCAGTAGGACAAAAATGGAATTAAATAATTCAATTGAATAAGATTAAACTGAATTTCAAAAAAACAATAGCATGTTAATGGTTATCACAGGATGAATATCTAAAAAATTATATATGCCCTTGTTTTTTAAGATTGTGTGAATATTGAAAAGGAATCCAGAGGTCACCCTTATAACTACATTATTGATCTACTATTATTATTAGGAAATATTTTTGATGATTTTTTATTGTTCAAATACAGTTGTTATTAAATATTTTTAAGATTAATCTTTTATTTGATTCTATCAGTCTCTTATGTTTGAAAAATGGTTGATGTGGTGTAGTATGCATGACAATTAAGAGCTTTAGAAACTTTAATTAAAAATCTGAGTGATTATTTTAATACAGAGCTCGTGGGCCTGAGGCCATTAAAAAGGAAATCTACGATTATTCACACGGAAAGAGAAGTACATTGCCAAGGGGAGAAGTAGGGTGAGAAACTACAAAAATTTCCTTTCAACATTGCAAAGTTAGTACAGATTTTTTGAAAAGATATGTGTTTTTTCTTTAATGTTTGTTTCTGTACATGAGGGAAGAGAAATAGCTGCCAGGAGGTAAGGTTGTCCTGGGAAGACAGGTGTTGAGGCTCCTTGCTCGCTTCCTGCTTCCCTGGACTCCAGACAGCACAGCAGCGAATAAGTGAAGGTCCTTGAAGCCGAACATGCTCCCTGCCTAACCGGGCTCCAGGAGCTGGGCCTACCCAGGGACACTAAGATTCGGGTGGAAAGTCCTTTGAGTTCTTTAGAGGCATTTGTTGTACAAATACTATTATTATTAAAGCTATTATTACAGCTGAGGCCTGGTTTTAGCTGATGTGTTTGTGGAGGCAGCGGGTAGGCAGCACCCCACTCTGCCACCCTGCCTTACACACTTGGCATTCTCTTCCCTTTCCTCCAGGCACTGAATCTCAGTTCTCATGTTTTACTTTCCTAGCTTTCTCTAGGAGCTCACCCTCCCCACTCTCACAGAAGGTCAATCCCCAGAGAGGAGGACGATCAGGCAGGAAATCTCAGAAGAACAAACAAAGTAGCAATTTCAGTAAAAATAGCTGGATTTAGCCCATGATAAGTTGTTTTTTTTACAGAGTTTGCTTGACGCACACATTCATTAGCCTGCGTCTCTCCCACACACTGCAGGAACCCAAAGGTGTCAGCTGGCTAGGAGTTGAGATTCTCCTCCAGAATTCTTAGGGTTCCTCCAGCTGTCCCTTAACCACCTGCCTTGGGCTGTGAGGTGAGCACTTACCAGTTGTATCCTGCGTTCATTTATTCACTCGCATTTTGGCACGTTTGCATCTTGTACATACTCAAGGAAGCATTTTATAGAAATGTTTTCGAATCCTTTTATTTCCCTCTTTAAAAAAATTGAAATTACATTTATGATGTCTAAAATGTAATGTCCTCCCACATACATTTTAATTGTAGCTTGTACCTAGGAAGACTCAGAATCCTAATTGAAGCATATATGGATATAAGAAAAAATATGTCAGCCCAATATGAAACATATATGGATATAAGAAAAAATATGGAGTAGTTTCCACAAGAAATTCTGAAATGAGAAGGTCCTTCCAAAAGATTCAAGTAGATGTGAAACTCTGCCACACTCACCACACTGCAGTTGTACAACTGGATATTTTCTAAATTTTAGACACTTTATTATCATTATGTCAAACAACACCCAGAAATACATGAAATTAGTATCCATTTCATGTGAGTTAAGCAACATGGCACAAAATAGTAGAGTGGCATTTACATAATGAACTCAAGCCATGATAAGAGAACTTTTAGGGGTCACCTGCCCCAGGCCAATCAGTTCAGAGATGGAGGAGCTAGAGCCCAGAAGGGTGAAGTCCCTTCCAAATGTCACTTAGTTTATAGCGGAGTAAAGACCAAAGTCAGGGTTTATGAGTCAGTGAATTTCCTGTTCACTATTCCTTCCACTGTTACATTGTATTCATTTTATTACTTTTGAGAAGCAGAAGAAAAATTTCTAAATAAAATGCAAATTTTAATATCAAAACAACAAATTGTATTAGTTGTTTTAAACATTTAAGAACTCTGTAATTCCTTTTTTGTTTTAGATTACTATATATTTATGACAAAATATGTAAGATGGTTGGACAAATTTTGAAAATGCAGAAAAAAGGAAAAATAAATAAAATCACCTCCCAGAGAGAACAACTATTATTTTGATATAGTCTTTCCAATTTTCTCTTTCTTCCATAATAAGTATGTATGAATACATTTATAAATGTATACATGTGCAGACATATAAATGACATAATATTGATAGTGGAAAATAATTTTATATATTTATTCTTTCCCATGCCTTTATGTATTTAAAATATTTCTTTTTCAATTATATAATACCAGCCATGGTTGGCATGGCTTAATAGATTGAGTGCTGGCCTTCAAATCCAAAGGGTTGCTGGTTCAATTCCCAGTCAGGGCGCATGCCTGCGTTGCAAGCCAGGGCCCCAGTAGGAGGCACATGAGAGGCAACCACACATAGATGTTTCTCTCCCTTTCTTTCTCCCTCACTTCTCCTCTCTCTAAAAATAAATAAATAAAATCTTTTAAAAATGAATTATATAACACATTAAGTTCCATTCAACCAAAATTTCAAACCATCTTCCATTTAAGGTATATTGTATTTTATATTTATATTTTTTCCTGTTTCCAAAAAATAGATAACACCTACAATGAACAATATACCACTGAACCTAAAAAGAAATTAATTTGATTTTACAAAAAGTCTAAAACCTCCAAGTTCACATTTGCACTGTAGTTTGATTTCTGTGGTCATTTCTACACAAAAAGCCTTTTAATTAGGATTGAACCCAAGACAGAGTAATTATTCTTCTCTTACTAGGAGATATAGGTGGCTATAATGAAACTCTTATGGCAAATAGGATAATGAATGAACATCTAGTATTTTAAAATAAATTAAGAATTGGTTGTGAAATCTGGAAAAATTACTAGATCAATGCACTGATAAACCAGAAAAATAAAAACTTTAAGAAGTTTTAAAACAACTTTAAGTTCTGACTATGAAAACTGAAGAAAATGGTATTTATAATAGCAACAAAAATGTCATTGCATCTATAATATTCCAACATGGCATTAGATGGAAGAAACAAAAAGATGCGTTAAAACATGTTTCTAGTCCTCAAATAATTCACATCCTAATAAGACATACCAATATACATATGCATACCAGTGATTACTATAAAGTTTTCCAACATAATATGATATTGTACATGCATTTCAAGTGGTGTGAAATGACAAAGAAATAATTAATTTTGACTTATGTTTGGGAAAGATATAGAAGACTTCTCAAAAGGAAAAAGTTACAAATACTACCACAAGGGTAAGAAATAGCATGTTCTTTAATTAAATTATTATGAATAGATAATAGAATGTGTGCTAGAGAGATAACAGAAGATCCATTCAGTTACTTATGTAACAAAAATGTACAGAATGCATACTATATGCAGGCATTATTCTAGACAATCATAGAACAGGGAACCAGGTGTTCAAAGCCTTCCACCTTCTGAAGTGAAAGAGTAAGTCTTGAGTCTCAAACTCAAGGTAAACTTTCAGTCTAGACTTGTAACTTTGAAAGTGAGTCATTAGCACATGGATTTTCATTAAAACTAGGCACGCAGTAATATCATCTGTGAGTGAGGGAAGAAAGCGAAAGGAGAAGAAGGATAAAATGTGAGCCTTGTGCTTCCACAACATATGAAAGATAGGAAGAAAGACAGAGGTGCTAAAAAAACAAAAACGGAAAAGAAATGGCTAGTGAGTTACTTCAGGAAATGTGCAGGAAAAAGGAAAGCCATGCCAGTAAGGAGTTCCAGAAAACAGATGAGAAAGTGTTTCAGGAAGGAGGGAATGATTGACTGAGTCAAATATCAGTGTATCCAGGGAGACAAGGACATAGAATTCTCCATTGGATTAAATAATGATGAGGTTATTGGTCCTCTAAAGACTTATTTTGTAGGTGTGTATATAATTTAACTAAAATCACATCCAGAGAGATCTTAATCTCTTAACAAGGCAGAAATTATGCAACATCAAATGATGTAGAAAATTTGGGTAATTCAATGTTTAATGTTGATTTTGAGAAAAAGGTGAAGGGATTAAGCAAAGGAAAAGCACTCACTGACAGATAACAGTATAGTGATTACAAATGGAAAAGGAGGGTGGGAGGAGGAAGAAGAGGGTGAAGGAGGATAAATGGTGATGGAAGGAGACTTGCCTTGGGGTGGTGAACACGCAATATGATATACAGATGACGTATTATAGAATTGTACACCTGAACCTATATAATTTGATTAACCAAACATCACTCCAATAAATTCAATTTTATATTTTTTTTTTAAAAGAGAAAATTGCTGTCATTGAAAAACTGACAAGAGGGTTTTCAATGCAGTGTTGGGAAGGCTGGATTAGTTTAAGAAGGAATGGGAGGTGGAACATTAAAGACAAAGATTATGAAAAAGAAAAAAAGTGAATTTTTCTATCTTCTCCTTCCTATGAAGGAGAACAGAGTGCAAAGGATAAAAAACGGACATGGGAGAGGCCCCGCTTCTTTTGCTTCGACCATGACTTCTGTTCCCTGTTCTTTTTTATTTCTCTGCCCCTTGCCGCCTTTTTTTTTTTTTTTTTTTTGCCTTGATGAATCTTCCTTGTGTAACCAACAAACCACAAACTTATCAAACAACTTGGGGGAGGGAGGAAAAGTGTTCTGTCAATGTACAGAACACTTTCTCCGAAAAAAAAAAAAAAAGTGGGATGCCAGTGTGCCAACAGCACCAAGTAGGAGAAATGACGCACTGAACAACCTCCAACTGTCCCAACAGCAAGTTTCAGGGAGTTGGAGGGGAAAACTGCTTCCTGAGCCAAACCGCATGTCTCCCTCTCCCATCCTCCCATACAAAATGGGATTTGCCTCAGGGAGTTTCCCATCTTCAGATGCTCTCAGATTTGCATTAGGCGAATGAAGTCTTTCACCCCTACTGGATTTACCTAAACTATTTTTTCCCCTTGGCAAGAGACAGGAGAACATTACTGGAGAGAGATTTGCCCTCCAGGAGACATATGAAGATGAAAGCCATTCTTGTTTGTTTCTAATTAAAACAACCCTTACTGTAAAGAGGGAAAGATTCATGATGTGAAGGAAGTGGATAACTGCAGGAGAAATGTTGGTGTATCGGAAAAGAGATGAGGTCTAGAGGAAAAGTGTGAAGTAGAAAAGAGCAAGGGCAGCTTACCTATTGTTGGAGGAGGAAAGTGCAGATTTCCAGTGCAGGTCGGGAGAGGATTTCATTACGGAAAGAGAAGGGAATTGTTTTCTGGTGGCTTCTGTTTGCTCCATGAAACCAGAGAAGCCATAGCATACAAAGGCAGATAGAGAAGGGGAGTGTTAGCATTAGAAAGAGAGATGAGAAGGTAAGAAATAGTATCTATCATTAATATGTGATTTATTTGATTATGATCCTGGAGTTCGGGTTTGTGAATTGCAAAGTTAGGAGACCATTTGAGAATGTGTTCTGGGGAAACATAATTTAGATTCAGATGGGAAATGACCAAAAATAGTGTTTGGATGTTATTTTGTAACCAAAGAAGACATATGCTTTTTAAACAAGTGCAGACAGGTTTGGTTCTGTTATAAACATGCTACTGCTTTATAATAATGTTTTGACAAAAATTTGTTCTTAAAACACATTTCTTTAATTTTCTCTGTAAAATAATGATTATCACTGTATCTTTGAATTTATTAATTGCATATTTTTCTCATATATTCCCTTGAATGTCATTTAAAAATATGAATATTTGGAAACAAATTAAGACCTGTATTTTTCATGAAGTATGTTTCAAAACATGTCTTTGTGATCACAAAATAATAATCCTAACTATTGATAATTTTGGAAATATAAAAACTTATAATAAAGAAAATAAACACCATACTCCTAAGACATGGATGTAATCATTTGAATAATTATAGCATATTTTATTATATAAGTATATCACCATTTATTTAATCAGTTATGTAGGTTATTTGCTAATGGACAGTTGGAGGAGTGGGAAAGGGGGCTGTGCAATTGCAATGTGGGTACAAAAACAGATACTTTAAAAACTACAGCATATTAGACAAATAAAAGGATGTAAAATTATGACACAAGCATCCAAAGATTATAAAAGGATTTTTATGAGTTCTCAGAATGGAGGTCACCTCTCTACCTTCCCTGACTTTAAGTCTGTCACATGACCTGGACCCAAATCAGGAACAAGCCTTGATTCTCTGTGAATCATAGCAAAATATGTATTGTATTACTTCGGGAAACTTTAGACTGAATAAAACCAGGTCAGGTTAACCGTATGGCAGTGTATTTGCTGCAGGTCCTTTTATTGGTGCAGCTGGCTACTGTGGCAGGGCAACGGTTTCCGAGTCAGAAACTGCACGTAAACTGGGCCAGAGTTTTCATATTTTTGAAGAATTTTTAAAATTAAAACATTATATACAAAACAGAAAGAGCAAAAGTGGTTTAAAATAACATTTGGAACCACCTCTTCTATTTAAAAGTAATTACTAAAAGTAATTACTAAATTACTACAGGATCTGATAAAAACAGATGGAGGGAAAAGTGGATGCCCATCAAAATCACTTATTCTCAAGGTAACTATGTCCATGTTTAAAATCCTAACACAAAAAACCCTAAGGTTTCCTTTATTTTTTTGCCTTACAGTGAAATCTGATATTATAATAAAACAATCTTTCATTTGTGTGCCCTACCCAACTTGTGAAAATCACAAACTCATGAGATACAGAGACAGTAAAATCGGTATCTGCTTGGGGAAAATTGAGTTCAGAAAGAGTATCAGCCAAAAGTCAAATAAAAATTTCAATTTGATTGTATCTTGCTTCAGTATCAACCTGCTGAGGAAATTAATAGCCAAAATGAAAAAATTATATAGAAAGTTTGTAAAAAGATCCATTGTTTTATTTCTTGTTTAGATAGCATCCTCCTGGATGTAGATGCTGGACACTATAATATAGATGAAGACCCGCTTGGGTCTTCTCACAGGGCTGGCCTACTCAGAATGAAGTGGTTTGCTGAAGAGCACAGATCCCAGGGATGGGTCAGTCTTCGAGTGGTAAAGTGACTTGTCAGAAGATGTGAGGATGTACAAAAATCAAGCAATAGGGAGAGTAGAGATTTTAGCAGACTCTGAAAGAATGCTGGAATTGAACTGAGGTTTAGCAGGAAACCAGTAGAATGACTTTCAGGAGCAGGGCAAGTCACAGGCAAAGAGGTGGGATTTTAGGCCTTGAACAAACCATGGAGATGAGCTCAACCTATAGTTCTGAAGGGGGTCCTGTGATGGGCAGGGGAGCCCTGTAGGCATGACAGACACTCAGAAAAATGGGCTTTATAGGGAAGTTAAACACTGATAAAATTTAAGGAGTATAGATTTTACAGAATGTATCATCTTTAGAAAAGAATAATACTTGGACATTAGGAAATATTTTTGATAATTCTTTAACCAAAAGGATATTGAGTGTGAAATTTTAAAACATCTGTAAATCACTTTCTTGTAGACAATGTATAATCGGGTCTTGTTTTTTGACCCACTTTGATCATCTCTGTCTTTCAATTGGTACATTTATACTATTGATATTCAAAGAGTTCTTTATATAGTTAGATTCATATTAACCATATTTGTTTTTATTTGTTGAACTTATTCCTTGTTTCCGGTTGTCTTCCATTCTTTTTCTTCCTTTTGTAGTTTTAACTGAGTATTTTATATGCTAACATTATTTCTCCTTTCTTAACATATCAGTTACACTCATTTTAAATTTGCAATATATGTTTACAACTAATTCAAGCCCAGTTTTTAAAATATATTTCATTAATTATGCTATTATAGTTGTCCCATTTCTCCCCATCATTCCCCTCCACCCTGCACAACCCCTCCCACCCACAATCCCCCCTTTAGTTCATGTCCATGTGTCATAAGTTCTTTAGCTTCTACTTTTCCCACACTATTCTTGCCCTCCCCCTGTCTATTTTCTACCTACCGTCTATGCTACTTGTTCTCTGTACCTTTTCCCCCTCTCTCCTCTTCCCACTCCCCTGTTGCTAACCCTCCATGTGATCTCCATTTCTGTGTTTCTGCTCCTGTTCTTATTGTTTGCTTAGTTTGCTTTTGTTTTAGGTGTGGTTGTTAATATCTGTGAGTTTGCTGTCTTTTTACTGTCCTATTTTTTATATTTTTTTCTTAGATAAGTCCCTTTAACATTTCATATAATAAGGGCTTGGTGATGATGAACTCCTTTAACTTGACCTTATCTGAGAAGCACTTTATCTTCCCTTCCATTCTAAATGACAGCTTTGCTGGATAGAGCAACCTTGGGTGTAGGTCCTTGACTTTCATGACTTGGAATACTTCTTTCCAGCCCCTTCTTGCCTGCAAGGTCTCTTTTGAGAAATCCGCTGACAGTCTGATGGGAACTCCTTTGTAGGCGACTGTCCCCTTATCCCTTTCTGCTTCTAGAATTCTCTCCTTCATTTGAATCTAGGCTAATGGAATTATGATGTGCCTCATGTTCCTCGTTGTGTTCCTCGTTGGGTCCAACCTCTTTGGGACTCTCTGAGCTTCCTGAACTTCCTGGAAGTCTATTTCCTTTGCCAGATTGGGGAAGTTCTCCTTTATTATTTGTTCAGATAAGTTTTCCACTTGTTGCTCTTCCTCTTCCCCTTCTGGTACCCCTAGAATTCAGATGTTGGGATGTTTAAAGATGTCCTGGAGGTTCCTAAGCCTCTCCTTATTTTTTTGAATCCTTGTTTCTTCATTCTTTTCTGTTTGTTTGTTTCTTTCTTCCTTCTGGTCCACTCCATTGATTTGAGTCCCAGTTTTCTTCCCATCACTATTGGTTCCCTGTGCATTTTTCTTCATTTCACTTATTGTAGCCTTCATTTGTTTCTCTAATTTGGGACCAAAATCAACCAGTTCTGTGGGCATCCTGATCACCAGTGCTTTGAACTATGCATCTGATAGGTTGGCTATTTCTTTGTCGCTTAGATGAATTGACTCTGGGACTTTGATCTGTTCTCCCATTTGAGCCATTTTTGGGTTTTTTTTTTTTTTTTTTTTTTTTTTGGTCTGGTTGTGGCTGTCATGTAGTGAGAGGCGGAGCCTTAGGTGTTCCCCAGGGCAGGGCAGCCCAGTTGCTGGGTTGTGACACTGTATGTGGGGGCAGGGTCTGAAAGGGAACAATGGCACTTGCTCCACACTCTCTCAAGTTCCAGTCACTTTCGCCACTTTTCCCAAGCAAATTGGGTCCTTCTGATGCTGATTTCCTTGTGAGTGGGCTTGTGTACATTCTAGGACCCTGTGAGTCTCTCCAACAAACTCTCCTGTGAGGCTGGGAGTCTCTCCTGGCATTTCAACCCCCACAGGTGCCTTCAATAAGTGCTTTCAGGCTTTATTTCCTGGTGCTGGGGCCCTGGGTTATGCAGTCCATCTCGCTGCCCATTTTCCCCTGGTTTATCTGAGCATGAATGGGTGACCTCGATCAGCTGCCTTGTGTGCCTTGTTTGGTCTGCTCGTTGCCTCCCCGTGCCCAGTAACCACCACCTGTGCACCAGGGTGTGCCAGCGTCTGCCTGCATGTCAAGGACCACTAGCCACTGCTTTTTCCTGCCACGGTCCCTCTCTGCCGGCCACTGACTCCACCCCTCTTACCAGTCTGGGCAAATCATTATTGGACTTCCATACAATTCAATTTTCTATCTGTTCTGGCTGTTTTTTTAGTTCTAAATTTTTGTTGTCCTTAATTTTGGTTGTGAGAGCAGGCACGGTATGTCCACCTACACCTCCATCTTGGCCAGAAGTCTCAAGCCAACTTTTAAATAACACTACTCCACCTCACAGGTTGTCGGTACCTTGTAATAACAAAATAACCCTAATTCCTTCCTACCATTCCTTATATCATCGTTCTCATCCATTTCACTTATACATAAGCATATATGATACAAACATAAGCATATATAATCAAGTACATGGTTGCTATTATTATTTTAAACAAACTTCTCTGTTAAATTAAGAATTAGTAAAATAAACACTTTATTTTACCTTCATTTATTCCTCCTTCAATGTTCTTGTTTTCTTTAATTTCATTCCCCCCCTTATAGTCTCATCTAGTGTCATGGCTTTAAAGACTAGTTATATACTGAAGAGAATCATATTTCTGTCTCCAGACAGAATTATCCCCCAGTCCTCCATGTTCAGATGATTAGCAACCTATTGCATGCAGATATCTAAGAGATATCTTAACCTAATTCTTGTTTTCCAACTTAACCTAATTCTTGTTTTCTCACCTCAAATGATGCACTTATTTCAACTGTTCCTTCCTTTTTAAAGTGTAACTCCATCTTTGTCATTTAAAGGTCTCTGCTCAAAAGTGAGAGAAGTTTTTTCCAACACTAGATTCATAAACTTATAGCCCCCAACCCAGGTACTGCTTCTTCTCTTTTGCTGAATTTTCACCATTTGTTAACCCTAGTTAAGTAATTAATTTTTATTACTTAAATTTTAATTTTTATTACTTAAATTTTAATTTTTATTACTTAAATTTTAATTTTAAGTATTTAATTTTTATAAGTCTTTGCTCTGTTACAGTTTCTCTGCTCTGTTCTTAGGGCCTAGAAGATGTATTGGGACATGGTTTGTGGAGTGAATGATTAATTAAGTAGAATAGGTTCTTGGGAGCCTGGGACAGACTTCAGCATCATCTTCCACACCCAGCCACACAACCTAACATGTACTGAGTAGGGAGCAGAGCTATGTCTCTAATTATGCTTGAAAACCAATCCTTCCCTAGATAGAAGCTACTGTTTGCAGCAACCAAACTGTCAGACAGATGAGTTGGCAATTCAGCAAAGATGGCTGAATTCAGCTTTGAGAACAATGACAAATTAAATGGCCCAGCAACATCATCTTTACTTTGATATTCAAAGTATGCCTTTAAAAAATAGTTTGTTGCCTAAGGAATCTGCTGGTAGAAGACACTAGGTGATACAGCTTTCTATGTGGGGAACACCACTAAAGTACCAGCAAGTCTACTGGGTGGGTGCACTATACTTATTCCTTCAGTTGGAAGTTTAGCTTTATATACAACTAAAGTCATTACATTCCTACCTTTTATTGTAGATAGCAAAATATGCCATTTTAGAGATACAAGTATTGTGATGTACCAAAGACCAAATAATAACAGCTTAAAATATGAGCAGAGATATTGTGATTTTACTCTATGCTCAAAACTATAATAAACATTTCACATGTATCCATGCAGTCAATCCTCATAAAAACTCTAGTTGGCATTAACTCCCATTATAATTGTTTTACTGATGAAAGAGCTTAGGCACATAGAGGTAATACTTGCCCTGGGCACTTAGCTGGTGAAGCTGCAGGACTTGGATGAAAATCCAGGCAGTTTTGCTGCACAGGACAAACTCTTAAAGAATCCACTCCATTCTTCTTCCAGAGGAGAGGGACTGAGCTGTGTTTTACTGAGCTGTGGTCTTTTTACTTTGGGTTTTATTTCCCCTGCATCTAAGGGGCTGGAATTCTCTCTAGTTGTAGTGAAGAATGAAAAAATGGGTCTTATTTACTTAATTATGTTAAAATTTTAAAAGGGCCTGAGATTTTTGAGTCAGGGCAAGTTAAGTGTTTTACCCAGAATTAAAGAAGAAAGAGAGAGAGAGCCATTTGATTTATTTATTTGACATCAACCTGATCACCAATGAGCTGCACTAAATTTCACTAAGAAGTCTGCTTAAATATCAAAAAGCAATATGGTAGATATAAAATGCAATTTTTAATGAGAGTAATTGTTTTACATGACCTTTGTTGTGGTCTTTTGACTTATTTAAAATATTCCTCGGACTTAGAGTAATTGAGGACATGTTAAGAGTTTATCATTAAATGCCATCATTTTCCCAAGAAATATTTTTGCTAAAGAATTTTGATGCACAGTAAAATTGAACACAGATTCTAAGAAAGATAAAAGATATTTCTTCATGATTTTATCAAGAAAATTACCTAGATGAAAGAGTAACAACATGGAATTTTAAAATGAGTGCAATAAAGTATAATTATGCAGAGAATTAGCTCTTTTATCTAATATATATGTGGCTCACATTTTAGCTGTAGTGAATAAAGAGCCCATGGTAGGTGCTCAGTTTGCTTAATGTTACATTAACTTATTTGTCTTCCTCATGAAAAACAAGTGTATTCTATTTATATGTATGTACCTCTCATTAAAAGAGAAATACATTAAAAAAATAAATTAGACCTTAATTGAAAAACTATTCCTATGTCTATAACCATCAGAAGAGGCACTGGAAGACAAACAAGTAGAATACTAGAAATGTCACTGCACATTTATTTGGGAAATGTGAAGATCCCATACAAATTTAATTTGATATACTACTATCTATTTAAAATCTTGACTATTATCCAAAGACACAAAATGACAATCCTTCACTAATTGATATTTATTTTTTTACCTCTAAAACAACTAGAACTACCAAAAGCAATAACCTACAAAAATACCAACAACAAATTCCAGTCAAGATGGAGGTGTAGGTAAACCTCCTACATGCTGCACCTCCTCGAGCAACTACAGAAAAGGTCACTAGACTACAAAACAAATATCACCCAGAATAGTCCAAAAATTGAGCTGTATGGAAGTCTGACAATTAAGGATTTAAAGAAGCCACATTCATCCAGATGGGCAGAGGGCCAGAGGGGCAGGAATGCCTGGAGAGGTACAGAGAGGTGGAGAGGCATGTAGAGGTGCGGTGGAATGGCATGGAGCTGCCAAATGGGCAGTCTCACATCCATGTGTGGTAGATAAGAATTGGGAAGGATACCTCAGGAGCAAGGGATCCCAGCCCCAGACCAGACCACCCAGCCCAGGGTTCCAGCACCAGGAAGATAAGTCCCCATAATTTCTGGCTATAAAAACCAGTGGTGGTTGAGGCAGAAGAAGAAACTGTGGAATTCTTAGGAAACTCCTCTTCAAGGGCAGACAATGAACTTAGGATTTTCACTCCCTCTGGAATTCATCACATGAAGGGCACCAGTGGCATATGGGGAGAAATTGAAGTGACTGGCACCTGGGCAAGTGCCAGGAGACAACTTCCTTCCAGGCAAAATTCCAGAGGCCAGACAGCTGTGTCGTCGACTCTCTGAACACTCCCCCACACAGAGCCACAGAGCAGTGACACAGAGCAGTTGCCTTGCCATGGTGATTACCCAAGACTCTGCCCCATACAAATTACCAGTGCACTTTTCTACAATAGGCCACACTTCTAAGATGGAGTCAGAGGAGCTCTACCTAATACACAGAAACAAACACAGGGAGGCTGCCAAATTGAAAAGTCAAAGAAATATGTACCAAATGAAAAAATGGAACAAAATTTTTTTTAAAAGAACTAAACAAAATGGAGATAAGCAATTTATCAAGATGGTCAAGGAACTCATTGGGTACTTCAATAGCAAAAGAAAGATCCAGGAAGAAATGAAGTTTACATCAAGTGAAATAAAAAAAATCTACATGGAACTAACGGTACAGGGGATGAAGTTGATAATCAAATCAACAATTTAGAACAGAAGGAAGGGAAAAAAACATTCAATCAGAACAGCAAGAAGAAAAAAGAATTCAAAAAAAAAATTAAAAACAAAGACAGGCTAAGGAGCCTCTGGGACAACTTCAAACATACCAACATCTGAATCATAGGGAAGACAGAAGGAAAGGAGGAAGAGCAAGAAATTGAAAACTTATTTGAAAAAATAGTGAAAGAAAACTTTCCTAATTTGGCAAAGGAAATAGACATACACAGAGAAACTCAAAAAGTCCCAAACAAGTTGGATCCAAAGAGGACCACACAAAAGACATCATAATTAAGATATCAAAGGTTAAAGATAAAGAATCTTAAAAACACCAAGAGAAAGCAGATGGTTATCTACAAAGGAGTTCCAATAAGACTGTCAGCTTTCTCAAAAGAAACTAGAAGGGACAGGCAAGAAGTATTCAAAGTGATGAAAAGCAAGAACCCACAACCTAGATTACTCTATCTAACAAAGATAACATTTAGAATTGAAGGGCAGATAAGTTGCTTTCCAGATGAGGTAAAACTAAAGGAGTTCATCATCACCAAACCATTGTTAGATAAAATGTTAAAGAGAATTATATAAGAAAAAGAAGTTCAAAACTATGAACATTAAAATGGCAATAAATTCACAATTATCAACAATTTAAACTAAAAAAACAAACTAAGCAAAAAAGGAGAATGGGAATAAAATCATAGATATGGAGGTCATTTGGAGTAATTAGTTGGGAGGGGGAAGGCGGAGAATGGGCAAAAAGGTGCAGGGATTAAGAAGTACAAATCCGTATGTACAAAATAGACAGAGGGTGTTAAGAATATTATAAAAAATGAAGTAGCCAAAGAACTTATGCACATGACCCATGGACATGAACTAACAGGGGATTGCTGGAGGGAATGGGGCACTGAGGTACTGGGGCAAAGGGGGAAAGTAATAGCATAATAAATAAAATGTATTTTGAAAAAGAAAAAATAACAACAATGATTGCTTTAATGGGCTTTCAATTTGTCATAACACCATGCTAAAAGAGTTACAGAAATATGTCCATTGCCCTTTAGGTGTTCATCATTGAAATGAGTTTAATAACAATTTACAAGCAAATAAGCTATACAGCAATATCACAATAACTCACACACACTCTTCAGTTTTGTATCCAGACAAACCTGAATCAATTAATCTTTGTACTCATGACATTTTAATCTGAGGAAAACAAAACATACCTATTTAAGTTACACTGGATTTATAAATTCATGACACAGAACTACCTGCATAATCTGGATGCCCGATGGAGTGCTCAATAAATGTAGGAGTTGATAGATCATTTTTTTGGTAGATTTCTGAATGGCTTCTGTCTCACTTTGATCCAGGTGTAGCCACACTGAATTTTCCTTCCCAGGGTACCCTAGATCAGGAAGGATTGTCTAGATTTTGAAAAAGACCTTTAAGGGTATTAGGAAGTAATGTGTGGAATGAGACATTAAGGAATTACCTTGTGAGAGGTCGGCTGCATGTAATTTAGGTTGCCCTGCACACTGGGGGTGGCTTCTTCATGAGTTTGAAGATCACCAACTTCAATAATTAATGGTTCTAAGACACAAGTCTTTCAGAAAGGTTTGCTAATTTGTCTTATTTTTGATACCAATGAAAATTATTTTTTGCAAGTTTTTGTTCCAAACAAATTGTACTTCATATGTCTAAATTTCCTTCCCAAGTACCATTCTGTCAACACAGTCTGTCCTTGTGAATTTATTACAGAACAGTATTCGGGTAATATGGGATGTGTTGGGGAAAAGGCAGAATGTGAATATGCATTCAGTAAAATATTTCCAATAGTGCCTCGCATTGTCTGTGATATCCTGTCCACTCCAATGATATTATAATCATGGAAAACAGAGAATGCAAGGATATTATTTTTGTAACATATAATTAAGCTAACATATTTCCACACATATTTCCATACTTATCCATACTTAATAAAATACAGTAAATTTAAAAGAATTGAAGACACATGAAATAGCCTTTGTTTATATGAATTGGTGTCAAAAATGAATCAGCTATCAGTACCACACTTTTCCCCATATGCCTGTTTATTTATTAGACATTTTATTTTTGTTTTCAGAACAAATTCTCCAGACTTAGTAAGACACAATTTTGGTAGCAAATAAAAATATTTCCTCCTTGTAACTTCTTTCTTCCTTTCCCCTATGCCTTTGTGACCTTTATACATTTGTACACTCTATTTAAAAAATGTTCTGGATTACATTGAAGGAAAGAGAATGAAAGGGGTCAGGGACGTGGTAAATTGCTGTTTCCTTTGCTTTATTTTAAGTACAGTTTCTTTCCCACTCATATGTTTTTACAGAGTATGATGCTTTTGTTATTTAAAAAAAACTATAAAACTAAATAACACAGAAATAGGCAATGATGAGGATACATCTCAGGGAGCATACTAAGTATCAATTTGAATGCTTTGACGGGTTTATATTATTTTCTTATTGAATAATTAACTGCACATATCTACAATGTAACTAAAGGTATTTGTTTTAAACTTATAAAAAGTCCTGCCTCATTTGTAAAAGTAATGCATGCTGGACTTCACTGCAACTTACTTTAAATATCCACAGTTGGTTTGTATATATTGTCAGAGTACAAGATTAATTATTTCTAAAAGAAATGAAACTTTTGGAGAAGTGACAAAATAAACTTAGCGCTCCTTTTATTCAACAGAGCCATGGGGCAGGATAAAAATAAGCAGGAGAGAGGGACACACAAGACCAAAAAAGGGCGGGGAAAGGATGGGACAGTTCCTAGTGAGCTGGGAATCTGAGCAGAAGGTTGATGGAAATTGAGGTGGGTGGATGAGGGTAGAGAGGGTAGGAGCCAAGTGGGAAAGGAGTTCTTAAGAGCATCAGTAAGGAGGTGGGGTGTTAGAAAGTAACAGAAGTAAATATGGTCACATGCAAAAGGGAGCTGGTTCTTAAATGTGGTGCACCACATCTTTTGGACATTAAAATATTTCTATAGTGACAGGCACATGCCTTGCACGTGTCCTTGCAGACTATCTAGAATATGCCTTGTATATATTTTACTATTGTTGCATTACAAATTACCACAGACTTAGTTAGCCACATAAAACAAAACCTGTTTATCAGCTCAAAATCCTGTAGGTCAGAAGTCTGGATGGGCTCAAGTGGGTTCCCAGATTAGGGTTTCAAAAGATTGAAATCAAAGTTTCAGCCAGACTGGATTCTCACCTAGAGGCTCTGGAGAACAGTCCACTTCAAGTCTCTTTCAGATGGTTGGCAGAATCCAGTTCCTTGTGTCTGTAGGTCTGAAGCCATTTCTTGCTTGCTGGCTACCAACTAAGGGCCACCGTTATGTCCTGGGTGCCACCTGCCTTCTTTCTCATATTGCCCCCTCCAGCTTCTAACCAGCAATGGCCTGTCAAGTCCTTTTCATGACTTAAATCTCTCTGGATTCCTTTTCTACCACCAGCCACAGATAACTTCTGCTTTCCAAGGGCTCACCTCATTAGGCCTGGCCCACCTAGATAACCTTTGTATCTAAGGAAACTGGATCAACGGACCAGTAACTGTAATCACACCTGCAAAATCCCTTTGCCATGTAACATACATAGTCACAGGAGAAATGTCACATTGTATCACAGAGGAGGGAATTACACAAGAGCAAGGGTAATTGAGAGTCATTCTCAGAAGTCTCCCGTACCCCTTCTGGAATTTGGATGAGCAGGCATTTTTGGTCATTTATGCTGAACTCCACAAAAGGATATTTTTAAAAGCACATTCAACACATTGATGATTCCACATAATCGAGTAAAGCTAAGTCACAGACTTTCCCTCAAAATTAAAACAAACAAAATAAAATTGTAATTACTGTGAACTAACGATTAGTGAAAGAAATAAAGTGTTTTTAACTATGACATTTGACAAGTACAGTATCAGGGGGGAAATGACAAAAGATTCCAGGGTTTACTACTCTTTCCCATCTTTCTTGTCAAAGAAACACTGCCTGGTAGGGGTGAAGATAAGTGCACAAATGTTCCCCAATTCAGAGAACAGGTGAATGGAAAGTGCAGAAAGCCCAACGAAAATATGCAGGTGCTATACTTTGCTGTGTATAATGTGCACCCACATTTTTGACCCAAACTTTCAAAGCAAAAACATTTTAATTTTTCGTTCAATTTATTTATTTATTTATTATTTTTATTTATATTTAGATACTTGTTTTTTCTATTATAAATGAATTTTAGCATTTACTTTTGAATGTATTATAGCACAATGTATTATATGTAACAAATAATTATGAAACACAATAGCAGACACAAAGTATTTTAGGTACTACCCATGTATAATGTGCATCCTTACTTTCCCTCAAAAATTTGGATAAAAATGTGTGCATTATACACAGCAAAATAAAGCAGTCCTGGATTAGCAACTTGCCAGAATCAGAAAATTGTGTGGCTTGCCTTTTCTGTTTTCAGGCTGGGAAGCAAGCTAGAGGGAGGAGACCTGTTAATCCTTATTGCCAAGAGCTAATTATTCTCAGTAGTAAAAAATATACATATCTACCAAAAAGAAAGGAGGAACAAAGCATCTTATGAATAAGATCATGTCCTTGAAGGATCTGGAGGTAGGTAGAGAAATATTAACACAGCCAAGGAAAATCCTCCACTGTAGAACAATAAGAGGAATTAAGCTTTATTAATATTTAGGAATTTTTAAATAATTGTGTAACTTAAGTACTTTTCACAAAATGTAATGAATGCAACCTTAAGAATGAGATGTTCCAGATATGTGTATAGGAGAGAGAGCAAAGAATGACCTATTATCATTCTACAGTGCCTCTAGAAAGGTAAGTCCAGTAGCCTAGAGTCCAGATCTCTCCTTAACATGTTTTTCAACTTGTATTTTTCATTACTTTTTACATTCAATATTGTTTTGTATTAGTTCAGGTATACAGCATAGTAGTTAGACAATCATATATTTTACAAAGTGTTCCCTTTGATATTTCCAGTACCCACCTGGTGTCATACATAGTTATTACTTATTATTGACTATATTTCCTGTGCTGTACTTTACATCCCCATGACTATTCATTACTACCAATTTGTACTTCTTCTTAATCTGTTTTTAAAATGCTAATTATTTTTCAAGTTTCATTTTCTATGTTGCTATTTTGCTTATGATTTTTCAGGGCAATTCAACATTTATGAACTTGTATAAAGCCCTAATGTACTTTCAGTGGAAGTTGCTTATTCTCATCACTACTTCTATGAAACACAGAGTTTGGTATTTGAGTCCAGGTTTTTCTTCAAGGTCATGGTTTGGAACAAAAAATTGAAAGCTAAGAAAAGGCGATTTTTCTTGGTTTATACCAAAAGAAAATGATGATTAATTACAAATCACACAATTGCACTAGAAAAAAAAAGAAAACTAATTAATATGATATGTATTGAATCTATCTATTTTGAATCTTTAAAGATCAAGAAATTGAAAACTTATTTGAAAAAATAATGAAGGAGAACTTCCCCAGTCTGGCAAAGGAAATAGACTTCCAGGAAATTCAGGAAGCTCAGAGAGTCCCAAAGAAGTTGGACCCAAGGAAGCACACACCAAGGCACATCATAATTACATTAGCCAAGATTAAAAATAAGGAGAGAATCTTAAAAGCAGCAAGAGAAAAGGAGACAGTTACCTACAAAGGAGTGCCCATAAGACTGTCAGCTGATTGCTCAACAGAGACCTTGTAGGCAAGAAGGGGCTGGAAAGAAGTATTCCAAGTCATGAAAGGCAAGGACCTCCATCCAAGATTGCTCTATCCAGCGGAGCTATCATTTCAAATGGAAGGGCAGATAAAGTGCTTCTCAGATAAGGTCAAGTTAAAGGAGTTCATCATCACCAAACCCTTATTATATGAAATGTTAAAGGGATTCACCTAAAAAAAAGAACACAATTATGAACAGTAAAGTGACAACAAACTCACAACAACTGAATCTAAAAACAAAAAACAAAAACAAACTAATCAAACAGCTAGAAGAGGAACAGAATTGCAGAAATGAAGATCACATGGAGGATTATCAGTGGGAAGTGGGGTAGTGGGGGAAAAGGTACAAGAAATAAGTAGCATGAATGGTAGGTAGAAAATAGACAGGGGGAAGTTTAAAATAGTATAGGAAATGTGGAAGCCAAAGAACTTATATGTACATGGACATGGACATGAACTAAGGGTGGGAAAGGTTGTGCAGAGTAGAGAGGAATAAAGGGGGGAAATGGGACAACTGTTATAGCATAATCAATAAAATGTATTTTTTTAAAAAGAAGATCCTATTTTGTCCTGGCTGGTATGGCTTAGTGGATTGAGTGCCAGCCTGCGAACCAAAGGGTTGCCAGTTTGATTCCCAGTCAGAGCATATGCAGGTCAGGCCCCCAGCAGGTGGTGCACGAGAGGCAACCACACATTGATGGTTCTCTCCCTCTCTCCCACTCTTCCCCCTCTCTAAAAATAAATAAATGAAATCTTTTAAAAAGATCCTGTTTAATTTTAATATCTTCAATGTTTTAGTGCTTTTGTAAACACTTTACTACCCTTAAAAATAAACAAGTAGGTTTAAGATAACGTTAGAGCCAAATAGATTATAAGTGAGTTGAATTAGTAATATAAATGAGCTTGGATCTTTCACCTGTGCCAGAAGACTCTAACCTTGAATCTGAACTGAAGTTGCTGCGCCACATTTCCTTAGCAAATGGAAGGACTGTGTGGGAAGCAGGAAATGAGTGAGCATCATAGCAACTTCATTTTACATCGCACATATTTGAAAAGCACCGATTGTGTTCATGGAAATGATCTTTTTGACTTTATTATCTTTCTGATCTAAGTGACAAATGGTGCTATACCTGTGCAGCAGAGGTAGAATATTGGGCTCATTAGATGATGTAGCCATGTTAATGTGATGCCAAGCAATTCCAATTAAAAGTGAAAAATTTAGTTTAGTTGTTCTTTTGCAAACTTTTGTCTAGAGTCTTTATTGCAGGAACAATAATATCCAACTTCAGTTTAGAAAAAGATTTTTTTCAAGAAATAATGTTTTTCTCTGAGCATATATATGGTATTTTGCATTCATATTAAAATTAACAATGATCAATATATTATGTAAATGAGGACCAATAACACATACAGCATATTTTCTCTTTAGGATAATATTACTAATATTTTGTAATATCTCTTCTCATTATTTGTGTTTCTATTCCTGCTACTACATTCCCCAAGTACACACAAATGGTCAGTAGGAATGGTTGATAGATAGTAGAGAAAAATAATAGTTATGCACACACAAACACAGACAATTAGCATTTATTTCTTTCATGAATAACCACATGTAGTTTATTGATGATTAAACAAAATATTTTTTAGATATTTAGAAAATCACAGTGCCAAAGTTTTCTATTAATTTCTGGAGTGGGTTTGTACATAAGTCATGAATAGTACTGAGGTAGCAGGAGAGCCAGCACAGTAAAATACAATAAATTGTGTGGTCTGATATGAATCTAAACCACAAAAATGGTGCATGGTTCCTTAATTATTAGCTTCCAGTTCCAAACCTGGCTTTATTTTTTTAAATGTGCTTTCAAACTTACCTTATCTTTGTGATGTCTTACTCATCTAAAAATTACCAGGGATTATTCATAGCTAGATTGAATAGATGGATTCAACATGGAAATACACTTACTTTCATGAAAGTGATGATAACAGATAATTCATTTTCCTATCAGTTTTATGGCATAAGTGGCCTTGTTAACAAAAATCAAATACAATAAACTTATTGCTGTACAGTCTAAGGGATTGTGATTTTTTCCTATATTATATAATGCAAATCATAATCAGGATATAATAACCATAAGGCAATAAGTTTCCTGAGACTGACAGATTAGTCGTCAAACAATTGATAATGATATTTACTGTACAGGAAAGAACACTGGACATAGTATGCCAAAAATAAGAAATTGCCATCATTTTTGTATTTGCATTGATCTGAATATTCTGATGAACAATGCTAACGGGAAATTATCATGTCATCATTAACAAAACTATTCTGAATTACCTTCAGCTGTTACTTCCTAATTTTTCAGCTTCCAAGTTCTTGGAATTCTTTAAAGAAAATTTAACATTTCACACTTGTATGTATTTTGTCTTATTAAAAATAAAACCAAGGTATTCTTTGGTAGGTTGGATAATATTCAAGTAAAAAACCAGTGTTCTAAGATGTGTTCACAGGAAACCTAAAAGCTTTATTTTTGGTAATAGGAGTCAACATGCTGTCAGTTGCCTCCTCCAAGATGCAATTACAGTCGGCACGAAATAATTTTGAGCTTCCGGCAAGAGGCTATATTCAAAAAGGTTTCCACAGACCTGTAAGCAAATTCACTTCTAGAAAAAATAGCAAAGCAAAAATCCCACTTAAGCTATTTTATAACAGTTAGATCATGGTGGAAAAGTTTGTATATCAGCTGGTTTTTATTATCGAATGTTCCTTTGAGAAGCAGAAACATTAATATTAGTTTTACTTTTATAAATTGCCAAGAAATTCTTTGTCATCAATTTCAGATTTTTTGAGGAGAGCAAATTTAAAAGCCACCTGCAGTTTGTTGTAGCTTTTATAGTGTCTTACTCTTCTTACTATGTGAAATTAAATTGCAAATCATCTACGTAACTCCCAGATGCTTAAAAAATGTGTGTATCATCCAAATATCTCAAAAAAGTTATGGGAAGACTAATGTTGCCTTGGCACATTTGTGGGAACTAAGACAAGAACATAAAAGTTGATTCATCAAATACCTTAAAGATTTTTAGTGCTGAAGGTGGCAATTCAACCCTCGTTTTCTGCTTAAATCCCCAAACAAAACTGTCAGTCAAACTAGAAGTAAAATGTACCGGGAGGGAAATTATCACAATGAATGTAAGAAAGATGGTAATTTATGACTCCAGTTGACCCTTGAACAACACGGATTTGAACTGCTTGGGTCCACATACAACAGACCAGTATTTTTTAAAAAATGGAAAGTCTGATAATGCCACCTGTTAGCTGGTGGGAAAGTAACATCATACATTACCTTGAAAACAGTTTAGCATCATCTTGTGGAGTTATATATGTGCAAATTCAGGACTTGGAAGGTATTTTATAGGTCATTACTTAGAAAACTCTTGAGCAAGTCTCTCAAGTGACCTGTAGAAAATATGTATGGCATCACTGGACCCCAAATACAAAACCCAAAAGGACTGTAAACTTAAGAATAAAATATATTTTGTTCTTTTCACACAATAATGCAATAGTATATAATAGTGAGAATGAATGCCCTGCTCAAACACCGCAGAGTATCAGCAACATATCATTGAATGTAAAAAGCAAGATATAAAGTATTAGAGTATTATTTATTCCATTAATATAAATTTCAAAAGCACACAAACTCAACAGTAAATGTCCATAATATACACCGAAACTGAAATGAAAAGAAAAAACATGGAAGTTGTTATCATTATACTTGAGTTGGAAGGAGATAATGTGAATATATGGAATGCCAAAATTAATAATATTCTATTAATTAATAGTAGTTGCTAAAAATTAGTTTATTATTCTTTTACTTTTATGTATTATATATGCTCTTTAGTTTGTCCTAACTGCTTTATATCTATCGAGACCTCACAACAACTCTGTACATAGGCACAACTATTATTTTATTTCACAGAGGAGAAAACAGACAGAAAGATGTGAAATAACTTCATTAATGTCTTTCTGCTTATAAGATGTAAAATTGGGGTTCGGACAGCCCAGAACCTGAGTGTAGCCTTATAACCATTGAACTGTAGTAATTTCTTGCATTATAAACAATGTAAACAATAAGGGAACAGTGGTGTTATACTCTGGCAACTTCTCAAATAATAATTTAAGCAAATTGGTTAATAAAACAAATGATAATACTTAGATAGTCTTGAAATAATATATTACGCTGCAGTGAGCAAAAACTCTTCTGTGAAATGCAAAATTGGTTTGATAGAGAGCACTAGACAGCTCTCTTCAATAGAACCAACTAAAGACTATTAAAAGTTTCTCATTGACCTTTTCCGGGACCTTGGGAAAACCCTGAAAATTATAGGAAAATACACACTGAAATAAATTAATTCACTAGATGAATGGACATCATATTTCAAAACAATGACTGTAAGGGATGTAGCAAAATTGTGAGAATAAAAATTAGCAGTAATCGCTGAAGTCTAGGGTCTGCCCTGTGTCAGAGCCCATGCGAGGGTAAATAGTTGTAATGTGGAAGTCGTTCTGTCTGATCCTACCTTCTGTTCCCTAACATCTAGTCAGGTAGTCATCTTATTATACCATATAAACACACAATTACTTAATAAATTTTTCAATAAGGAAATAAGCCCTTATTATAAATCAACATGTGTTTTTATAGACCCTAAAATCTTTAAAATACTCTATTGAGATGAAATTCATGTAAGATAAAATTAAAATTAACTGCCTTAAATGAACAATTCAAGGGTACTTAGTACATTCACAATGTGGAACCACCACCTCTCTAGTTTCAAAACATTTCCATCACTCTAGAGTAAAACCTCATACACACTAAGCAGTTTGGCCCATTTTTTTCTCTTCCCCTAGCCTTTGACTACTACCATCCTGCATTCCATCTCTATGGATTTGCCTATTCCGGACATTTCATCTAAATGCAACCACACGATATGTGAATGTTTGTGTCTGGCTTCTTTCACTTACTGTAGAGCTTTTGAGGCTCATCCACATTGTAGGAGGTATCAGGACTTCATTTTTTACAGCTGAGTAATAATTCTATGGTGTGTATATACCACAGTTTGTTCCTCCATTGGATTGATCCTTGGATTGATTAGCACTTACACCGTTCCCACCTTTTGGCTATTTAGAATAGTGTTGCTATGAACTTGTTTGAGTAACTGTTTTCAGGAACTTTGGGTAAATATCTAGGAGTGGGATTGTAGGATTATATGGCAATTTTGTTTACTTTAAGGGAACCAACCATTTTCCACAATGGCAGAACAATTTTATATTCCACCAACAACATATGAGCTTTCCAATTTCTCTACATTCTTGCAACCTTTTTCCTATTACAGTACCCCCTGAAATTTTGCACTCTTCAAAATACAGTGATTGAAATCCTAATTGCTTGTAAAGGCAAAAACAATTAAAAAAAACTTAAGCTACATCTGCTTCTACTCCAGTGTTTTAGAGTTCTCACTTTGATGGCAAGTACACGTGGTAGGTAAATATGTCAGAAAACTTCCTTTTTCACTTTTAATGTGGTTAGCAGAGCGCTGTACATGATATAAAAAGGAATGTAAAAGCCTTCAAAATAATTAAAATATTTATGCACTCCGTAGGCTGTTTCTATGACAAAAATCAAGGGGGTTTAATTAACAACTCATTGACTGAATCAAAGTTAAATGCATCTTTCAGTTAAAGCATGGATGTTGCATTTAATGAGTCAGAGCCTACACTTGCAGAACCTAATTGCACACCAGTAATGAGTAACTATCCTTTTATAGTAGATTAACTCACCAAGCTGTGTCTGTTCAAAATAGAAAGCTATAAAGAGAAAAACAGGGAGAATTAGCAACTATGACTGAATTGATAAAGGAAACACGTCAGTCCTCCAGGGGTTGCATGTAAATGTTAGTGAACACAGTGCCCTCATATTTCAAGTATTTGAAACAGGTAAATAAATCAGACACACACATAACATGGTAAAAATTTCTCTGAAAATACTTAGGTACTGGGTGACTATTTAATAAGGCCGCCCCTTTCATTAACCCCCAAATCCTACTATTGAAGTCTCACCACTTGTACCCTCAAGGTAAGTGACAATGGTATCTTTTTAATTATGAAAGTGTGCCACCATTATCACAGTCCAAATAAATGATTTTAGAAGATTTTCTACTAGATCCAGAACTACTTTAAAGACCTGGAAGTAAACAGACCTTAATATACTAGACGAAACCTACTGGACTCCTGCATTGTGCTGGTCGCTATTTGAAATACAAATATTTTATCTTCGCCACTATTCTATGAGGTAGACAGTATTATTATTCCACTTTGACTGTTGAAGGGAACAAATCTCAGTAAAGTTAAGTAAGTTCTACAGAGTCACACATCTTGTAAGACATGCACCGGACTTCAAGTCCAATCCGGCTGACTCCAGCATCTGTGTCAATTCCATCGGGGCAGTTCGAAAATGATGCCCCCACTGCCATGACCTCCATCCTGTTTTATTGTTAGAACCAAGGTAATTCTATTGTTTTTCCTTATTATAAAGCAGTATTTTACCAGTATAAAAACTAATGTAAAACGAAAAAAAGGAAATAATATCCAACATATCTAAGATAATCAATTTTCTTATAACTCTTCAATTCATTTGCTCATTTTCTATGTCTATTTTTCTTACTGATTTCAGAAGATCTTAGATATGTTGGATATATCAATGTTTTATGAGTTGAAGAGTTCTTCACCAAGACTACAGCTTGCCTTTTCACTCTCTTAGTAGAGTCTCTTTACAAATAACCTTGGTATATTAAAATTATTCATTTAATCTCCTGATTAGATGTTTTGTTTGGTATGAGATATATTTATCCAACATCATGAAGATATTCTTTATTGTCCCCCAGAATCTTTATAGTTTTGCCTTTCATATTCTTACTTATTTTGTACATAAAAATACTTTTTGCATATAAGATGAGGTAAGAGCCAAATTTCATTTTTATTATTATGGATATAAAATGCCCAGCATGATTTATTGAAAAATATTTTCCATCCTGGCTGGTGTGGCTCAGTGGATTGAGCACCGGCCTACAAACTAAAGGGTCACTGGTTGGATTCCCAGTCAGGGCAGATGCTTGGGTTGCGGGCCAGGTCCACAGTGCGGGGCACGCAAGAGGCAACCACACATTAATGTGTCCCTCCCTCTCTTTCTCCTTCCCTTCCCCTCTCTGAAAATAAATAAATAAGATCTTTAAGAAAAGAGAAAAGAAAAATATATTCCTTTGGAATAACACTCATTTTATACACTAAGACTCCACATATGCTTTGGTGCTTTTCTGAGCTCTCTATTTTATTCCACTCTATTTTTCTACTTTTACATGTATTTAACATTTTTTTTATTTAGAAAAGCATTATACTAAGTATGAGTAAACAAGCCCACTCATATTGTTCTTCTCTAAGAACATTATGGCTACATAAAAAATTATGACTGATTCACAATAAACTGCTCATATTTAAAGTGTGAATTTAATAAGTTTGACATACATACACACCCATAAACATAATCACAAATCAAGATAATGTGTATACCCGTCACACGAAATAGCTCCTTTGTGCCCATTGTTATCTCTGCCTTCCATCTACCCTCCATTCTCACTCAGGTAACCACTAACCTGTTCTACCAGTATGAATTAACTTGCATTTTCTAGAATTTTATAGAATCATATCTTATACCACCTTTCCTGGCTTTGTTCACTCAGTATAACCATTTTGAGATTCATTCACGTTGCTGTGTGTATAGTTTCTTCCTTTTATTTTGTTGAGTAGTATTTAATGTCTAGCTATTCTACAATGTGCTATCCACTGATTTGTTGATGAGCATTTGTATTTCACTTGTTTGCCTATCACCAGTAAAGCTGCTATAAACATTCTAGTATAAGTTCCTTTTTATATGGATGTATATTTTCATTTCTCTTTGGTAGATACCAAGTAGTGAAATGACCGGGTAATAAATAGGGATATGTTTAACTTTGCAAAAAACTGTCAAGTGTGCTTCAAAGTGGTTGTACCATTTTGCATTCTCATGAGCAACGAAAGCGTGTTCCTGGATCTCTGCATCCTCAGCAACATTTGGCATAGCCAGCGTTCTTTAAGACATTCAAATTGGTGTGTAGCAATGTCTCACTGTGGTTTTAGTTTGCATATAGCTAATGACAGTCAGTACGCTTTCATTGATTTATATGCCATCCATACAGCTGCTTTGGTGCAGTGTCTATTCAAATACCTCATCTATTTGGGAGGGGGTACTTGTTTTCTTAGTGAGCTTTGTGATTTATATATATATATTTTTTCATATATATTCATGAATTTATATATGAATATATATATTCTCCAGACAAATCTTTATCAGATTTACAAATATTTTCTCCAAGTCTGCGGCTTGTCTTTTCATTCTCTTAACAGTAGTTTTTGAGGAGGCAATTACCTTCAAATATTCACCACTATAAAGTTACCATGATCATCTTTGTGCAAGACACTTTGACATCGCTCTAATTATTTCCTTACTATTTGGATAAATAAAAATTTGCTAGATGAAAGAAAGAGTTGTCTTTCTGAATTTTTATACATATCCTCAAATTGATTTCTGGAACATTATCACAATTTTCACCCCTGCAGAACATTTATAGATGTCTTTGTGTCACGTGCCTCATTAACATTAAATGGCACTGCCTCCAATCTTCGTTAATTTGATGACTAGGAAACACATTATTGGTACATATTTCTCTGATTATTTATTACATTGATCAATTTTTAATGAGTTTCAGGGCTCTTCTGTGAAAATTTTGCTTCGAATCCTTTCCCTTTTTGTCTGTTAAGTGTATTTGTTGCTCATGGATTTGTGCGTGAGAGAAAGAGAAAAATAAAAGATGACACTGAGAAAATACTAGTATTTGTAAGTGCATAAGAAAAATATCAGGGAAATTTCGCTGTCCAGCTTTGCTTATGCCTCTCGTTAAATGCATGAAGACAGCACAAAGGCAGCTTTCTGAAGAGCTGCCTCCCGTGAGGGGAACAGGCGAAGGCCGGTGGTCATGCCACAGGAAAATCCCCTGTAATTGCCGTGCCCATCTGTGCTCAGAGTATTATTCTTTTAGCATAACCCAATTGGATACTCGAATTTTCCTAACTCAAATTACTTGTATTACCTTGCTTATATTATTCTATCTCTTAGACTATAAAGACATCTTTCTGCCTTTTCTGATAAAATCCAGGCACTACTAAAGATTCTTTAGGGTTACATCAATGTCTTTTGGGGAAATCCCTGTTTAACTATTTCCTAATCAGTTAGCCCCCACTGCATCTGCACCTATATTGTGCCCTAGTGAGAGGTGCCCTTTGTGAAACAGATTTCAAAAACAACCAGAGCATCTGCCAGTAAGAATTTGATTTATGGCTCTTATTTGCAACCACTGATGGTTTTCTCAATACATGGTCTTAATGACATTGCATATTTTTCACACAACATGTATTTAATGGTCACCCTTCACATATCAGGCAATTTTGTGGGCATTGGCATACGTAGGACAGTAAACAACAACAAAAATCCCTACCTCCTGGGGTTTATGTTCTAGTATACGAGTGCATGTCTGAATAGATGGCATATTCCTGTACCTCACTTTCCACTGGTCCAAAAGGAAACACATCATCGAGCTGTCTAAGGAACATCTCACATTGTATAGGCCCTGTGGCTTATGTATATGTTTTAAATAGCATCAAATACCCCCTTCCACATAGAATAACAAAACAATACATTGAAATTAATTTCATGTCTTCTTATTAAAAAGGCTTGAGAACAGATCATATTAAGTGTTTCATCTAATAATTGTATGCATGTAGTCTTACTGATAGTCACAATGAAGTCACATATACGAGGAAAAATAATGACATGGCATTAAACTGCTTTTAAATGATGCCATCAAATATTTATTGAGCACTTAACCATATATCTGGTATTTTTCTAACCCATTTACTTATATTAATGTGTGATATAAGTACCAGGGGAAAGCAAAACACAGAGGTTTAAATAACTTACACGAGATAACCATGAGTAAACAATGAAAATGGTGGGGAAGGAGCTAACATCAGGGCTCACAGCTTTAAGCACTATGCTATGATGATTTCAGATATGTAAGAGTGTTCTAGAGTATGGTTTCAGATCAGTTTAAATTAAGCCAAAATCACAAATCACCATTCATACCTAATCTAATGTTAGAATAATTGATTAATGGAACTCTGGGACTATCAGTAAGAGATGAAACTGCATAAAATATGTGAAAATAATGTGTGTATATTTCACCCAACAATTACTTTGTTTTGATCTTTTATAGAGTGACCTTTAGTTTTTCAGATTTGCCTACATATTCTTTAGGTGCGGAGCTCTATGATTGCTTTACTTTGCGACAGACAGCATTCCTTTTGGACAAATACCTCCCAGGAGGGCTGCACACCACGAGGTTTTTAGAGGCTTCTTACAAGTGACTGGAACTTTGGAGGCAAAACCACAAACTGGATACATCACCTCATCTTGGAGAACTGAGTGCAGGTGTCAGACTCCCTTGTTTCCTGTACCCAGGCCTGGTACCTGAAGGAAGGCTGTATGTGAGTAAAGATACTGTGAGACAAGTACAGGGTGGAGCAGCCAAAAGACGAGACGATGCAGACTCCTTCAGAAGCAGGTCAACAAACGTCTGCAGAGCACATGGTCCTCTAAGGTTATGCTATAAAATCAACTGTATGTCTGCTGCAACTCACTCTCCCTAACCTGGTCTCCTTATGATTTAAATTTTTTTCCTACAAACCAAAGTTCTTTTATTAGAAAAAATGAGCCCCAGCACTTCCAACATGCATGCTAGACACTGAATTGCCATGTGGAGAAGGAAAACTACACTGCACAATAGCAGTTTCTCCCTGAAAATTCACCATCCCCTGATGCATGCTCACTGATTCCTCCTAGAACTATCTCATAACCCTCCAATTCTTGTTCTTTAATTTAAACATGTTGGTCTAATCTTAAGCATATATGATGCTTAAAACTAAAAAAGAAAAACTTGTGATAAGGCTGTCATTTGAAGAATTCGCTGAAAACTAATGGATGAACAAGGAAAAAGACACATATAGGATACCATAAATCTAGATCATCTTCTTTGCAATGTGTATATTGCTCATTTCCAATCTATTGTTAACCACATGGCTTCTTCCTTCTAAGCACCTACTTCCACTAAACAGAAGCTTGTATAGACTGTACCATGCTCAAGTCCTGGGCATCAAAGTAACAGGACTCTATGCTTGCAGTTCTCTCCACTGGATTCCTTCTTTTCCTTCAGTAGCTGATACCACAATTGACTTCCCCCTCTTGATGTGTCTCAAAGGTCTTCATAGAACAAGTACTTATCAATGTAATGTGGCAACTCCAAGATTATATAAAACACTTATATTTATAGTAACTGGAGGGGAGAGTGGGAGGATGCTTGGAAAATAATGACCCTTCCTTTTCTTTCCTTTCGATTTTTGGGCAGCCTTTCCAATCAGAATGTGGTTTTGGGGAAAGATTAGTAGAGACCATGAATGTTTTAAGCCTTTATCCATGTATGATGATATCATAATCTGGACAAGACAGAACTTAACTGTGATATGGTGAACCACTATTTAAATCCATGTAAACCATACATTAAAAGAGAACTATTAAGACCCCTGAAGAAAAAGGATAGACATGAAGTAAATATTAGAATGACTAATGGAGTAAATCCCTGAGCCTGAAGCAGGCTGACAGTCCCACATGTGGAACAGAGGGTAAAGGGGAGTCCATAACCACTGAGCCTAAGAGTGTAGTGAGTACTTAGTATGACCTGAATATAATTTAACTCCCTCTGCAACTAATAACAACCTCTTATGTGGACTAAGAGCAAAATGAAGTAGCATACCATGGACTCCCAGAAATACTTGAAAGCAAAATATAAAAACTCTAGCAAAATTAAGAATGAAATGTCTCAAATACAGAGTGTGAAGTGGTTAGTAAAATTATAACACACAATTTGAAAATAAACTAAGACCAGAATTCCAATCACTATTTATATACTATTTATGAACATTGCAATTCATGGAAAGAATGAGCAATATCTGCATTTTTATAAGCATCTGAAGAATTATTTTACAACTCAGAAAGTAGCAGAAAATTGGCTAGGGGATATGATGAAAACCAAGGAGAGCCGAAGCAGCTGAGGGACAAAGAAGAGGGTAAATTGGAATTACTCAGAGAGCCCTTAGGGCAAGACCAAAACTCCACCCACCTTAGTTCACTCTTGGTAAAGAATGAACTACAGAACTAATCTGTGACTAGGAAACTGGGAAGGTTCAAAATAGTAAAAAACACAGATTAGTCAATTTGGGGAGATAAAAGAAGTTGCTGTTGGTCTAATTGTTGGGTATAAAAGAGAGCTGGGATTTTAATACAATTTTTTCTTCTTCAAACAATGCTGAAGGGTAGAGAGAGAAAGAGAGAGAGGGATTGGTTCTCTCTGAACCAGTAATAGAAGCTGTAGCTGTTGTTACTACATATTCTGAGTTCTAAATGCATTGGATAGAAACAGTCTCCCAGTTTTGTTCCTCATTTGTGCACTCACTCCCAAACCCCTGACCCCACTTCTAAGTGACCAACAAATCTTGAATCTTCAGCCTTTCCAGTGCAGCCTACTTTTTCTTATCTTCATCCGAACTGCCAGACCTCAAACACAATCTCCCTTGTTTGGAATCTTCTCTGAGGTGATGACATAGCACTGCTACAGTGATCCCTCACCTATTGTGGGAGTTACGTTCCAGAGACCCCCGCGATAGGTGAAAATCTGCGAAGTAGCAGCATTATATTTATTTTATTATATATATTTTAAGGCTTTATAAACCCTTCCCACACTCCTATAAACCTTTCCCACTCTCTTATTAACCTTTCCCTCACTCTTGTAAACACTTCATATGCTCTTAAACACTTTCTGCACTCTTAAACCTATATAATTTTAATAACATACAAAATTCTATATGGGTACTCTCCAGCAACATACAGTACCACAAAATCCCACGATACAGCAAAAACTCTGTGATACAGAATTATATTCTTAAAAAAAAACCCACGATAAAGCCGTAATAAGTGAACCGCAATATAGCGAGGGATAACTGACTATACACCTAATTCATTTGTGACTCCTACAGAGATCCGTTTACCTGTTTGTCAGTATAGGCCTTCTTTCCCAGTTTCTGCCCAATTATTAAGGATTAGGTCCAGAATTTAAAATGTGACCCAGCACTTGCTTTCACCAGATGATATGGATTCTCCATCTTTTCATTAGTTTTTCAAAAACTTATGAAAATTGGCTGTATTTTGGAAAATATACAGTCAATTCAGTGGCTGTATATTTTCCAAAAGTGGAAATCTCAAAAATATGCTACTTTAACATGAGATAATTATTTACTGTAAACTGAATGGTTATTAATTATATATTTATAAATTACTTTGAAAATTCATTATGCAGAATTAATGTTATATGTGGACATGTAGGAGGCACCAAACTGTAGAGTTACCCCTAGAACTTTGATTGCCTGTGTTGTTGTGTTGGACTTTGTTAAGTGGGTTCTGTGACTACAGAGTGCATGAGGGATTTGGAAAAAAAGTCTTTGTGCACATACATTATTGGTTTATTTTTTATTTTAAAGAACATAGTGACAATGAGAATATATGTAGACTTAATGGTGATATAGAAAGTCTCTGATGCTTTCCTTTTCCAGTAGAAAGAGACCGCCTCATTCCCGGCACGCAGCCCAGGGTTCCCTAATGAACATCTTTGACACATCTGTACCACACAGCAGCCTGTCCTGAGTATTAAATACATTCACCTGCCTTGGGAACACTGGCCACCCGGATCCCCAGATATCACATTCTGTGATTTTGTGTCACCACTTCCTTGTATGGTTACAAGCCACATGACTGGTGCAGCCTTTGTAACAGTAACTTAGGGGGCACCTGTTTGTAAGAGTAGGGACATAACTGTGCTAGTGCATTTAAAAATGTGTTTTGGTCATATGTTTCTGTGTTCTTAGATAACTGTTACTGAGTAGTAAATTTTAGGAAAATGTTTGACTTATAAACACTATACAAGAGATATATAAAAATTAAATATATAAATACAAAGTATATAATATATGTATAATTTATTTAGTTATTGCATGCCCAGATCTGTGAAAAGCAATTTCCATATATCATCTCATTTTATGCCCATTAAAACACTGTGAGAAAAGGGGTTACTGAGGCACAGAAAGATTAAACAACTTGCCCAAAGTCACACAATTAATGCGAAAGTCCCTACTCTGTGTATTGAACGTGTCAGCAAAGATGGGTGCTAACAAGTGGGGTCTGCAACAGAATTTCTTCACAACACCCAAACTGACATTTGACATGCACCTCTCAATAGTCCAGCACATGACCCAAACATCATCCAGTGAACGGAACTGGGGGCCATGCTCTGATGGGAAGTGGTCTAGTGTAGGGCTCTCTCTGGTGTTCGAAGCTACTAGCCTCTCTGTCAGCAAGAACAGAATGTTCTGATAGGCACTTACAAGTAATTTTGACAATTCAGTGGCTGTATATTTTCCAAGGTCATAAGGAGACTAGTTGTATTTGATGAATTCTCCATAATTTGCTTCTTCAAAGTTTTATAGTGACAGGTCAAAATAAACCCTACTCAAAACAAATTAAAATATCAAAAGCCCAGACTAATTAATTCATTATGAATATAGGATGCTATTCTAGAAATTATAGAAGCTATTTCAGTCTGCACACCATACTATTTTGTTGGCAAGAAATAATACTACATTAGTATTCACACTAGAGAAAGAACTCACTGTATGATCTTCTGGTTTTTATCCCAGTGATATAAACTATGCCTCATCACATTAGAAGCATTTACTCAAGGTCCTTCAGAAATTATGATCTGTTTGAAATGGTTGAAGGAATCTTTCCAAACCTCTGAAATGAAAAGTGTTCTAGGTAAGGATTTACCAGTCTGAATTCATCATAAATGGATCATTGCATTTATTCCATTTGCTTAAAGAGTTACTGAAAGTTTCTAATATAAATTAGACTGCAACAGTATTCAGTAAAAGTAATAAATCAGTATTTCTTAATTCAGCAGAGAAAAATTTTAGCTAAACAGATCTGGAGCTCACAGTCTGTCTTTCCTTCCTTCCTTCCTTCCTCTTTCTCTCTTTCTTCCTCTTTCTTTCTTTCTTTCTTTCTTTCTTTCTTTCTTTCTTTCTTTCTCTCTCTCTCTCTCTCTCTCTCTCTCTCTCTCTCTCTTCCTTCCTTCCTCCCTCCCTCCCTCTCTCCTTACCTCTTTCTTTCTTTCTTTCTTTCTTTCTTTCTTTCTTTCTTTCTTTCTTTCTTTCTTTCTTTCTTTCTTCCTTTCTTTCTCTCTCTCTCTCTCTCTTTCTCTCTCTCTCTCTCTACCTTCCTTCCTTCCTCCCTCCCTCTCTCCTTACCTCTTTCTTTCTTTCTTTCTTTTTCTTTCTTTCTTTCTCTCTTTCTTTCTTTCTTTCTTTCTTTCTTTCTTTCTTTCTTTCTTTCTTTCTTTCTTTCTTTCTCTCTCTCTCTCTCTCTCTCTTTCTCTCTCTCTCTCTTTCTCTCTCTCTCTTCCTTCCTTCCTCCCTCCCTCTCTCCTTACCTCTTTCTTTCTTTCTTTCTTTCTTTCTTTCTTTCTTTCTTTCTTTCTTTCTTTCTTTCTTTCTCTCTGTCTCTCTGTCTCTCTTTCTCTTTCTGATTTTTAAAAAGTATATTTTCATTTTTTAATTTAATCTTTATTATTTTTATTTCCATTACCATTTAGTCCCCTTATACCTCCTCCCCCCAGCAATCACCACGCTGTTGTCCATGTCCATTAGTCCTTTTCCCTTTCACTCAGTCCCTCCACACCCTAACCTCCCCAACCCCAGCTATTTGTTGTCCTGCTCTCCAACTCTGAGTCTGTCTCTGTTTTGCCTGTTGGTTGAGTTTGTTCATTAGATTCCACATAAGAGTGAAATCGTATGGTATTTTTCTTTTTCTAACTGCCTTATTTCTCTTAGCATAATGTTCTCCAGATCCATCCATACTGTAACAGAGGGTAAATTTTTCTTTTTTATGACCAAGTAGTATTCCATTGTGTCAATGTCCCATTGTTGTTTTATCTGTTCATCTACTGAAGGACACTTGGGATGCTTCCAAGACTTGGCAATTGTAAATAGCACTGCAGTGAACATAGGGGTGCTTACATTCTTTAGAAATAGTGTTTTGGGTTCCTTTGGATATATTCCCAGGAGTGGGATAACTGGGTTGAAAGACAGATCCATTTTTAATTTTTTGAAATATCTCCATAACAGTGGCTGCATCAGTCTGCATTGCCACCAACAGTGCTAAAAGGGTTCCCCTTTCTCCACATCCTCACCAGCACTTTGTTTATTGATACATTGATGACAGCCATTCTGACAGGCATGAGATGATATTTCATTGTGGTTATAATTTGTATTTCTCTGATGATTAATGACATTGAGCTTCTTTTCATATGTCTGTTGTCCATTTCTATGTCCTTTTTGGAGAAAGGATCTATTCAGATCCTTTGGCCATTTTTTAAATTGGGTTGTTTGTTTTTGGGGTGTTTAGATTTATAAGTTCTTTATAAATTTTGATATTAACCCCCTATCAGCTGTATTGGCACATATGTTCTCTCATTCTGTGGGTTGTATTGTAGATCATTTCCTTTGCTGTGCAAAATTTTTTTAGCTTGATGTAGTCCCATTTGTTTATTTTTTCCTTTTTTCCCTTTCCTGGGGAGATATATCCAATAAAGTGTTGCTATGAGCAATGTCCAAGACTTTGCTGCCTATGTTTTCTTCTAGGATATTTATGGCTTGGGGTCTAACATTTAAGTCTTTGATTCATTTTGAATTTATTCTTGTGTGAGGCATAAGGAGGTGGTCTAGTTTCATTTTTCTGCATGTATCTGTCCAGTTTTCCCTGCACCATTTATTGAATGAACTATCTTTAGCCCATTTTATATTGCTTCCTCTGTTGAATATTAAATGACTATAAAGGTGTGGGTTTACGTGTGGGCTTGCTATTCTATTCAATTGATCTATGTATCTGTTTTTATGCCAGTACCATACTGTTTTGATTACTATGGCCTTATAGTATAGTTCGATATTAGGTAGTGTGGTTCCTCCAACTTTGTTCTTCTTTCTTAGGATCACTGTTGCTGTGTGAGGCCTTTTGTGGTTCCATATAAATTTTTGAAATATTTATTCTCTTCTGTGAAATATATCATTGAAACCTTGATAGTAATTGCATTGACTCTATAAATTGCTTTGGGTAGCATGGACATTTTAATGATGTTAATTCTTCCTATCCATGAACACAGTATGTGCTTCTGCTTATTTGTATCTTCTTCAATTTCTTTCTTCTATGTCTTGTAATTTTCTGTGTACAGGTCTTTTACATCCTTGTTTAGGTTTATTCCTATGTATTTAATCCTTTTTGAAGCAATGGTGAATGAAATTGTTTTCTTAACTTCCCTTTCTGTTAGTTTGTTATTGGCATATAAAATGAAATTGATTTCTGGATATTAATTTTGTATCTGCTACTTTACTGAATTCATTTATCAATTCTAGTAGTTTCTTAGGGAATCTTTGGTTTATCTGTGTATAGTATCATGTCATCTACAAATAATGACACTTTCACTCCTTCCTTTCCAATGTGGATGCCTTTTTATTCTTTTTCTTGTCTAATTGCTGTGGCTAAGACTTCTAGTACTATGTTGAATAAAAAGGTGAAAGCAGACATCCTTGTCTTGTTCCCAATCTTAAAGGGAATGCTTGTAGTTTTCGCCCATTAAGAATGATGTTGGCAGGGTGTTTGTCATATATGGCCTTTATTATGTTTAGGTATGTTCCCTCTATTCCCACTTTGCTGAGATTTTTTATCATAAATGGATGCTGGATTTTATCTAAAGTTCTTTCTGCATCTAATGATGTGATCATGTGGTTTTTATCTTTCATTTTGCTTATGTGGTGAATCACATTTATTGATTTGCCAATGTTGTACCATCCTTGCATTCCTGGAATAAATACTACTTGATCATGATGTATGATCTTTTTGATGCATTGCTGTATTATATTGCTGTATAATATATATATTATGTGTGTATATACATATATAATATGTAAAATTATATATTTTATATATAATATGTAATTATATATGTATAGACCCCCTCTCTTTTTTCCTTGATGAGTCTGGAATTACACTGTCCCACCATGTAGAGCTGCTGATTGCAGCTTGAGGCCATATTAATGATTAGTTTAATAACTAAGACAGATCTCTGGGAGCTCTACAAGACATCAGCTGATCCTCCCCAGGGCTCGGTGCTGATAAAGCCAGCCTTTGAGTACAGCCTGGTTCTTTCTGCACAAAAACAGGCACAGCAGAGGGAACCACACATTGTGGACTGCAGATACTTTCAAATAGGTCGACCTGGGCCAGTCACAAGCAGCATCTAACAAAGGCCTACACCAGAATCTTTGCAGATCTACCTAATACATAGAAGCAAATACAAAGAAACATCCAAAGTGGGAAGACAAAGAAACAGATCCCAAATGAAAGACCAAGTGATTCTCTAGAAGAAGAGCTAGATTTTATGGAGGTAAGCAATTTATCAGATAGAGAGTTGAGAATGATGATTATAAAGATACTCAACAGCATGAAAAAAGAAATAGAAATTATATAAAATCACCAGTGGGAAATAAAGAATGCAATATCTAAAATAAATAATACACTGGAAGGAATAAACAATAGGTTAGATGAAGCAGAGGATCAAATTAGTGATTTGGAAAGCAAGGTAGAAAAAAACACCCAGTCAGAGCAGCAAAAAGAAAAAAAGGATTTTAAAAAATGAGGATAGCTTAAGAAATGTTTTGGATAACATGAAGTGCAATTACATCCACATAATGGGAATATCAGAAGGACAGAGAGTGAGCAAGAGATTGAGAACTATTTGAAAAAATAATGACCGTAAACTTCCTCAATCTGGTGGAAAAAAAAGACACACAAATCCAGGAAGCTTGAAGAGTCCCAAATAAGTTGGATCCACAGAGGCCTACACTGAGACACATCATAATTAACATGACAAGGCTTAAGTACAAGGAAGGAATCCTAAAAGCTTCAAGAGAAAAGCAGGTAGTTACATATAAGAAAGTACCAATTAGACTGTCATCTGATTTCTCAACAGAAACATTTCAGGCCAGAAGGGAGTAGAGTGAAATATTCATGGTGATGAAAAGCAAGGACCTACAACCAAGGCTACTTTACCCAGCAAGGCTAGTATTTAAAATTGAAGGAGAAATAAGGAGCTTCCCAGACAAGAAAAACCTAAAGGAGTTTGTTAACACCAAGCCAGTATTGCAACAAGTGTTAATGGGCTTGCTTTAAGAAGAAGAAGAAGAAGGAGAAGGAGAAGGAGAAGGAGAAGGAGAAGGAGAAGAAGGAAGGAGAAGGAGAAGAAGGAAGGAGAAGAAGGAAGGAGAAGGAGAAGGAGAAGAAGAAGAAAGAAGGAAGAAGAAAGAAGGAAGAAGAAAGAAGGAAGGAAGAAGAAGGAAGAAGAAGGAAGAAGAAAAGAAAGAAGAAGAAAGAAAGAAGAAGAAAGAAGAAGAGAGGAAAATAGTCAAACAATAAAATGGCACTAAATATGTATCTACCAATAATGACCTTAAATGTAAATGGATTAAATGCTCCAAACAAAAGACAGAGGGTAGCTGAATGGATGAGAAAACAAGACCCATATATATGCTGCCTCCAATAGACACATCTCAGATAAAAAGATGCACACAGACTAAAAGTAAAGGGATGGAAACAGACATTTCATGCAAATGGAAAGGAAGAATAAAGCTAGGGTAGCAGTACTTATATCCAACAAAATAGACTTTAAAACCAAGGCTATAGTGAGAGACAAAGGACACTACTTAATGATAAAGGGAGCAATCCAACAAGAGGATATAACCATAAACATTTATGTACCCAACATAGGAGCACCCAAATGTGTGAAGCAATCTTGATGGACATAAAGGGAGAGATGGACAGTAATACACTCATAGTTGGGGATTTTAACACCCCATTGACTTCAGTGGCTAGATCTTCCAGACAGAAAATCAAGGGGACAGTGTTTAATGACACACTAGATCAAATGGATATAATTGATGTCTTCAGAGTATTTTACCCCAAAGCAGCAGAATATACATACTTTTCAAATTCACATGGAACATTTTCTAGAATACATGTTAGGACACAAAGCAATTCTCAATAAATTTAAGAAGATTGAAATCATGTCAAGCATATTCTCTGACCACAATGCTATGAAACTAGAAATCAGTCACAAGAAGGACACTGAAAAATGTGCAAAGATGTGGAAGGTAAATAACATGTTATTAAACAATCAGCAGGTCAACAATGAGATCAAGAAAGAAATTAAAAGATACCTTGAAATGAATGAAAATGAGGACTTGGCAATCCAAAATCTGTGGGACACTGGGAAAGCAGTCTTAAGAGGGAAATTCATAGCATTACAGGCCTTTCTCAAAAAAATAAGAAAAAGCTCAAGTAAACAATCTAACTTCACACTTAAAGGAACTTGGAAAAGAAACAAACAAAGCCCAAAATGAGCAGAAGGAAGAAAATAATAAAGATCAGAGCAGAAATAAATGAAATAGTCTAAAAAAAAGATACAAAAGATCAATGAATCCAAGAGCTGGCTCTTTGAAAATATTAACAAGGAACCCAAAGCATTTACCCAGTCAAGCATACTGCCTGTTAATAAGTGAAAATGTTGCATATGTATGTTTATGTGAAATGAATACATTAAACAGACTAAATCATTTCATTCTAGCTAATGTAATGCAAATGTGAATTATTTATATTCATAATTGTAGGTGCTCTGCTTTGTTCTAAAAATGGAAGAGGAGAATGAAATGAGATGGAATCTTAAAAAGTAAAATAAAATAATGTACCTCAAAGATTTACAATCTAAGGAAAATATATACACTAGCAACGACAGTCTTAAAATTTCAGAGGATGAGAAAATAAAGACTGTTTTCCACAATTTATTTTATAGATGACTAAACTGCGGCTAGATTTTTCAGATAAATTTTTGAATGACATGGAGTTAAATTTTGCCAATCATCTTTTCTGTAAAACACTACCTGTAGTGAATAATGCAGCAATCCTTACAAGACAGCCCATTACAAATATTCTTTGTCATTTAAACTGCAAGTGTTATAAGAATTTAAAGGAGAGATTAGTATGGCACAACGGGACTTAGGCAAGCTCCTGAAGGGCAGGAATAACTTGAATGGAGAGACAGAGAATGACATCTCAGGTGCGCAAGTACAACTGATCAAAGGTGGGTTGGAAGATTGTTGATTTACTTTATTGGAGCAATAATTTGTACTGAAGAAATGAGACTGAAGAGGTACAGAAGATGTGCCTCTCAGTACAAGAGAGGATTTTGAAAGCTTAGTTATGGATTTCTGAAAATAATAAAGAAACAGATTGTTAATTTTCTAGCAGGTATAAATGGCAGTTAAATTTGCTATCCAGTTTCACAGTCTTTTTGTTCTCCCTAACTTTTTTCCTTTCAAACATTCTATTCTTGTATTCCTTCCAGATTATTTTTCCTTTCCTTCATGGAGATTGTTATTTCTGAGGATATTTTTATTCATTAAAAATATGTAATTTTCACCCTGGCTGGTGTAGCTCAGTGGATTGAGCTCAGGCCTGTGAACCAAAGGGTCATGGTTTCAATTCCCAGTCAGGGCACATGTCTGGGTTTCGGACCAGGTCCCCAGTAGAGGGTGCATGAGAGGCAACCACGCATTAATGTTTCTCTCCATCTCTTTCTCTCTCCCTTCCCTTCTCTCTCAAAATAAATAAATAAAGTCTTTTAAAAAATGTGTAATTTTCACTTTCCGGTAAGAAACCCAAAAGTTTAAGCAGCCATTCTTTAGGTGACAAGTTTGAAACTTTCCTTTTAAACCTTTACCAACTGCAAATCGGTGAAATGGTGGGCACATCAGAACATCAGAATGCTCAGATTGTAGCTACATTAGGCACTTTCATGGTAGGAACTCTGCACGGTGACTTTTCAAATAAATTTGCCTGGAGCTTCCAAGCTCCAGGGGAGCTACTTCAAACAGAGCAGCTACATTTTTATTTATTTTATATTGAACTCCTCGATAAGTATTTACTTGGAAAAATGCTTTGAACACTAGCTCATTATTATTCGGCCCTAAGTTCAATAGTGCTTGTCATAGAGGTTTTGTTTTTTTTTAAATGCATCCAATATGGGCTCAGACTTCCAGTCATATCGTCAGCTGAGGAGCATATGTTTAGGACCAGCTTGTAAAATAAGCTAGATTTCATTGATTTGAAGTATTTGTTGAAAGAATAGAAAAACAACCCTGAAAAGCTAAGTCACATGCTAGAGCCATGCGGAAGACCTGTATTAGGAGGCCGCACATAAGTTCATTTATCAGAATCCTGCTAGTGCACAATTCCCACTTTGAGTATTAAATATTATGTATGCATGTAAAATTTCCAGCTTAAACACTGGGAAAATAAAAATTAAGCGTTGAATTTCAAAAGCAGTGGATGGAAGCAGTTGAGTTAAATGAAAAGCACAGCCGATCAAAAATTCCAGGAGAGAAAAAAGAAAGAAGTCAAATAGAAGTAAGAAGAAAAAGAAGAAGGATAGTAAAAAATAAGGTTAAAAAATAATCCAGTATCTTTATCCTAACAAATTAATGTAGTATACACTTCAATAGAAAAAAACTGTCAGACTAATTTTTTCTGATATATATGAGGTTTGTGAATTATATTAAAATAATTTTAAAACTATAAAGTAGCAAAATATTACATTGCAATAATAAATTTTAAAATGCAATAGCATGATGAGATTTTATTATACTTCTATCAGTAATTACAGACAAAGCAATCAGGGAAATGCTTAATATTTTAACTATATGATTAGCAAATATGACCTATAGGCACATACAATATCTTGCACCAGACAATTGGAAAATATTATTTTTAAGCATACAGACAAATGAATAAATATTGGCTACATTCTAAACCTTAACACAAATCTGAACATTTTTCAAACACTAGTATCATATGAACCATTTTGAAGAATAAAGTGAGATATCAGTAATAAAAATATAAAGAAGGAAAGTATGCATTTGGAAAATTTTAAATACACTTTAAAAATTGATAAGCTAAAGAACAAATCATAATAGTAATTACAAAATAACATAACTAAATAATAATAAATTATTACATCTCAATACTTCTTTTTGTATATACTATTGATTATGCTATTACAGTTGTCCCATTTTTTTCTCCCATTTATCCCCTTCTGCACTTCTAATCTGCATGGAGAATTATACAGAGAAAACACTTAAAGACTGCATAACACAGACTAATTATAAAAGGTAAAAAGCTGAAAATTAATAAGCCAAGAATGTTAGATACAAAAAGGGGTATAACCACAGAAACAACAGAAATTGAAAAATAATGAAAATTGATGTTTATGACTATATGTTAATAACTTCAGAGAAACACATATTTCAAGAAGAATTATGTTATAAAAACTGACAAAAGAAGAAAATGGAAAACCTCAAAAATACCATAATCTTTAATAATAACTAATATGTTTATAACACAGAGAAACTCTCACATATGTCCTTCAGCAGATACCTCCCACCCCATCCCCCAAAATATATATGCATGGGTAACACTGTCTGTGGTACCAAAAAATGATAAACAACTCAAATGCCCACTAATAGAAGATAGATGTAAAAATAATGACACACATATGCATACAATGTATGTAGCGGTAGAAATGAATGAACTATGTCTTTCCTAATCTACATAGATGAATCAAATAAATGGAAAGTTGAGCAAGACCCAACTCATAGACTACCCATGCAGCATGGTTTTGGTATAGCCCAAGTTTTAAAAGTGCCATGATAAAGCACATTATTTTAGAATAGGTACACATTTAGTAAAACTATGAGGAGAAACTAGGAGCTAACAATACAAAATTGTCCCTGAGAAAGAGAGAGGGAAGTGGATAAAACTGGGGAGAGAATCAGAGGGTTTAGGTTTAATTGGTGATGTTTTATTTCTCAAGTTTTGTACATGGATAATGGTACACAGATATTTGTTATACTAGTATTTAAAGTGTGCTATCATATGCTATAAATAGTTTTTGTGTGTGATTTATTGCATTATACCAACAAATTCAGTTTCTTACAACTTCGAAGGTGATTGACACATTTACTAAACTTCCCTTTTTGTCTAATCCTTCTTCATTTTCAGTCCCATAGCAGCCCCATTTTTTTAAAGGCCACTCTGACACCGATTTAATAACTGATCCCACCCCAGCCCAGCCACCTCCACGACAAGAGTAAAAGCACTAGGCTCTGTATATGTATATCTATGTATTCCCAAAGTGCTCTGTGTACCTCTCTATCTTGATACTTATATCTTAATGTCCTAAATATTGATTTATGTACCTTTCTTTCCTGCAACATTGTGACCTAATTGCTCATGGAAGGTGTGCTTTAATTCACAGTTCTGTCTCTAGACATCCATCGAATTGCCTGGCACATAACCAATGTTCCATAAATGGGTTTCCTGATAGATGATCAGATGGATGGATGGATAGTGATGATGGATGGGTGGATAAAGGAGAAAAATCAATGAATGGTTTTTACTTTTTTAGTGCATTGTTTTATTTGGTTTAAATTTGTTTTGGATAATAAATATAGTTTCCACGACCATATCTATCTCTTGCAGTACTGTTTCAGTTAATCAAGATGTTTATTATGCAGTAGAGTAGAACATTCTATAAAGCAATAAAAAGAAAGTAATTTAAAAAACTATAGTGAGTGCAAATCTCAGAATTAATTTTTCATAGGGACTTTATTGGGGTTAAATCATTGTCTTCAGGAAAGCCATGTTTCACTAAATTCAGTAAAGAATACCTTTTATATATAAACACCTTTTTAAAATTTTCATCATTGTCTAGCTCATATATTTGAAAAGCGCCTCTCTTCCTTTAATATTTGAAAATCACTCTCCCTGGAAATGTTGAGGTTAATGCAGAAGTTATATCCTAAACCTAATTGGTAGAAACTACTTTACTTTTCTGGTACACATCCATCCAACACTGTTTTACTTATCTCTTTGTATATGAAAGCTTTGAGGACTGTAAAAGAGGGTGATTTGGCCAAATTAAAACACAATTTAGTTGTAGGAAAAAGAACACAAAGTTGGAAAAAGGCATACAACCTTATTACAGTAGTAATAATAATTATAATCAGCACATTAAAATTTTAATATGCTTAGCGAGACAATAAGTTATAGCCTTTATTTTCATTTTCTCATTGAAATTTTACAGTAAATTAATCTCACTGATAAGGAAACTGGTCTCAAAGTTTAAGTCCTTTTCCCAATAATCCACATCAAGGAGAGAATTTTAAATCAAACTCTCTGACCCTACCTTTACTTCTGGGTCTGATTATTCTTTTTGGTTTACAACAATGTTTTTCTTTTTCTTTTCTGGAATTTCAGTTTCTATATTCAAAACAATATTTTACCTCAAAATCTATTTAAATTCAATCTTCTTTTCATTTAATAAATTGTCATTTAGTGATATGATTATGGGACTAAAGCAAATAGTGATAAGTAGCAAATTTGAGTTAAAATTATATCTTGAATTTACTAGCTGAGCTCTTTCCTGATTTTTCTGTGCAAATTTTTTCTTCTGTCCCAGCCTTTGATCTGTTTCTACATTTGGTAGAATCTACTTGACCTGTTTCTACATCTGTTGTCCAGGAGAAAGATATGATTCTATAAACCATCCTAAGTCAGCCCAATATAGCCATGAGTTTATTTTTTCTTAAGACTATTCAGAAATTTTTCAATTTTATCAATGGCCCAAGTAGACCAGATTGATGATTATAATTACCCAGAGATTACCTAATGAAATATTTATCGTTCCTAAATATTCTGATTGTAAGGATATACACCTAGTATATGATTTTTGTCAGCAACATGGTTATGTTATTTAGATTCAGTTTCTCATTAATTTTTTCAACAGAAATGTACTGATAGCCTACTGTGTGTGAGACAATATCAAAACTCACTGAGTATACAAGCAGTGGGAAACCAGGTATAGTCCCTTCCCTTTTTGAGCTTAGATTCCGGAATATTAATTGTGAGGAAGACAGCAACTACAATAAGAACAGCTACCATTTATTGAGTGTTCACTAAGATCCAGAACCATGTTAAATGCTTTGAATGCATTGTCTGACAGTTCTCGCAATTGCTCTGCTAAATAGGTAAAAACATCCCATTTCAGAAATAGGAAAAGGAGATCCAGACACTTTCCTTGACCTTCCAGAATCACCCAGCTAACCAGGAATGGAGCTGGAATTCAACCCAGATTTTATCTGCTTCCACACTCCCATCCATACCCACTGCTCTAGGAAGTCTACCTGTGTTAATACAGCCTTTAAAAATAAGCAAAATTGTTTTCTATGAGTGAGTGCTTTTGGGAGAGAAAAACAATAGAGATATATATCAAATTAGATGTGTGCATCTGATCTTTTCATAAAAATGACAAAAAAAGAAAACTAAATTGAACAATTTCTCCATCAAATACTGATAGGTGCTGTTACAAAAAATTATTGATATTTACAGAAGTATTTTTGCCAAAAAATGAATGATTCTGGAAAGAAATAACTAACCAGAGATTTTTTAAAGAATAATATTAATTATTTTCCTTAAGAAGTAACTTCTTTGATTTGATAAATTTTGTCTACAGTAATATTGCAATTTGGGGGATTTATAAATAACATTTGCTGTAACATTTTAATGCAATTATTTTTATACAATCAAAATATCTTTCTTTTTTTTACCCAGTCAATAAAACTTAATTTTAGTACTCAAATGCCTGACTTTGAAGCAACATATCTTCACATTTGTTTCCTAGAATTGAATGTAACAAATAGGTAAAGTCTGTTCTGAGACATATTTTTTCTCTAAGTCTTAAAAATGAATTAATTTGAAGACTTGATTCCTTACCCCTTTAATTTTTATTACTCACTGAGAATCAAAGGTGTGCAATATGAAGCTAATTAATTAAATTTTATTAAACCACAAGCAAGTCTTTATGAAGTATCTTTACTTAGCTTTATTACATATTCACTCTTTTCCAGGCATTGTAATAAAGACTGAGGATATAAAGATAAATAAATTCACACACTGTATCTTAATAAAAACTAATGGGATAATAAAATGCTAATAAATCAGAGTACAATTTAGTAAAGACTGTCCATGGAGATCTGTAGTAGAAATCATGATAGCATTAAAAAAAAAGACCAAGTGTACCTATCAGTAATCAAGTGGGACAGTGGGGAAAGCATCCCAAAGGTATGGCTGGACCTGGACTTGATCTACAATTAAGAATTTGCAAAGTTGACCAAAGCTAGAAGACTGTTTAATAAAAAAGGTAGAGCCGAGGCAAAGTCCCAGAGATGTCACTGAGCAAATCCAGGGAACTGCCAGTCATTCCATAGCACCAAGGACTGCGGGACATGAGGAAGGAATGACACCATGTGCTGAGACTAGAAAGGTCATACCAACCTCTGTCTCTGTTTTCATTGTTTTCTGGAGTAACTACTAAAATAAGAAAAACAAGAGCCTGCTCAGTTGCATTTACTTCTGAATTTGGGGTTTATTAGGGGAGGAGAAAAACAAGGGAGGGGGGAGGAGCTTTTCTTATAAAAATAGTATTTACATATTCAGATGCAGTTGGGTGCCCAGTATAGCAACAGCACAGATCTAGGCTTGGTCCAATATCGTTTCTTTTCAGATTTTGGAGAATTAAATGCAAGACATAATAGTCTTGTTGCTACCAGTTGTGTGTATTGGAGGTGAGGGAAGGTTGGAAGCAGTATATAACACTCACAACCAGAAACATTTTTGATTTAACAGTAATCATTCAAGTGCCTGAAGAGTCGTGATTCAAGGTGCATTGCAATGCTTTGCCAGCCCTAGACAAAGAAAGAGTTATTCATTTAAAAGTGTTCTTTGGTCTTATTTCTATTAAGTAACCAAAATCCTAGAGCTCAAGTGAAATTTCAGACCCCTTGACTGTGAATAGTTGGTACATCTGAGTGCTCCAAAATTTGCTGAAGAGAAAATTTGCTACTCTGTGAAGAGTAAAGTAAATAACTCTGTGTGCAGAGTTGGCTGAATTCTAACCAGATGGAACAAGTTTAATGAGATACTCAATGACTGGCTTGGGGTCTGGAAGACATATACTGACGATTGCCCTGAAAACTGACTCATGCATCACAACATGTAGTCTGTACAGTGCCTTTATATGCATTACCCTACTTAGTTCTCATAAGCATTCTACAGGGTAAGCATAACCGCTCTGTTTCCACAGTCAAGGAAACAAGTTCAGAGGGGCTGCTGTGTCCAAGGTCACATAGTAACAAGAGGCACAGTCTGGTCTCAAAGGCAAGCGTTGTTTTTCCAAGCCCAGGTTTCATATCACTAACTCTAAATCCCTGACCAGATCCCATAGAGTTATTAAAGTTTTCCATCTCAAATATATTAAGTACTCAGAGAAAGTTCTGTGGGTCCTGGAGAGAGACTTTCGTGAGGAGGAAATGTTGCACCAGAAACTATGCAGACACATTAGCAGAGGGCAATGCAGCTGAGCAATCCAGTGGAGCATCAGGGCTTGAGAGGACCGAGGACACATTATGTTAAGAGAAAGTCTGGTAACAAATATCATGGGATTTGTGGACAGCAGATGCCTGCAAGCCATGTTCGTATTGAGGTATCTTTAACATGAATCACTGAGATACTGTATTTCAGCATTTTCAGTGTGATTTTCTTTTCATGAACACAATTCCCATCTGCAGACTATGGACCAGGGGTTTTGCAAGTACAGAATTGGTATGCAGTAATGGAAAGAATCCACAGAGCGTGTTCTCCAGTGTCCATGTGGGACTGGGGCTGAGAGAACTGGGACACCCTGCAAACTACATGCTGACCCTCGGCCATTTCTATTCTGAGCTACATGAAAATGCACACCCGTGACGGCAAAATGCTTTGCTAGCTGAGCGTTTTATTTCCGTCGTGTTAGGGCTATGCATATGACATAATTTTCACTTAAATATTAAATTAAAATTGAAATGCTCTTTATCTCACAGATTTTCTTTCAAAACCATATGCATTATCATTTCCTTTCATTTCTTCCCGACTGGGTTTATAACAAATCCTTTAGCAGTAAAATAGCTTTCCTTGATAAGAGTTCTCAGACTTGCCCTTTGAAAGGAAATTTTCTATTTTCCTGAAAAAGTGTTCCTGTGTTATCTTTTTTTCTTCTGCTTTCAGAAATTTCTTATTGAACAATTTCACTGAAGTATCAGCTAAATTAACACCTATGTTTGTGAAATATATTAGTATTTAAGTGGGTACCTACAGGGTTTTTTTTTACTTTAATTGCTGTTCATTTACAGTTGTTCCCATTAACCCCCACTGCTCTCCCCTGCCCTGCCCACTCCCCTCAAAATTCAGTCCCCCCCAACCGTTGTCCTTGTCCATGGGTCCATTACAGTTTTATCAAAGGTTCTCAGCGTGTCTTCGAACCATACACAGCTTTCAGTCTACTTCCTACAGAGTAAAAGTTTTCTTGCATCCTATTTCCTCTTTCCCAGTCTTTTAGGGTCCCCTATTATATTATTTGATGGCAGTAAAAATCTTAACTATTATATCAGCTTATTGAGTATCAGAATTTTAAAAAATGATTTGTTTGGATGACAAAAGATGCATTATGAATATTTAAAAGAAATGAAAAATTGTTGAAGGCCTACATGCACACTTCCTTGCCTTCTACAATTTATTTATTTAATTAATTAAATGATTTGATCTTGTAAATTTTTAAAATGTTTCTCATTACAATGAGCTCAGAGAACTAAAGTGTTTTTCCCAATTAAAAAAATGACAATGTGGAATTAAAACCCACATGTATGTAATCTCAACATTCCTACTATGCCTATTACACATGCCAATTTTTAAAATTCAGATATGATCCCTGTCTTTCACACATGATGTGATGATCTTTGTGAGGATTTTTTTGTCTCCATGACATGATTTTCCTAAACCACTTTACTGAGGTATGATTGACATTTTAAAAGCTGTACATATTTAATGCATACAACTTGATGAGTTTGGGGTTATATTGGTGAAACCATTTTCAGACATGGTGACTTTTTGACTGAATTGCAGAAATACGAGAAAGTAAAGACTTGAAAATATCCAATTAATCTTAAATTCCCCCCTCCCAGGGGAGGCTGGCTGGATGTCCATGCTATTCATGCAATTAAGGAGTGTTAATTGGTATCCTGAGTAAGTCAATGGATAAGTTTTGCTTGATCAGTGACTTTTGGGGTGATTTTGACAAAAGAGCCCAATGAGCATTTACTGAACACCTACTATAATTTCATTTATACAACACATAACTATGTACCTCCACAACTTTAGGTTATTCAGTTCTCAAATCACTCTACATGCAGGCAAACAAGTTTTTAGATATAGTAGGTATTAAAGCCCATGTTCTTCTTAATAACTATGTTGTGTGAATACCTCCTAATGATTGGTCCTAGTAAGTGGAAAGTTGTATTCAATTGAATAGTAAAATGTCAATGAAATCTAACAATTGTTTTTATTTGATCTTTATGATGCATACAGCATAGTATTTAAGAACCAAATCTGAGCTCAATTTACCACTCCATCCCTATCTGTGTAATTCCAGAATACTTTATTGATCTGAGCCTCACTTTCCTCAGCTGTACAACAATAAAATAATCCCTACTCCACAGGGAATAATGATTAAACGAGTAATGCATATGCAATGTTATCACAGATTCTGTAGAGGAAGAGACAATTGTAGATATTTGTGTAGGTAGGAGATCAGGAAATCAAATCAATTTTCTAGGCTCAGTGTGAAATGAACACATTTGCTGAGAAAGAATAGGTAGATTACTGAAGAAGTACTAGATTACTGAAAACCAGCAGAAGTCTGAAGAGAAAAATGATTTTTTCTTTATTCCATGAAAATAACATATTAATACAAGACAAATAACTTTGAAAATCACTTTAATGAGCAAAGCAGGGAAAAGCTAAGGTAAGAATATCTGCCAAAACTGACCTCTTAGAATAATAAGTTCCTGAGGGGTGGGCTGGTCAGAAGAGTAACTTGGGAATTCGGCTCTGCAGCACAGAGCATCATAGCAGAAGGTGGGAAAGAAGTGATGACAAGCATACCCCATTTCTGGCTTCCACCATGACTCCTAACATGGGAAATCAACTGCAAACGATGCAGGATAGAAAGAGAAAGAAGAAACCATTTTGCATCACTTTGACTGAGCAGACATAAATACTAAGATATGCTGAGAAATCCAGGTGAGACTTGCTAGAAGCTGCTGAATTGGCATCTATGGTATCTGCTCCTGCTGGAGGAAAGACTCGGGAATGTTGACCTCCAAGTCAGGAGACACAACATATCCACTTTCTACTTGGAAACTGTCTAAGACAGCACTCCCAATTGGCAGCTATTGACCGTCTCTGCCCATTGCTTGTAAAGATGAGACAAGAATTCAATTGGCTCTATTCACACTTGAAGAAAGTTCATGAAGAATTAATTACAAAAGAGCTACATACCAAGTTGATGTAAAGCAAACAGGAGAAAAGGAACATGGTAAGCAAAAGGCAACTGCTGGTAGAGAACAGGAAAGAATTTAAGGTAGCAATGAAGTCATTATAGAAATGAACTATAAAGACATTGTATGTCACAAGACAGTGAAAAGGAAAAAAAGGATAATAGTGATTATGATCAACACTTCCAAAGAATTTGCTGAACTATACAATGGAGCAAGTAGTCAGAGGTAAAGAAAAAGTAGAGAAGTAATAATAATAATAATAGTAATAATAATAATAGTAATAATAATAATGCAGGAAATATGTGAGAATAACAAAAGAATAAAAAGAACCCAAAAGCTCTTTTATAGATTAGTTAAATAATTTATGGTACACCATACAATACAACAATATAAGGAAATTTCTAACACCTAACTTCTAGTAAAATACACAAGATATAGAAGAATATATTAAATAACACTCCCCTTTGTGTAAAACCACTGAAAACCATTTTGCTTTTCCTGAGAGGAATGAGTGTTTAGAAAACATGGTAAGCAGAGGGACTTACGTTTCACTCGATGGACCTTTGTACTTGTAGAAAAACATTTGTTTTACCATATATAAATATATATGCTTTATTTATAAATTTAAAATTTTTTTAAAAGACAGGAATCAACTTTTCCAAAAACCAGCTAATTAATAAGAAAAATGTAGATAATGTCTTGTGGAATTGTGCACCTGAAACCTGTATAATTTTAACCAGTGTCACCCAAATAAATTTAATAAAAAGGAAAAAAATTACAACCCTCACAAAAAAAAGAAAAGTTGAAGAATAAATAAATTAAGAACCAAAGAGCAAAAGATAAAAAGCAAAGACTGCACTAAATTAAAATATATAGAAGGGTGCCTTGGTCACTCCTTTGATTTCATTTTTAATCTTTTATGCTTAAATATTTTAAATATATTTTGCTTTTTATTTTGCTTCCTCTTTTTTTCTTTTTTCCCTTTTAAATATTTCTTCTTTCTTAATAGTGTGTGTTCACCATGCCATGCCGTCTCCTTCCATTACCATATACCATTTGGTGACTCTCCACATCATACCTCCAGCCCCTACTTTCCGAATTTCCCTGAACTCCAGTTTTTTTATAGCCAACTACCAACTTGAAATTTCATTTGCATTTCCAAGAGACAGCTTTAATTTTACGCAACAAATGTGCCCTTTTCCTAGTCTTTGGCATCACCCATAAAACGCACCATTATTTACTCATTTTCCCAAGCCAACATCCTAGGATTTATCCTTAAAATATGCTGACTCATTCCCTCACTTTGCCATACACGCATGCTCACTCTTCCCCTAAAATACACACTGGTTCTGTTCAGATCTGTCTGGACAACCGTCACTCCTCCCCAGATGCTCATCGTCCTCTCCTGACTGACCCCACTTTGTCCACTCTCTCTCCTCTGTCGTTGTTCATTGTCGAAGCACCGCCAACCTGCTACCATAACAAACTCCCAATTGATTTCGCCTTCGTTTATAGTCTACTCTCCACATGTGGCCAGAGTGATAACCTTCAAAGGAAATAAGATAATGTAATTTACCTCCTTAAAACCCTCAAGGACCTCACAGCATGCTTAAAAATAAAATCCAAGTTCCCCACCAGACACTTGAAGGCCTCTCCAATACTGACTGCTTCATTGACGTTCTCTCTCCTTCTCCTTCTCTTGCCTTACTCCAGCCCATCCACTTGGAGCCTTGATTTTGCCCCTTGAAGCTGCTAAGCGTGGGTTCGCCTCAGCTTATTCACATGAGATGTGTTTTGGTCCCGAAATGCCCTACCCTCACGCCACCTTTCAGACAGGTTTTCCTTGACCACCGGTCTAATGACACGCCATCCCATCTACCACAGTCAGACACACTGCCCGGTTTCATTTCCTTTATTGACCTTATATAACAATGTGATATATATATATATATATATATATATATATATATATATATATTTGCTTTTGCTTTAAACCTAGGAACAAGAACAAACATCACCTAGAAAAAGTAGACTCTGTGTTTGTTGAATATATGAATAAATTCCTTTTGTATTTTTAAAATGTTAATGAGTCTAGATATAGTTCTATGGGCACAAAAAATAGCTCAAGAAATAAACAAAACACAAAAGGTTGTGGTTGGCCCTGGGAAATTAGATGGCAGAAGGTGAACTGGCGCTTTTAATTTATATGCTTTGAAACTAATTTAACTTCTGCAAAAGAAATTACATTTTTTTTTTCTTATTTGACAAATGCATGAAGGCTTTACTAGTAGTAAGCCCTTCTCCAGGGGTGGGCGGGGGGGTGAAATCCAGAGATTACTGGATAGGAGATCTAAGAATTGGAACTGGTTTAGCTGAAAATGGATGGGTAGAATGCAATAAAATCATTGTTAATGACCATATTTGATTCTAACCTCATCCCTCTTTCCTTTATGCTATAAGCTTTAGATAAAATTTAGTTGCTCAGCCATATTCATTTTCTGTATAAAACTAGAAGTGTGAGATTTTAAACCAAGACATAGAGAAGTTACATTTTAATATCAGAATAGCTTTTATGACAATATGAATTTTGCTAGGTTATGTTAAGTGCTATTGATATGCACACACTGGATAAGAATATCTCTCAGGAGGTGTTGTTTTGGATTTCTTCTTAACAGTCAATGGAAGCCCCTTTGATAAGGTAAGAGATAATATGACCAGGGCCGTGATAGATGAAGTGCCTTTATGTGTTATCCAGGTAATGTCCAAAAGTTCATAAGAAATTGTTACATTTTAACATCAATATCCAACTTTTTAAAAATATTGTGGGATGTTACAATCCCAACATAACCACACAGTAAAGATGGAGAAAATAAAATATTACACATTGTTGCAAGTAGTTGGATGTTTATGACCATTGCTACTTTTGTGATGACTAACATAGGTGAACTGTGATTTAAAAACAGAAAACCTGAGTCCCTCTCAGAGAGGGAAGCTACAGGCTCTTGGAACTACCACCGTCCTGTGCCACTAGTGATGGGACACTTCTGAGGAACGCGTCCTTAGGTGAGTGACTTGTATGAACATCGCAGAGTGCACTTACGCAAACCTACATGGTATAGTCTACTGCACATGGTCAGCTAAGACCATCCAAACCTGTAGAGAATTTTTATGAAAGCTTATTTCAGCCAAACAGCAGATACACCTAGAAGCAAGATTTCAACAGACTGAGATAAATGCTTCTGAGAGTACTGATTTGCAGTTTCTTTTCCATTTGAGATTAAGGAAGGAACCCAAGGAAAATTACCTGAAGGTGGGGGAAAACAAGACAGGAAGTGGATTGCAGGACAGTTAAACCCAGGTGCTTTGACGGAGGCATGAAAAGGGGAAGTCTGAAAAGAGGCATTTCAAGGCATGTTAACCTGGATGCACAGACACAGTGGACCACCGGCTTGAGGCAAAGACAAGCTTTTACTAAAGAAGTCATCGTGGGACAGTGACTACCCACCATGACCTGCCCCGTTAGGAATTTATGATCAGATTACCTTGTGACATTACTTTCAGCAGAACCCATTTCTCTTCTGTGAACCCTGGAAAGAAAGATTCATTTGCTGTGAACCCTGAGAAGGAATTTATCTGATGAGATGGACCCACCATGGTCAGTCAAGGGCCCAAATGTTATATATAATAAGACCCTAGTGGCCATTTGCTGACGAGGGCTTCTCCTGTATCCTGTAAACCAGGAAGAACCTCCGACTGAACTCGTGGCTTCCCACACTATGCTCCTACGCCTCTCTGCTTCACCTTCTCAGTCAACCACGGTGGAGAAACCCCGCTTTCCTCTTTTCCACCAATGGACTGAGACCTGCCCTACCCGATCAGAGTGGTACAATTTGGATGCCTCATTTACAAAAACTGGACCTAATTGAGAACCTGGGCAAAAACTTTCACTGTAGAAGATGGCCTCCCCTTTGTCTCAGTGGAACACAATTTAGATTACTACCTGAATCTGTGTCTCCCAAGCTGTAGCTCCTTTTTGCTCAACTATGAACATTTTATTCTTTTTTATTCTAAAATCAATTTTGGTTTACAGCACCGCACCATGGGAGGAGAGACAAGCACTTATCTGGATGACTATAAATGACAAAGTATAGCAGAGGCTGCTATCAGCTCAAACTGTACCTTTGCAAGAACTTTAAAATGGCATTTCTTCCTTCATTTGTTTTACTTCTATTGGGCAGGAGAAATGTGATAGTAAACAGACAAAGCCACAATATGTGCAATTAGAACAATGCCCCAACCTGTGCATAATAGTCAGTGTCTTTGTAATTTAGGAACATTTGGCAGAAGCTATCAGAGGACATTCCAGCTCCGAATTAGAAGATATTTCTAACATAGTATTTAACAGTCAGGATGAACTGTTTCATTAAGTTCCAAGTCCCCTATCACTGGAAGAATTGAAACCTTGGAATAATTAAACTCACATATTAAGTGGAAGTTATGGATAAGATTTTAAACATAAATGGTAGTTAGACTAGGTAATCTTTAAGGATTTTTTTCAATCCTAGAATTCAATGTTCTATTTCAAAAAGATTTGGTGAAACTTTAACAAAACATACACAATAAATCTGCTCTTATATATGCAGGAAGGTATCAGTCATACCTTTAAGAGAAAAAATAAATCTAGCTTCTTTCTTTCCTTGAAGAATGATTTCTTAATGCCCTGTATTTATAAATCACTTGTGTTACCCTTCACACACATGGTTCCACTGGTTTCTGAAAACAATGAGAAAAGAAGGGCTGGTGTTAGTTAATCCATGCTGAGGTGAGAAAGCAAAGGTCGGAACAGCGGTTTCACACGATGTTTCACGAAGGAAAGTTGAACAGAGTCAAACTCAGATCTTTTATTTCCTGTCCTTGCTCTTTCTGTGTACTCTTCTTCCTCTAGAAAGTTTTCATTTTAATTCTGGCTTTCTGATTTGCCAAAGCAAAAATGGAAACCTAATAAGCCATGTAATTATCATTATGTGAAAAAAAGAAGTTTGACAGGACATCAAGTGAGACAAACATTTTCACTACTACTGTAATTTCTTTGTTCGCTTGTTTGTTGACTCTCCTTCCTACTAGAATGTAAGATTGATTAGGAAAAGGAGTCTGCCTCTCTTGTAAGCTACTTTCCACCATCTAGGCTCTCAAATATTAGCTGTGTGAATGAATACTTTAAATAATTAATTATGTGGTCTGTCTCCAATAAACCTTAGATAAAAATATAAGAAAGTAAATGAACAGTTTTATACGTAAGCCCACCTTAAATATATCATCAGAAGAGCATAGCTTTATGAAATGCTACAAATAGGACAGCTTAAATACCAAGATTAAATATGTGTAAACCAGATAATCAAGTGATTGACTCCATAACACCTTTTAATGGGCTGTTTGAACAGTGTACATAAATGGATTTTTGTACAGTCAGAATTGAATTTCTGCCCAAATCCTTGGTCCATTACTGTTTCCATTGGGAATCATCTTTTCTTTCCCCTACTCCATGTGATTATTTTCCTGATATTTTCACTAACAGAGCAGGAGAAGGAGTGTCAATCCTGATTGAATTAAAGAGATAAAAAAGATTTTTACCTGCTGGTTGTATTAAATAATTCACAGATAGGAAGAAAAATAATATGCAGATAACTCCAAATAGGATAGGACACAGTGGCTAAACAGGAAAATCAAGTACCTACTACCAAACAGTACATTTTAAATGGGACCTGGCATCGATGCCAAAGTGAAAAAGAGGAGTCTTTGGCTGATTCTTCTGCACATGTGATCAAGTCTTCTTTCATTTGATTCTATGAGGAGAAATTTGTTGATTTTATTTTTTAAAAAGTATTTTTATTGAGACTTTGCTTTTCTAGAGCAGTATTGGATTCACAGCAAAACTGAGCGGAACATACAGAGATTTCCCAACATCCCGTGGCCCCACACATGCATAGCCTCTTCTATTATTAAGATCCCCTTCTAAAGTGGCACCTTTGTTATACATGGTCAGCCTTCGTTGACACATCTTCATCACCCAAAATCCCTATTTACATTATGTTCACTCTTGGTATTGTCTTGTATGTGCTATGGATTTGGGGTAACATATAATGACATAAATTCATCAATATGGTATCATACAGAGATTTCACTGCTCCTGAAATCCTCTGTGCTCCACCTATTTATCCCTTTCTCTCCCCAACCCCTGAGAACTAACTGATCCTTTTTTGGTTGTATTTGTCCATTACCATTCATCTCCCCTATACTCTATTCCACCTCTGCCAACCCCCTTCCCCTGTTGCAATCACCATGTTGTTGTCCATGTCCATGAGTTCTTCTGTTTTTTTGCTCAGTCCCTTTACTCTTACCCCCTAATTCCACCTGCCCAGAATTGTCAGCCAGCTGTCTATCTATGAGTCTATTTTACCTATTAGTTAAGTTTGTTCGTTAGATTCTACATCATATGAGTGATGTAGAAATCTAATGAGTGAAATCATATTGTATTTGTCTTTCTTGACTGGTTTATTTCACTTAGCATAACGTTCTCCATGTCCACCCATGATGTCACAGAGGGTAAAATCTTCTTTTGTATGATTGAGTAGTATTCCATTGCATAAATATACCATTGCTTTCTTTATCCACTCATCTATTGATGGATACTGGGCTGCCTCCAAATCATGGCTATTGTAAATAATGCTGCAATGAACATAGGAGTACATGTATTTTTTTTAATTAGTGTACCATGTTCTTTGGATAAATTCACAGAAGTGGAATTGCTGAGTCATAAGGCAGTTTCATTTTTAATTTTTTGAGGTAACTCCATGCTGCTTTCCATAGTGGCTGCACCAGTCTGCATTCCCACCAAGAGTATATGAGTGTTCCCTTTTCTTCACATCCTTGCCAATGCTTGTTTGTTGATTTATTGATGATTGCCATTCTGAGAAGTGTGAGGTGATAACTCATTGTGGTTTTAATTTGCATTTCTCTGATGATTAGTGATGTTGAACATCTTTTCTTATGTCTATTGGCCATCTGTATGTCCTCTTTGGAAAAGTGTTTATTCAGGTTCTTTGCCCCTCTTTTAAAATTGGGTTGCTTGTTTTTTTGGTATTGGGTTTTAAGATTTCTTTTTTAAATATTGTATATTAATACTGTATCAGATATATCAGCAAATATGTTCTCCCATTCGGTGGGTCACCACTATTATTCAACATAGTACTGGAAGTTCTAGACACAGCAATAAGACAAGAAGAAATAGAAGTCATCCAAAGTGGAAAGAAAGAAGTAAAACTGTCATTATTTGCAGATGCATGATACTGTCTATAGAGAACCTCAGAGATTCCACAAAAAACTACTGGAACTGATAAATGAATTCAGTAAAGTAGCAGGATACAAAATTAATATCCAGAAATCAGTTGCATTTTTATACATCAATAATGAACTATCATAAAAGAAAATAAAGAAAATAATGCCATTCACAATTGCTTCAAAAAGAATAAAATACCTAGCAATAAATTTAACCAGAAACATAAAAAACCTGTTCTCTGAAAAATATAAGACACTGAAGAAAAAAAGTTATTAAAGAAGATATAAATAAGTGGACACATATACCATGTTCATGGATAGGAAGAATTAGCATCATTAAAATGTCCATACTACCCAAAGCAGTCTACAGATTCAACACAATTCCTATCAAGATATCAATGGCATATTTTACAAAACTAGAACAAATACTGCAAAAGTTTATATAAAACAACAAAAGATCCTAAATAGCAATGGTGGTCTTGAAAAAGAAGAACAAAGTTGGAGGAATTACATTACCTAATGTCAAATTATACTACAAGGCCATAGTAATCAAAACAGTATGGTACAGGCATAAAAACAGAGATACAAGGGGGAAGCCCTCGAAAACTGGAATTATCTTCTGGAGGGCAGGCAACTTATAATACAGGTTCCCCTGCTAGGTGAGTGTTCTAGGAACCCATCTGTATCAGTGTACCAGCTGGCATTGTTGTGAGAGGCTGCATTTGGCTTTGGTGAATGTTTTTTGAAGACTCTTTCAGTGCATTTGCCCATTTCATGATGGGTGATTTACAAGCACACCTGCCCACACCATGCCGAGTGTTCAGCAGTTTTTGACCAAAAGTGGTATGACTCCCATGCCCACCCTCCCTATTCATCCAATCTCACCTCAAGGGATTTTTACATTTGTTTCCCCAGATGAAAAAGTCCTCAAAGAGAAACAGTTTGCCAATGTAGAAGAGGTGAAACAAAAAATGGCAGCACTAAAAAGAATGAAAATTGATGAGTTTAAAAACTGTTTTGTGCAGTAGAACAAAGTCTTAATAGGTGTATTGCATCACTTTGAAAGTGACTGAAATTTAAACATGTAAGAATAAATATACACCTTTTCATAAATAAATTCTGGGTTTTTGGTGTCCTCCCCCCCTTGTATAGTTCAGTAAAACAGAATCTAGAGCCAAGAAATAAACTAGCATCTGTGTAATCAATTAACATTTGACAAAGGAAGAGCAAAACCATACAATGGGCTAAGGAAAATTGGACAGATACATACCTTCTATACCACACACAAGAGTAAACTCAAAACAAATGAAAGACTTAAATGTTAGACCCAAACCATAAAAATTCTAGAAGAAAACATAGGCAGTAAGATTTTTTTTTTCATTTTGCTAAGGGTTTTTATTATGGCAAGATACTGGATTTTATCAAAAACTTTTTGGAAATCATTAAGAAAACAGTATTTTTTTTCTCTTTTAATCTATTAATGTGGGGAATGGCCCTATATATTTTCTGATGTTAAGTCCACTCTTTAACTGGCTGGATAAAACTTCTCGCATGACACATGCTTTAAATACATGACTGAATTCAGTTTTCCTTATTTTAGGATATTTGCATAAAATTTTGCAAATGAATTTGCCTTTAATTTTCCCTTATCATACTCCCTGCACTGGTTTTGACATCAAGGTTATCCAAGCCTTATACAATGACTTGGGAAGCATGCATTGTTTTAGTCTCTAGATTCAGTTTATACAAGATTAGAATTGTTCATAGGACTTTCTTGTAAAAATGTTTAGGTCTTTTTGGATTTTTGGTAAATAAGTTTTTAACAACTGACTGAATCTCTTCAATAGTTATAGACCTTTTTGATTTCCTATTTCTGTTTTTAAGTATATTTTATTGATTATGCTATTACAGTTGTCCCATTTTTTCTCTCCTTTATTCCCCTCTGCCTTGTACCCCACTGCCCACCAGCCTTACCCCTCCCTTAGTTCATGTCCATGGGTAATACATATAAATTCTTTGGCTTCTCCATTTCCCATACTATTATTAACATCCCCCTGTATATTTTGTACCTACCATTTCTGCTTCTTATTCCCTGTACCTTTTCCCTCACTATCCCCCCTCTCCCTGCCCCCTGATAACCCTCCATTTGATCTCCCATTCTGTGACTCTGTTCCTGGTCTACTTGCTTTCCCAGGTCTCTTTTTGGTGTTGGTTTTTTTTTTTTTTTTTTTTTTTTTTTTTTTTTTTTTTTTTTTTTTTTTAGGTTCAATTGTAAGACTTAGACATTTCTTGTAGAAACATTTTTTTCTGATATATCTCCTCAGGAAAGAGAAACAAAAGAAAAGATAAAGAAATGGGCCTACGTCAAACTAAAATGCTTTTGCTCAGCAAAGGAAATTGTCAACAGAATGTAAAGACAACTCACTGATGTTTTTAATGTCTTCACCATTCTGCCTTTTCCAGACTGTCACGTAGTTGGAATCATACAGTATGTAGCCTTTTCAGACTTACTTCTTTCACTTAGCAATATTAATTCAAGCTTCCTTTGTGTGTTCTCATAGCTTGATAGCTCATTTATTTTTATCAGTGGATAATATTCCAGTGTCTGGATGTACCAGTTTATTTTTCCATTTACCTACTGAAGGACATCTTGGTGGCTTCCAAGTTGTGACAATTCTGAATAAAAGTGCCATAAACATTCGCATGCAGGCTTTATGTGGATACAGTTTTCTAATCTTTTGGGTAAATAGTAAGGATTGTGATGGCTGGATCATATGGTACGAGTATGTTTAGTTTTGTTAGAAACTGCCAAATTGTGTTCCAAAGTGGCTGTACCATTTTGCATTCCCACTGGCAGTGAATGAGCATTTCGGATGTTCCACATCCTCACCAACACTCGATGTTGTCAGTGTTCCAGAATTTCACATTCTAATAGTTACACCATGGCATGTTGTTGTTTATGGAAATACATTTCTTTGATCATGTGGAGCATCGTTTCATATATTGTTTGATGTCTGTGTACTTCCTCTGGTGTTGTGTCTGTTAAGGTCTTTGGTCTATTTTCTTAATCAGTTTTTTTTTTGTTTTCTGATTATTGAACTTTAATAGTTCTTTGTATATTTTGGATTAACAGGCCTTTATTAGATGTGTCTTTTGCAAATATTAACTCCCAAACTGTGGCTTGTCTTCCAATTCTCCTAACATTGTCTTTTGCAAAACAGATGTTTATGATTTTAATGAAGTTCATTTTATCAGTTGTTTTCATTAATTTGTTCAATGCATTATGGTTTTGATGTTGTACATAAAACACCATTGCCATTCTCAAGGTCATACAGCTTTTCAATTTTTTTCCAGAAAATATCTAGAAAGAGTTTCGCTGTTTTAGAATTAAAGTGGTGACTTTGTTATCTTGGAAGAAAATATGGATGTTGAAATAAAAGTCTTATAGATTGGTGCTATTATTTTTCTCGATGGAAATTAAAGCACTATTCAAGAAAATACAGTAAGCTTTCACTTCAGTTACATTCACTCCTTTAAAATTAGGTTATCTATCTTGTAGTCTGTATCTGTCTCTGATGTGTATGTATTACTAAAATTTTTTCCTAATTGATGCCATTAATTAAAGAGGGTACTGTTTTTAGAAAAACTGATCATTAAAATGATAAAGATGAAACTAATAAATTTTACAAGTCAGTAGGAGAGAGAAGTCATGGCAAAGGAGAGAGAATATCAATTGTAATAAGATATTAACTATTTTTAAAAAGATAAGACAGAAAGAAACTAGGCATACATTATTTGGAAACAACTGATGTCATCAGGAAACAAGATATTCATTATATCAAGACATATAATCATTGATATTCTGACTATAGTTAATGCAAACCTATTGAATTCTATGTTTCTGGTGCCACAAAACATCAAGTTAAATTAACTGTGTGCTGGAGCGAGAGAGGGAAGCAGGGAAAGGAGGCTGGCAGAGCCTCAGTGATATAGCAACAGTTTAAAAACAGAGAAGCCTGGGTTCTAAAAATAGTAAAGCAATATTGCTGAAGGGAGCGGTGTTGAGGGGAGTCGGTAGAGAACTGACAAGAAGACAAAACACAGGCGCAGGAGAGAGGAAGATTCGAAGAAGTTCTACAGCTTCTGAGAAGAGACTGGTTTGGTGGCTCTCTCTGTCACTTCTGGGCTACAGGGTTGATTTGGCTGCTGTCAAATGAGAAGCCCCCACCCCCACCCCCGTCTACTCTATGATGTCTCACACTCATCAGAGCGTAGCTATTCTTTCAGTAGGAATATGTTTTATTTATGTCCCTCTTAACTCATTTTTCCTTTCTTTTGACTTTCCCTTGTTACCTGTCATCTTTAATAATGAAGACTGCAACAGAATTGCTGCTTGACATTTTTGGCACAAATGCACTTAGGACTATTAAGAACAATATAATGCCACCAAAAATGGCAGTATTACATAAAAAATGTGTTGCTACAAGGCAATCAGTGTTCCAGGAAGAAATATAAAAATATGGGGGAAAATTGTTTGTGTAACTAAAGCCATGAAAGCTTTCTTAGCTTTTATAATAGTCACAGCAAACATTTGTGCAGTGTTTACAATGGGCCGGATATCATTCCATATATGAACTCATTCAGCTCTCACATGGTAGACACTTTTATTTTGCCCAGTTTACAAATGAGGCCGGTCTACACTCGACCTTGAGACCCAGAAGGTGGAGGGTCTTGATTTCCAGGAAGAAACAAATGCCGATTTCTTTGCATTGACAGTGCTGGAGCTCATGGGAGTTTGGATGTAAAAGAAAATCAAACATTCAACGGCGGAAAAGAACTTTTGAAAGTCAAAATAGGGCCATTATATTTCTTATATGTGAGTTACCTAGTCATTTTCAGAAAAGTAATTCTAACTTAGTTTAAATTTTTTTCTCATTTTGATATTTACCCTGAAAGGACTTCCATTTATATGTCTCTATCTACATAGATGTAGAGAGATATAACCTTTTTTCCATTTACAAAAGCAATTCCATTTATATATCTCTATATCTACATAGATAGATACAGAGATGTAAGCTTTTTCTATTTCCCAGTATTTTCAGACTGAATCGTTAACTGGATGTTCTTGACTAGGAGTCGAAATGACGACCTCTACGACCACCTGGTGGGGGAGGGGCAGGGATAGTGTTTTAAATCACATGGGTGTGAAACATTTCCAGTTTTCTATCGTATGGGTTCCTATTAAAGGCATGCAGTTTTAGGAAATCAATCATTTAGTGCTTAAAGGCTGGGGGTGAGGGAGATATAATTAAATGATAATATCAGTAGAATAGAAAATTGTCCCAAGATAACGTTCCACTCTCCCGCTGGAGTATACAAAGAGGGGCAAAGTGGAAGCCCTGATTTTCCAAGCAGGAGACATTTGTTCAGTGACAATGTCTTATTACAATTAATTTACTTTTAGTATACAAATGACAAATTCAAGAGTAATTGCAGCCCCCCTCGGATCAGGGAACATTGTTCTCCTGGCTCCTTTCTTCTAGACCAATACAAATCGCAGTTGGCAGCTGCTTGGTGCAGTGCTTAATATTTCTTTCT